>WAAB01018582.1:21384-70960 GCA_013389865.1 Piaya cayana | reverse complement strand
TTGTTCTGCTTTTTTTTTTTCCTGAGATATTGTCAGTAGATAAATGACTAAAATGGGACAAATAGCTGGTAAAAATGAACACCTCTTAGAGGACAGATGTTTTGTTTGTTTTTTTTGGGAGTTGTGGGGCTTTTTTTGCCCTCTGGCAGCGTGGGGGAAATGCTTTTCACGACAGCACACAGTGTATGCAGAATTCCCCTGCTCTCAGTAGATTATTGCATAATGCAGGACAGCATTTTCAAGCTTGGCTAGCTGTGATTAGGAAGCTAAATGGGGGGAAAGGAAAGCAACAATTTTAGTTCTAAAGTGAAAGCGTATTTACATCTTTTGCCAAGCAGGGTGCTGAGCAGGAAAATGGCAGAGGTGCTGGCTTGCCAGTGAGAAGCCCCATATACGCTTCTACTGGAGGGGAGACCTCCCCATCGCCTGCAATTTTAGATACTTTCAGCAGGGTCTTGGGAGCTTGAGATGCCCCAGAGACTTGGCTGGAGGAGAAGAACCTGGGGGTGACAGCGACTGAACATGAGCCAGCAGTGGCCCAGGTGGCCAAGGAGGCCAATGGCATCTTGGCTTGAATCAGAAACGGCATGACCAGCAGGTCCAGGGAGGTTCTTCTCCCTCTGTACTCAGCACTGTTGAGACCAAACCTNAGGGTCAGGCTCGACATAAGGAAAAAGTTTTTCACAGAAAGGGTCATTGTGCACTGGCAGAGGCTGCCCAGGGAGGTGGTTGACTTGCCTTCCCCGGAGGGGTTTAATGTGCAGGTGGATGAGATGCTGAGGGACATGGTTTAGAGATTGGTGGGAATGGTTGGACTTGATGATCCGGTGGGTCTCTTCCAACCTGGTGATTCTATGATTCTATGACTTGGCTGCAGCTTGACAGTGGTGCAGGAGGGTGCTCAAGAGGTGTGTGCAAGGTGGAAGTTGCCTGGAGGAAAGATAACAGTAGAAGTGGTACCAGGGCTTAAGACGGAGGGGAAGGAGAAGTCAGGGCTTTGCGGACCAGCCCATTTATCTTGAATTCCCAGAAAATCTGTGAGGCTCTGCAGGGCTGGCTGCTGTCCATGTCTATTCAATATTTTCATTATCAATCTGGGTAATGGAATGGAGAATGCGTTTGTTAAACTGACAGGTGATAAAAAGTCAGAAGGGATTGCAGATTCTTGGGGAAGAAGAACCAGAGTGCTTTCTTAAAATAATCTGGACAGATTGAAATAGTGATCTGGAAAAAAGGATAAAAGGGCCAAGTGATAGCTTAGGGCAAGAATTGCTGCAGATGGCAAATAGCAGGCTAGGCAGCACTTCAGGAAAAGGACCTGGGGTTACAGAAAGCTATCATCAGGACAAAAATCAGCATGTCATGTAATGATAAAAAGACAGTCTGCAGGGCTGTGTGCAGGGAAGACATATGAAGTGCTGCTGCTGCTCCAGCAGCCTTGGAGAAGGCTCGGTGGGGTGTGAAGCACAGTGCGGAGACACTGTGACCACTGCTGACCTGGCTCAGAGGGAAAGGAAGCCTGCTGGTCTGGTTTGAAATCCAAAAGCAATGCAGGTAGGCTAAGTGTGAGAAGACACTGGGAGGAGCATTGCTTCTCCTAGGAGATGCACCCTACAATCTGGGATCACTGGAGCACTGAATCTTGTTCTCTATCACCCCCAGAAGCCTTGGTGTCCAGCTGGGGGGCTTACGCAAAAGAAAGGATCGGTAATGCATGATTTTTCTGCAGCTCCCCCGTTTTCTTGCTGGTATCTCTTCTGAGCACTGACCTATCTTGACTCTTCTTGGCTTTCAACTTTAAATTTTAAAAAAGTTATTAACAGGTTAACAACGCTGAGCAGGACAGAGCTAGCTGAAATTCCCTCTATGAAGTGCTACTTTATTTGATTAAGTCCAATGACATCTTTGCATTCAGCTAACTAGCTCTCTGCAGGTGATAGAATAACTAATCAGAGTAAAAACTTCAAATGAAATGAAATATAGACTGTAAACACCATTCTAATTAGTAGCTTTATGGGACTCTGTCAGTGAATGATCATGGAGCAGATTTCTTGTTTTCTGTCTTGACAATATTTGGGGTATTAGTCATGGCTGAATGCCTGCTTGTGTCTTCCTATCTGGGATTTAGGATATTTTAATCCTGGTTCTCTGTACAGGCATTGTGTATTATGAAGTGCTGAAAGCTGTCCTTGGCCTCCCATTGACCTCTGGTTTTGCCTTTGTACCAGTGAAATAAAGTTGAAAAGAAGGTGGCCTGGGTTTGGTGCTGTCACCGCTGTGGGAGTGGTTGGTTTGCTGTTTGAATCTTCTGCTGGCTTTGTTTGGGGTTGGGCTCAAGGTGCTGGTGAACAGAGAAAACTGCAGAATTTGAATGTGTGAGCAGGACACGGGGTCAGGGTGGGCATGGCTGTGCGGGATTGATCTCCATGGGTGGTTAGGACTGCCGGTGGAATTCCTTACGCAAGTAATGAGGCTTTTCATTGCATACTCCAGCGTAATGTATTGATGATACATTCTTTGACTTGCCTTGCTCCAGGTTTTCTATTAACATGATTGTGTTAACACGAGTGTTGGTTGACAGCCGAATGAGCAGTGGCCCAGGTGACCAAGAAGGCCAATGGCATCTTGGCTTCTACCAGAAATGGTGTGACCAGCAGGTCCAGGGAGGTTCTCCCTCTGTACTCAGCACTGGTGAGACAGCTCCTCAAATCCTGTGTTCANGCAAGTGACATGGGACAGGACAAGAGGGAATGGCCTCAAGCTCTGCCAGGGGAGGTTCAGGCTGGACATTAGGAAAAAAATTTTCACAGAAAGGGTCGTTAGGCACTGGAACAGGCTGCCCAGGGAGGGGGTTGATTCACCTTCCCTGGAGGGGTTTAATGTGCAGGTGGATGAGGTGCTGAGGGACATGGTTTAGAGATTGGTAGGAATGGTTGGACTTGATGATCTGGTGGGTCTCTTCCAACCTGGTGGTTCTATGATTCTATGATTGCTTTTGTATTTGATGAGTTCTCTGCAAGGGATTGTTTTGGGTGGTTCAGGCTTTGGCATACCCCACTTTAGGTGCAGGCTTGGCTTTGAACGCACTACTGACATATGAGAAGAACCCACACCTTTTTATTGCCTGCACTTCACTCCATTCCCGGCTCTTATTACTTCCATCCACTGAACAACATAAGGAGAAGGGGAACGGGGGTTGTGGTCAGTCCATGACAGCTCCCCTCTGCTGCTCCCTCCTCCTCAAACCCTTCCAGGCTCCCCTAGGTTCTGGCATCCACAGCATCTCCCTCCCTGCTCTGACCTGGGTGCTCCCAGGGCTGTTCCCACACCTTTTTCCTCACTCCATACAGCACTTTGCCCTTCTGTGCTTTCCTGAAGGCTGCACCAGCCTCTTTGTGGGGCTCAGCAGCTGCAGCCAGTGTTGTCCTCTCTGCACAGAGAACCCTGCAGCACCACCGCCAGCGCCCGAGCTTGGGCACCCAGTGCAGCATTTCCAGTGCTCTGCTGAGCACTGTTATTTCTTTCTCTCTCTTTGGAGCCATGTCATCCCAGCTCCGTTTCTGGCTCCAGCAGCTCTCATCTTGGAAGTTCATCAAGGGTGATTTTCAGTAATTAACTTTCCAGTCTGGAAAAAACCAAACAGGATTTCTTGACTGCAGAATTACTGCCTATTATGTAAGCAGAAACTTTTCTTTTAAAAAACCTCCCAAACGCTTCACATTTACACCTGTCTGTCTATCTAGGCAGAGAAGAACTGGTGGCTCTGGCTCCCCTCTGCATCTTACAGCTCCTAGCGGCTGACCTGTAGGGGATATTGCATGTCTGGGTGGAACGTGGTGTAGCAAATCTGGTCATCATCCTCATGATGTGTTAAAATGAGCTATTGTGGTGGTGCCCACGTGTTCTGGTTGGGTCAGGCGGTGGTAGTGGGAGAAGGGCAACGAGGGGCACAGATGGGGCTTCCGTGACCAGTCAAAAGGAGCTGCCAGAGCTCTGGTGTGCTCAGGGAGATGTGGTGTGGCTGATTGCTTGAAAAGTGGTAGAGCAGGGGGCTGGATTTTTGGTGGTTTTTTTTTTTTAAAGCCTTTCAGTAAGATGGAGAGGAGGAATGATTTCCATGACAACAATTCAATTAGGGAGAGAAATGAAGGCTCTTGGAGAGGGATTCTGAAGGGAAGGTGTCACTGCCGTGAACCTGGAGGGGGCTTGCGGGGGACTGAGTTACGATCAAAACATTAAAACACAAACGCCTGATTATTGCTGTGAATCAGCCCTTTCAAAAGGAAAATAAGTGAAGGGAAGTGTGTGGTGAGGAGATGGAGGGGTGGCAGGGAGGGAGGAGGAGGAGGGAAGACCCCTGCCCAGCAGTACCTGGGTGTGGGAGGGGAGCACACCCCATGGAGCCGATTGCCTTTGCTCCACTGCTGGGATTCCTCCATACCGCTAAGGGAAACTGTGGTTCAGTGGTCATGGCAAGGCTGGGATTCAGCTCTGAGCATTCAGGCTCTGTTACTTTTCACGCGTGGTCTGTTTGTTTCAGGCTTTCTCCTCTTGCCTTGAAATCTCGTAGTTTTGTGTGCCCGTTGCAGGTCCCAGCATTCTGGGTGCCACTGCAAGCTGCTCCCCAAATCAACCTCTATTTTATTTTGTCCTTCTTCATTAGGTGGTTTTCTTCCTATATCCTTGAAGTGCAGCTCCTTTTAGCACTAACTATAAGTGGCCTGTTGTCTCATAATTACCTGAGCCTTGATTATGAATGTTATCCTTTTTAGACACTATAATTTTGAGCAATATTTGGACTGAGAGACTTGGTCCTGGCACAGCGGTCACTGTTGATTTTGAAAAGTTTGCTTAACCCATCTTAAGATAATTCTGATTAACAAACAAATAAAACAAAACCATGGATTGTGTCAAAACTAAACATTGCAAGAATGACGCACCTTGAGCTATTTGAATTCCGTGCAGCAAGAGCAGGCTTGAAAGGCACTAGGATGTGATTTTGTGCTGTAAACTAAACAGGTTGTCAACTTGAAAGGTACTTGGTTATTGCTGATAAAAGACGTGGCCAGTAAAAGGCAGGAAGATACAGTGGGAAAGAACAACCTAGTCTATAAACAATTGGTATTTGTTATATGCCTTTGTAATGCAGAGTTTTTGCAGACAAGTGTGCTGAAATTTCAACTTATCAGATTAAAACAAAAAAAAAAGGTAAATAAATTCTACTTGTGATGGGTGAGATAGCGTTCTGCAGGGTAATCGCTCTCCTCCAAAAGCACCATGGGAACATGTGAGTGTGAATTATTGCCAAGCTCACACAGCCCTGTGGTGCTGAGGGGCTGTGCTGGGTCTGACTGGGTGCCTGTAGAGCAGCCCAGTGCCCGGTGGTGCTGAGAGCCAGCCCGAGGCTCTCTGCTGCCAGCACCCAATCCAGAATGGGGACCAGGGCAGCAGGAACAGGTCTGAATTGGTGCCTGTGGCGTGTAGGGCGTGCACAGAAAATCCATCCCAGGGCTGTGCTTGTGGCCACGTGTTTGTGACTGTGCGATGTGGTGATGGGCACTGTCCAGTCCCGGGAAGTGCTACTGGAGAAGCAGAAATGCCTTTGCTTTCAGTGAGCCCAGGCGTTTGCATTGCTTATAATTAGCACTGCTACCCTCACCCGCCTTTCCAGGATCTGGCATTCAGCAGCTTTTAACTTGGATGGTAGTTAATTGTTTGGGCTGGAATCATCCACTGGGGGAGAGGTTGCCACTGAATTATGAAACGTCTCTCTCTGCCTTTCCCACTGATTTTGTGTGGTGCCAAGGAAATGGGTGCAGCCCATGCTGCCTCTGGTTGCCTTTCCTTGTTCTCTGGAGTCCCACCTCGGCATTCCTGATTTGCAGGAGAGGCACCCTTGGAAGTGAAGTGCAGAACAGCTGTGGTGTGAGCACGTGCTGTTACGTGTTGAAAGTAAAGAACTGGGTTTGGGGTACCCTAAATTATGTCCCTGGGATGGTGGGTGGGGTTTTAGACTTTTACCTTCTTCCAGCTGTGGAATTGAGCAGGAGCCTCACTCTGAACTGTGTAGGGAAGATCCAGTAAGGTTCACTGTGCTCTGGGATGCTATATAGTGAAATAAAAGCATTGAAGAAACGAGCTCCCCTGTGCTCAGGGTAGCCCAAACAATGTACTGGAAAAAAACCCCAACCCACTGGCAAAAGAAGGGTGAGAAAAGCAGTGATTCTGTAGCTCCCTGAGTGAGCACACAATTTTCTTCACCTTGAGCAAGGTTGGTGGATAAGGTCTAATTGTATATAGACTGTATCATAATGTCAAACCAAGCAGTTGTAAGCTCTCGGCCATGTCTTCCTGTTGGAGCTGTGACAAAGCCTGGTGCTCCCATCCCCAATGTGGTTGTACAGGGAAGCCAAATTACTTTTTTTTTGGTTTATTTATTTATTTTAAAGTCACTGTATATGAAATAACGATACTGCCTTAATTCAGGAGCAAAAACTACCCTATCATAGAATGGAAGTCCTGGGTTGATGTCAGGTTTTTCAGTGCAGCATCTGCACATGACTGTGTCTGCCATTCATTTGCACTTCAGCATGATCCAGCAGTGTCTGAAATGAATGCCAGAAGGAGAAGTCGGCACATGGTTCTCCTCTTTTATTTTTAACTGATACTTACATACAAGGAGGATTTTGCAGACCCCCCTGGTGGTGTCACAACCTTGCAGAAAATAATCTGCTCTGTGGTGTGTGTCATCTTGAGAGAGCCACAGAGGAGCCGTGGAACCACATGTCTATGTGGAGGGGCTGGTAAGCAGAAAAAAATGTATGTAGACTCCTGCATCTGGGACATGCGATGTGCGTCTTTCTCATTTTTATTTCAAACCTTTTGGGACAGAGCAGGGAGGAGGGAGAGGAGAACAACTGATTCATTCAAAATGCTCTTTGGTGTTAGTAGGAAAAGCTTGGTTGTGTGATGGTGCATGAGGCGTTGGGAGTGACTGATGAAATACTTGGGCCAATATATCCTGCTTTTTTTTCCCCTCCCTCTTCTTTTCAAGAGCTGATCTTGCTTCTGTTTTCCACCCCCACGGGGTATTGAAGACCATCCATCTCACTGGCTCTCATGCTGTTGCTGTTCTGAGTTTACTCCCAGGTCAAAAAGTCCCAATAACTCTGGCAAGAGTGGAAGGCAGAGGGGCAAAACACACTCTTGTATTCCCTACATACAGCTCAGCTATGTTTTTCCAAATGGCATTGTTAAAAAGCGAGTACACTTTAAAAAACATAAGCAGGACTGAAGCCCCAGTTAAGTGCTGGATACAGATGCTGCTTTTGATCCAAGCTAAACTTCTGAGCAAGCTGAAGTTCATACTGAGAACTGTTTGTGAAATTCTAAAGAGGAGGAAATCAGCATTAAAATAGCATTTGTAGAGAATCTTAAGCAAAATGTGCACTTTTCAGTAAAGGCCTTCGCATCGTAAATTAGCAACATCTGTCCTCCTATTCTATATGTTATTTCCTCTCCAAATCCCCTCCAGAATATGCCATTTTCAGAAGTATTCTTGGATACATTGAACAGTAGTTGAAGAAGCTTCATAAAATATGCGAAAGCATTTGCTGCTTATATAATGCTTCTTAGTATTTGCCACTTTGCTGTATTTTAACAAATTAACCCTCCAGACACGACTGATACCCATGGTGAGTATGGGTTGGGTTTCTCAAGGGCTTGATACCCACCATGGGTGGCAACAAACTGCTGCATCAGTCCCCTCCTTTGCGGCAGTTGGGGAGTGTTTGTCAGGGCTCTTAGTCCTTGCATGTGCTACCGTTCTGAAGACTTGTCTGTTTCCTTCCTGGGGGTGCAGGTTGAAAGCTCCTGAAGATCTGGTGTCAAGGGCCAAAACTTTGCTTCCATCTGCGTTAATACCAGGTCAAGGGAGCTGCAGCTGGAGAGAGTCGGGGCCAAACCTCAGAGGTTTTTTGCAGTCTGCTGGAAAGGCAGGGATACGTTTGCTATATTGTGCATTGGAAAAATAACAAGGGGAGGAATTTTGGTGCAAAACTTGTCAGGTTGTATTGTTGAGGGTTGGGTTTAGAAAAAGACAACATGTATGTGACCGCAAGGGAACATGCTTGTAGTATAACATGAGCCAGCAGTGGCCCAGGTGGCCAAGAAGGCCAATGGCATCTTGGCTTGGATCAGAAATGGCGTGACCAGTGGGTCCAGGGAGGTTCTTCTCCCTCTCTACTCAGCACTGGTGAGACCGCTCCTCGAATCCTGTGTTCAGTTGTGGGCCCCTCACCACAAGAAGGACGTTGAGGCTCTGGAGCGAGTCCAGAGAAGAGCAAGGAAGCTGGTGAAGGGGCTGGAGAACAGGCCTTATGAGGAATGGCTGAGAGAGCCGGGGGTGCTTTGCCTGGAGAAGAGGAGGCTGAGGGGAGACCTCATTGCTCTCTGCAACTACCTGAGGGGAGTTTGTGAAGAGGAGGGATCTGAGCTCTTCTCACAAGTGACAGGGGACAGGATGAGAGGGAATGACCTCAAGCTCCACCAGGGGAGGTTCAGGCTAGACATAAGGAAAAAATTCTTCACAGAAAGGGTCATTGTGCACTGTCAGAGGCCACCCAGGGAGGTGGGTGACTCATCTTCCCTGGAGGGGTTTAAGGCATGTGTGGATGAGGTACTGAGGGCATGGTGGAATGGTTGGAATGGTTGGACTCGATGATCCAGTGTGTCTCTTCCAACCTGGTGATTCTATGATTCTATGATTCTAGAGGGGTTGAATGGTGTGGGCTGAGCTCTGTCTTGTAAAGTGTTGAATCAGCCCAAGCCTTGACTGGAGGAGTGCATGGTTTATTGCTTCTGCAGGGTCAGGAAGATGGTTATATCTGCCTTCTCTCTCTGCCTGTGGATGTTTGACTGTAGGCAGAGTTACCTGTAAGGAACTCCAGGTTCGGTCAAAGTGGTTAGTGAAAAAGAGAAGTGCCGTGGGGATGTCATCAAGCAGGACTTACCTGCAGTAAATCCAGCCTTTAAGGGTGAAGGCAGTCCAACAGCTGGTGTGCCACACCGCACTGATTCACACCGTGAATTCACACCTTACAAGAGTTGCAGGTGGCATGAATCTCCCTCTCAACATCTTCCCCTCTTTGCCCACAGGAAAAGACTGCGCTGCTATCTCCTTTCCCATACTCCTCACATGAGGGACCAACAGTGTTGTTGCATTCTGTAGCTGCACTGTAGACAGTCGCATGTAATAACACTCGAACAGCAAATTTTAGGAACCTTTCATTTTGTCGTAATAGTCTCAAAACTGTGCACAGGTAAATAGCTGAATGTTTATTTCCAGTCTTGAGTGAGCTGGCCAGTATCAAGATGAAACTATTGGACTGAGGAAATACTGTTTAGATGCGTGTTCAGTTCTGAAATGTTGCTGCTCTTTTTGTGCAATATATCATGGTGACTGGTAGGATCTGAGAAATTCAGGGTACGGTTTACAGATAAGCTTTGAGATAACCAGATTTTAGGGGGATGACATGATCTGTCATCTTGCCAACCACTGAGATGCTGCTGATGTCTGAAATGACAGATTAACTGTCTTGGTTGATTGGTGCAGTGAGCACTTGACTTCTCATAGAGAAACAGGACTGGGAGGGAACTTGAAGGATTGTCTAGTCCATGCCTCTGTCCCAGGGAAAGCTTGGCTTTACCTATGAAATGCCTTGCGGATAGCCTGTCTTTATGGACTCCCTGTAATGAAGATGCTGTAGCGCTCCTGGTGTTTCACTGTTCAGTGGATAACATTGAAGAATAAAGTCCAATCCTGGAAAGCTTCTAAGTGTGAATGAAAACATTTAAAAATCAATACTATGCTTTACAAGGAGAAAATAGGTGTGCAGTGACACTAGAGAGAGATACCAGTCAGATTTAATGCCTGATCTGTAAGCCCTTACTCAAGCAGAAGTTTCATTTTATTTGTAAGTTCTTTTATTTCTGCCTTACTTAATGGCCACATGCATCCATTAGCAGCACATCCTGTGCTTCTGGCCGTGCTGAAGGCAGCTTTGGGATGGACAGACTGGCGTTTGGGCTATTTGTTATGAAACCACCAGCAAGTGTCCCCTGCTGTGAGTATTGGAGTGGGATAGAATCATAGAATCACAGAATCGCCACGAGGTTGGAAGAGACCCACCGGATCATCAAGTCCAATGATTCCTACTAATCTCTAAACCATGCCCCTCAGTATCTCATCCACCTGCACCTTAAACCCCTCCAGCGAAGGCAAGTCAACCACCTCCCTGGACAGCCTCTGCCAGTGCCCAATCACCCTTTTTGTGAAGAATTTTTTCCTTGTGTCAAGCCTGAGCCTCCCCTGGCAGAGCTTGAGGCCATTCCCTCTTGTCCTGTCCCCTGCACTTGGGAGAAGAGCCCAGCTCCCTCCTCTCCACAACCTCCTCTCAGGTAGTTGGAGAGAGCAATGAGGTCTCCCTTCAGCCTCCTCTTCTCCAGGCTAAACACCCCCAGCTCTCTCAGCTGCTTCTCGTAAGACTTGTTCTCCAGCCCCTTCACTAGCTTTGTTGCTCTTCTCTGGACTCACTCCAGAACCTCAACATCCTTCTTGTGGTTTGTCTTGGGGGTGAGCAGGACAGGGACTGCCCATCCTCAGCCCCTGCAGAGAGAATATTTTTTGGTGACTGCTTAGTCCTTGTGTTTCCACTTATCCTCCTGTGTGGCCGGGCTTTGATTGCATCTCTTCTACAGGTGGAAATTCCTTGGAGTTGTCTTTGTGCTTCTCTGGTCATGGGGCCCCGCTGGGCTGGGCAGGCACAGTCAGGAATTACATGGCAGAAGGGAGAAGCCAGCTCTGAGCTTCATGGAAACGCCGGGATTTGCTTTTGCAGAAAACACATTGCAACCTCTGTAAATAAAAGAAAAGAAGGCAGAAAACACGAAGTGTGTAATGTACACTACACTTGGCACTGAAAGGTCAGCTGGCTTAATGCTTATTAGCAACATGCATAAAAAATTAATGAGCCTCGCTAATTGTCTTGTTGTGGTGGAATTTTATTAATGAGACAATTGATTTTTAGTTTACGCTAAAAACATAATAAAGTGAAGTGAAAGCTGGTCTTCACACATTTCTGCTTCTCATTGATGAAATGACAAGGTTTGAAGCTGATGCACGCTACGCTGTTGAACGACGGCACAGCCCCAGCCCCAGAGTTGAGGGTTACGTGAGTCTGTGGTAGGATGTGAATTCAACCTTCACTGCCTGCGTTCCCCAGTGCTGCTCGAGTACCCTGACGCTTGCCCCAACAGCAGCACAGGAGTCAGGAACCCAGACTTCCCAGGACTTAATTTCCTGATGTTGTGGGATATCTTTATTTTCAAAAGGTGCAGATTGGCCTATTTGCTTTACAGGTTTTGTTACGCTTCTTGCTTTTGGAAAATTAACTGTTGCAAGCTGTATATGCTGGAAACATTGTGATTAAATGCTCAGGAAAAAGAAAGATGAGGCTGTTGATCAGTTAAAATTGTATTTTTCCTTTTCACTCCTACACTTAGAAGAAGGAATTGATATTTTTGTTTTTATTACAATCTACCCAATTAATTGCATGAATAAATATATTGTGTTTCTGAAAACTTAATACTTCTGAGAAAAACTGCAAACATATTTTGTTTAAAATATGGTAATCTTTTGTGAATCCTGCCCTTATGTATTTTCAGGCAACAGGCCTCTCAGACACTAGTGTTTTGGGGAAACAAGTTGAGCTCCAGGGCTGTACAGGTGTAAAGAAAATTGCTTAAGACTAAGCCTCCTCACAGTCTGTGTCAGGGGTCCAGTTAAATGTCTGCACTCCCGCTGGTATGAAGAGATGAAACCAAATAAATCCAGACAAGAGACAAGAAGAGAATGAACGTTACCTCTTCTGGGCTATCATCCTTTCCCTCGCAGATACCTCCAGTTTCTGTGGACACATGCTGGGAAGTTCTGCAGCAAGTGGACCTTGCGTTATTGGATGGAGTTGCTTTGAATTTGTTTTCCCAGCTGTGCTGTTGAGCCTCTCTCAGAGGCTGTTTCACAGCCCCATGTCCTTGGAGCTTGGGGTGAGGGAAAATATAGGATCTATCTATGTGCAACCTTGTGCCCTAGTCGGATGTGGTTATGTAAGAACTACTCTGTATTTTTTTTGAGAAATGATGTGCCAGACACATAGCGAACTGTGCAACCTGTATCTCTATATCTCTATTAAGCCTTTATGTTGTAATTTTTCTTCTCCAGAACTTATTTGGAACTTGTTGAGAATTTGTTTGATCACAGGCTTTGGAAAGCCTTGATGGATGCCTAGCAGACAGGTGCATTTTTCCTTGCCAAGTTTCAGGAAGACTTCTGTGACATCCTTGTTCTGCAGAGCAGGTTGCTGACAAGCAGCTGAAGTGCCACGTGATGATGGGTGGTCACTGCTGAGGTTAAACTGGAGTTTTGTTGTGGTCTTGCATTGCAGCTTTGATTGACAAGTGCCCCCTCTTAAGCTAATTCACTTCCGTCTTCATGTTGCTGTCTCGCCCAGCCTTGAACTGAAGGCTAGGATGGTGATAGCAGCAGGGAGGTTCATTTATAGTCTGGTGCCTATAAATATTTGGCTCTAACTTTCATCTAAAATTCAGTGGAGGTGGTGAGGTTCAAAGGGTGTATTTGAAAGGTAAGGGCTTGGATTTTAGGTTTTTATTAAGTAAGTCTTTCTTTTCCTACTCTTTATTTGCCTTTTTTAAGCTTCCAGCATGCTTTTACTACGTAAAAATAGTGCCCCTCAGAAAGGACTCTTGGATATTGGGGTCTGGTGATGGAGTTTTCCATATTTGGCAATCAAGGATACTGGTCTGCCCCCCCTGCACAGAGTTGTATTTTGTTCTGTTTGCAGTTCTTACACATATTCTGTATGACTAAGAGCGTCAGAGCATCCCTTGAAGATTAGCCAGGAATAGATCTAGGTGGTGCTTCCTGATGATTAGCATCCCAAGTTTGTGATCCAAGTGTACTTGGTTTGTATGAGACGTTGGGTGAGTAAAGGTGGCAAAATAATGGTTCCCACTCACCCTCCCCCCAATAAATGGATTTACAGTGCAGGGCTGTTATTCCATATCTGGCATTTGTAGGTAGAGGAAGAAATGTGCGTAGCTCAATACATAAACCTTGTTTCGATAAACTCACAAAGGAACAACCAAGTCATTCTGCTCCATACCCTGATCTCCAATGTGGAGATGAGACTGTGTGGGCAGCAAGGATTACTGCATCTCCTCAGTGGCTGCTCAGAGCGGGACTGTAGAAACAGGGAGTTCTTGGTGTGGACTTCCCTACCTGGTATGTTTGGTGTTCTTTCTTCTTGTCTGGAATCAGGTCTTTGTTTCTTATCTCTTTGCTGGTGCATCTGACTGGCAGAGCAGTGGTATGGATCATGCAGTGGTTGGGCTTCAGGGGTGTGCGCAGCATGGTCTCCGTGTACTGATGGGAAGGGTTGTCCCTTCCTTCTTTTGTTGTCTCATGCCTGTTTTCTCTCGGTGGCTGAGACCTGTGCTTGTGCCTCCAGTAGGAAGCAGGAGAGAGACTCAAACTTCTTGCCATGAGGTTCAAGTCTATTGGAATAAGAGCGGTAGTTTGCAGAGGACAGTCTCCAAGCAGCTGGCACAATGTTTGTCATTAGTCAGATGTTCATTTTTATGGTCAGGCAGCCGTTGAGGCCAGCAGATAAATACACTGCCTGGGAAGTCATCTAAAATTTTCCAGATCAAGGCACTGTGCAGGAGAGGAACCAAGAATAATTAAACTTAGAGTGCCTGGGAGAAGCAGATGTTCTCACAAAGCAGGGAAATATTAAGGGGTGGAAAGGAAGGCGAGGATGGTCCCGGATAAACAGGAGCAAATAGTGTTCAAGACTGGAGGCGTTTGAGCTGCTTTGGCTCCTGGGAAGGATGCTGTGCTGGTGGGATCTTGGGGGCAGGGAAGCCTTTCCTCTGTACTTGACTGGCTTAAGGGTAGAACACCTTCATTCCAGGGAGGGCAGAAAGGCTTCAAAATGTTTTTTAGCTTTTTGGACTAATTGGACTAATGATTGATGGGTTTAGGGTTTTTTTTTGTTTGTTTGGTTTTTTTTAAAGGAAAGAACAGTTTTTCAATCTCTGTACAGTCAAGCTTTGTTCCTTCTCCTGTCACTTCTCTTTGCTCACTGCTCTTCCCATCACCCTCTCCTGGACTATTGCCTCCTGCTTTTCCTTGGGACTATCTTCCCTGCTACTGCTGTCTCTTTTCTCCCTGTGCTGATTCACAAGCCCAAACCTGTCAGCCTTGAATTGCGTATGAGCTCAGGCTCTGTGCAGTATCTCTCCAGCTATTGGCACATTTTCCCTAGAGAACCACCCTGTTGCAGTTGGGTGCTGTGGCCTCAGCCTTCACCTGTGTGTGTCTAAAAGGACTGGGCTCTTTCCTTGGCATCCTTGACAAGCCCACCCTAATTAGCAGAAGTGGAAAGCATCTGCATTTCCTTTAATGTCAGCAGGAGCTGCAGGTATTCAGGCCCTTTCGAGAGCAAGCAACTTTGAAATGTTTGCAGAGGTATTGGATTTAATGTGGTTTTAAATATGAACACTTGAAATTTTTAGTCTTGCTGCCTTGTGTTTGTCAGTAGAAATTAATATAGCTGAGAACTTGGATGAGACCGGATTCCCACTGAGCTCGGGGTATCTGGTTTTATGGATCCCAGCCTTCCGGCATGGCCCGTGGCAGTCATTGAAGTCTCATTAATTCTGAGAACCAATCTTGAACCAAATCCTAGACTAATATTTGACTGCATCTCTTTAAAGATTCAGCATCCAGTGTTGCGTTAGTAGATTCCTGGCAGTTGCTTCTGATATAAATCTGAAATGCTGATGTGACAAATGAGCTCTGATTCAAAGTTCTCATCCTGCAGGTGAAAGTTTTAGCTCATAAATTCATTAATTGTCCAATCATTATCAAAATCAATACTTGTCTACCATTTTTTTTTTGCATATTTATTTACCTTAGCAGTTGCTCCAGATTTACAGATCTGATCCATTGTGGGTGTTGTCTAAATTTAAACTCCACAAGCTACAACAAGGTTCCTATCCGAGCTCTGAAGGAAAATATAGGACCAATTTTAATGACGATGTACAATTGTACCGACATGTCCCAAAGCCTGGGGAAACCTGTCGGTTAAAAATTAATGGAGTAGGAAGTCCTGGCATAAAGTAAAGCCTTGAGTGAAATTCCATGGCTTCATGGACTGTTAATTCTTTATTAGGTTTTCCTAAGACTGAGATAAAAGGCATTTTATCTTTTTTAAGGTTTGCATTAACATGTCATTGAGTTTTATAGATACATTGATCTTCATTTGGCTAATCCAGAAAGGGTAATAGAAATGTGTGTTATATGCAAGAGCAAAGATAATTCCATACTACTTCAGGGCTTTTTTTGGGTGGTTTTTTTATTTATTAAATTTTCTTCAGATAGAGGACTGTGGTCAGCGTCCAGAGTTGTGAAATTTATCTTGCTGTATATTTTTATCAGCTATCCTTTTAAAATTTCTTTCCTTTTTCATTATGTTTTGTAACTGCCTTTACTTTCTATCTAATTTGGCAGTAAGGCTGATGTCTCCTCTGAAAACTAGCGAAGAGGTTTGGCAGTGTGCTTTTTAAAATACTGTCTCTGTCTGTGATGAATTCTCGGCTTTCTTGGCTACCTGACAGTTTCTTTCTAAAAGCGTATTCCAGTTTGAGATGGAGCAATGAAGTGTGTCTTTGGATTCAGAGAAAAGACCTGAATCTGACTGATGTCAATAGGTTTTTTCTGCTTTTGCTGCCCATGACCAGAGATTAAGTGCTGAGGTCTGCAAATTAAAAATGTACCATGCCATAAGACATGGCTGGAACAACGGAGGCAGCGCATGGAGCGCATGGGAAGATAAAGACAATTCTTATCTCCTTGCCCCAATGGTGAAATCTCAGCTTGGTGGAAGTCAGAGGGACTTTGGCTAGTCAGAGATTTATCTCTGCTTTTTCAGTCAGCAACCTTTGGTGATTGTTATTACCTCGTGCAGCTCGGGAGGCTGTGTCCTCCTGCCAGGGGCTTTTAATTGTGCCTGTCTTCAAGAGAAACGAGTCATCCTCACCAGAGTCACTTATATGCATTTATTAAGGAAGCCTCTAAGGACAAAACTTTGTTAGCAGCTGTTGTTATTAATCAAGATTGTGCAGCGGTCAGTATATTAGTGCTGTGTGTGAAGGCGTGTGAAAGAGAAACAAAATGACAAGTGATTTTTGGCTTCTCTATGTTCTGTACGTCCTTTTGTCAGTTCTACACATGCATAAAGGAGGAAAAAAATGGGGTGGCTACAGATCTCTGCATCTGGAGAGAACACAACCCCAAACTGGGTGCTCCCAGCCTCATCAGGTCTCTGCACATTGATGAATGGGGGATGAATCAAGCACCGAATTAACTCCCCTGCTCAGCACTGCGTGACAATGACCTTCCTTGCTTGTTAGCTCTGAGGTGGGCAATCTACCTTTCCTCCACATTGGATGGACTGCAAGGACTACATTGACAGCGGAAGGGCACAGGTTGTTTGATTTTGGAGATGATTCCCCTTCATGTCGGGGGTTTATTTGATCCTTCCCTTGCCAACCAGTCTTGCCAAGCCAACGTCTCAGAGCAGCTTAGATCTCACTCACTTCTCATCTTCGGCTCCCACTCTTGCAGCCTCTAGCAAATGCTTATTTTAGCACCAGCTGGCTGTGATCCCTTTGAACTCTCTGATATGAGATTAAATGTTAATTTATTACATATCATTATAGGATTATATGTTATCTCTAGGATAATGGAATCCAAATGTTAGAATATCATGTTTGAGATTTAGTGCTTGCACACATTTTCCTCCGCTCAGGAAACAAGAATAGTTGAAGGTAGATGACCAAAAAAGAAGTGAATTAATCGGAGTGATTGTGCAGCTAGCCAAGAGCTCAAGCTCTGGAAGAATACAGCCAGAGTTTGAAACTCTTTTTGCAGAGTTAAGAAGAATTGAAGAAGTTGACTGAATTTTTGAAAACGTAAACAAATATGAAGAAATAATCTGCTTTGGGTGTTTCAAGGGCTAAGTCCTACATTATGCAGTGTGAATTATGTGCTCAGCTGTAGTTATAAATGCCAGATGAAGCAGAGTGCTGAAGTGACCTGTATGCTGAGTTTCTGCAGAATTGTGTACTCTAGGCTATGGGTAGGTGAGCAGTACCAGATGTAATAAGATATGACTTGAACTTGGATTGACTCAAACTTGAACTGTACTTGTGATGTTTCCACACAGAGGTTTATAGGGAATGCCACTAAGCAGAAGGTGAGCACAGCTTCTTTTGCTGCTCCCTCTCACTGCACATTATGGCATCTTTGGATGGGTAAATGCTGACATTGAGCTGTGAGGAACTCTATCCTCAGCTTGCAGAAACATTGGGCAGAGAGAGCTGGGGGTGTTTAGCCTGGAGAAGAGGAGGTTGAGGGGAGACCTCATTGCTCTCTACAACTACCTGAAAGGAGGGTTGTGGAGAGGAGGGGGCTGGGGTCTTCTCCCCAGTGACAGGGGACAGGATGAGAAGGAATGGCCTCAAGCTCCACCAGGGCAGATTTAGGCTGGACATTATTTAAAAATTTTTCACAGAAAGGGTCATTGGTCACTGGCAGAGGCTGCCCAGGGAGGGGGTTGACTTGCGTTCCCTGGAGGTGTTTAAGGCACAGGTGGACAAGGTCCTGAGAGACATGGTTTAGTGTTTGATGGGAATGGTTGGACTCGACAATCTGGTAGGTCTCTTCCAACCTGGTTATTCTATGATTCTATGCGTGGCTACTGTCTGTCATACACGTGCGAAACACTGGGCTGGCTCTCTGGTGACCTCAGGCAGTTGCAGGTCTGAGTTTGAAGGGTCTATGGTGGGAGAAACGCTGCAGTCTTTGGCAGGAGCAGGACAGGTCTGCACTCAGAGGCACATAGATGAAATTGGGGTTGATGAGGTCATTTATGGGGTCTTATTCCAGCCTGAAACTGGGCCTGCAGACTTGTGTTAACATAAGAAGTAATCCAGAAGAGCAGGGGGCAGTTGCTAGCATTTCTGACCTCTGCACTGAATTATTACTGGGCCAAATTCAGTTCCTGTTTCTTTAATTGTCCATTTTCCCTGAAATAGGTGACAGCTACTACTATAAGCTAATCCTATGCATAAACATTTCTAGTGCAGGAAGGTTGGTCTCAGGCTTCCCAGATCTCTCGATTCTCAGTCATTTTACCAAGCTGCCACAGGCTGCTGTCAGTGAGTTGTTCCAGTTCAGAGTTAACAGGGAAAATTGGGAAACACTGCTATAAATTACTATGCTTCCAATTCATACTCCTAGGGTAGTTTATCCTGGTAGATGAGTACTTTCTGCTCTGGTGAGGCACTAAAGTAATCATCATGTTGATGATCTGAAGTTTCCTAACTAGTGTGCTGGGCTGGGCTATGGTCGTGAAGTAATTTGACTCTTTCTCAACTGTGCGGTTGCCCTGTCATTGTGAAATTGTAGAATCATAGAATAGTTTGAGTCAGAAGGGACCTTAAATATCATCTAGTTCCACCTGCCCTGGGCAGGGCATGTGCCACTAGATCAGGCTGCCCAAGGCACCATCCAACCTGGCCTTGAACAGCTCCAGGGATGGGGCATCCAGGGGTCCAGCTTTTTGCCTTCTCAGACAATCTCAAATCTGATCCAATTTACTTCTCATGACTTTTGAAGAGTTTGAAAATGCTGTCAGCTAATGGTTGCTGTCTTTTATTACCTTAATATTTTAACCCAAGTGGACAACACAGCAACTATGGCCTTGTGCAACTTTGTTTTGTTTTGCTTGAGAGGTTTTGTTCTTTGCCTGTAAGTTAATAACTGTCTATGGGCAAGATAACCATACTTGGTGCATCGCAGTATGAAAGCTATAATAAGGTTTCACTTTCTTTAGCACCAATATTTTGACAAGATCTCCTTGAACTGCCTCCTCCAGAGCTATTGGGAATTTTCCTTGTGCTAAAAAGATTGAATTCTAAATTGCTAATCGGCAACAGGCAGAGAAACAAACACCCAAGAAGTTCTGGGTGAGGTTGCAGGCTCCTTTTCCTCTCCGTTCTCCATGTATGAATGACAAGCGGCAGCTTTTGATCATGGTAGTAAAAGAAAAGCAGTACCGAGGGATGGTTATTTTGTCCTTTCTGACAGCATCTGCCGTGAATTTGTAAAATATGTCAAACGTGCATTCCTAACATAAAATAATGCATTCAAGCATGAAAAATTATGCTTTGTTCTGATACCAAGATGTGCTTGAGCAGTTGAATTTCAATAAGCAGGGGAGCAGGGGAGGAGGTCAGCAATCACCCTAGGAATGCAGAGCTCTTTTACTCCGTAACAAATTAATGGAGTTGCTCGAGGCTGTTGTCATTCCGAAAATAAAATGTTGAATTAAGTAAAGGAATCTGAGAGAAAGCAGAAACTTCTATTCTGAGTATTTGGGGTGGGGATAAACAAAGCTGTCATTAGAAAGGAAAGATTCACGTTTTCATGTGCTGTTCCTTGAAAGGCAGATATAAATTGATATCTTAATGATGTCAGAACTGCTAGGCTTGTGTGGTTGCTCCTCTGAGAGTCAGAGAGCACATATTGCTTTGGGAGTCCGGTTAGTGTAATATTGTTTGCCTGTGAGAGCAATGGAAAATGCAGGTTAAAGACTGGGTTCAGAGAAAAAAGGCGCAGAGATCTGTGAACTAGTAGTGGTGAATCTATTAATCCGTGGGGCTTTTTCTGGAGCAGCTAAAAGGCTGGGTGGCTTCACAGCTCTCTGTCCGGTGCAGCTTATGTTTAGATTTCCCAGTGGGAAAACTCCCTGGCTTAGTGAGGCTGCACACACGCTTGAAATGCTCTCTGTTCATGTGTATTTGCAGGATGGGGACACAAATCTTGCTGGAGTCAGCACCCTGTAGCTCTGCAGTTCAGTGGGGAAGCCTAGGCAGAAGCTGACTTCTTCCCACAGACCTGAACACTGGGGAGATTTAACCAGGAGTTTAACATTGCGGAGAATCTCAAAAATCAGCGTGTGTAGTCAGGATCGCTGTCCAGGTTGGATATCCCAGAGTAGTGGGGAGTGAAATGAGGACTGCTCCCGGAGCTCAGGGAGAGCTGTGGGGCTGGCACCAGATCCAGGATTTTGCTTTGCGTGTTTCTGCATCGCGTTTGGTTTTATCACGGTCCCCCAGCGGGGCTGTGTGTGGTGTATACTCTTCCTGGGATTACAGTCACAGTAGGATATGGATGAATGCTGGTAAGACAGAGGATTTTCTGTGCATTCAAGACATATCTGTGTCCTTAATAACTTTACAGGGGTTTTATTCTAAGCTGCTTTTGTGGTTTCCCGCGGCTGTTTGGGCCCATCGGTTTGGAGCTTGTTTCCTCCAAAAGCTTCTGAACAACAGGCTGGAGAATCCAGTGAAAGCCCAGTGCCGCGGAGGAAGGCTTTGGACCAACCTTACCTCCTTCTGACAATGCCTTTGGAGAATCTGCTGCCAGCATTTTAATACGCTGTAATTTCTGGCTTTGTGCAAGGAGCTTTTTAGTACTGCCAAAAGGAAAAACATCTGTGGGGAGAGTCAGAAGTGCTATGAAGTGATGTACCTGTGTAAGGACGCAAGAATCATAGAATCATAGAACAACCAGGTTGGAAGAGACCCACCGGATCATCAAGTCCAACTGTAGAAAGTAGAAAGTCAGTAGTATACAGAACTTCAAATTACTTTGCTTCGTTCTTTCTTTAGGTGTAATGCTTGAGGCCATCGACTACAGTCACACTGGGGTTTGCAAAGAGAAACACAGCCAAGATTCTGGTCCTCTAGAAGCCAGGGGAGGACAGTTGCTGGGGGTGGGGTGTGTGTGTCAGCCCAAACTGGGGTAGAAGTCTGGATGCAAGCTGCTGCAACTTAGAGGGACAGGTGAAAATGCTGAAGCAGATTTAGGGAAGGACTGTTTTGAAATGGCATTTTCTTTGCTCCTTAAAATGGGAATGCAAGCAACACAATTCTCACTGTGCTTCTCTGTATTGTTTTCATAGTGAACTTGGTATTGGGAGTAATGGCAGCCTGCATTAGTGATTTGGGGAGCAAAACAGGCTTCCTGAAAATCTGAGAAGTGGAGTTGACAGGGACCTCCTGGATCCTGGTAGGCAGCTGTGCCACGGTGTCATGGGATGCTGTTTATCCAATGCCCTGTTTATACCTTGTTCCCTGCCCACTTGCTTTTGGGGTGCTACTTGGTGGGGTTGTTGGGGCTTTTGCCCCAGTCTTTTACTGCTGTACCAGTGAGTAACTTTGTGAGAGATGGGGATGCACTTTGCTATTCAACCATAGCTGCTTAGATCAATATCTGCAGTGGGAGAGTGATTTTAATAAAAGGACTCACTCTTAGCTCTCCTATCTCCGTGACAGATAGACCCCAGCTAACATAAATCCTGGTCTTTCTCCTGTCAGTCTCTTGGCTTTGTGTGACATAGATGTTTTGATACTGAATACAAATATTTCACAGCTGGCTAATAGTTTAGAGCATATATTTAAGAGATTTACTTTTGCAGTCACCTGGTACCTTTAGTGAGTGTGTTTGCCTTGTAAGGCCTTTTTGTTATTTGGGGACTAGTCCTGCACACATACTTATTTTCTGTTGTTTTTGAAATACCACTGAGGGAAAATGAATTTTCCTTTGGATAATGGTAGTAGTGAGCCTTCTTCTAACATCCTCTTTAGGAATGAGAAACTCCCGTAGCTGTGACAAACCTTGTTTATCAGTTGTCAGGAGGGAAGCACCAACTCTGCACTGGAGTAAGGAGCAATGCCAGGACCAGTGCTGTGTGCTGGGGAGCTGGGCAAGAGGTCTGGCAGCCCTGTCGTGGTCTCTGGAACCTTCATCTAGGGTGGCTGAGCCTCTCCACTCCCCCCCCATAGCAAAGTTGTGCTGCCTGGGCGTGCAAATCACCCTTCCCAGGTTGGTGACACTCTGGTTTTCAAGGTTGGCTTTGGCATTTACACCTCTGTCTGAGAAGAGCTGAAGGATGTCTGGAATGGAGAAGGCTTTAGGAAATCCTAACGCTGTTCACCTGGGGAAAGGACCTTGAGGTATGTGGTGCTGTTCATGGTTTGTGTTTGTGGGGTTTCTGCCCACCAAGTGGCAGGTCGTGCAAAACCTCTCTGTGCATGCAGGGCTTTAGCAGTCGTCTCTCCCCTCCAGGTAACTAGAATAGAAACCCTCCTTGGATAACCACGTGTTTTTAAACTTCAGTTTAGCTTGCAGTAGTGGCTCTGTCACTCAGTTCTTTCAGCTGTTGAATTTGTGACCTTTAGCCACTGTGCTACCACCTCTAATTGTTACTGGCAGGACAATTTCCCCGTTGCTGTTGTATGCGAGATGCAGAGAAACTCGCCAAGAGCAGCCTGTGACTTTTAACTGCTGTATCAACACCCCTGATCAAAACTAAAATGGCAAGTTAGGCCAGTGATCAACCCAGCAGAGCAACCTGAGCGATTGCAACAGCCACATTAAATGAGAAAACTCATAGGGAATTTCCTCTCTTGGGTACCCTCCCTGCACTGAGGCTTGGGCAGTTAAAGCAGCTTTGTCATTTATCTGCACCAAGGTGGCCTTGGCTGTGCCAAGTGTGATACAGACAAAAAACCACTTCCAGCACTCAGGGAATTAGTCTGGGCTGGAAAACCTTAGTTCTACAAATATCTGTATTGCCTCTGTCAGAAGAGGTGGGAGTTGGAGTCGGCTGATGGAGACTTGAAGAAGAAATCTTGTAGGTATCTCATCTTATTTCTAATTGTTTTTTTGGAGAGAGAGTGAGTGTTCAATGTCCCCGTGCTCTCTTCATGTTCACCCAATTTCTCTATAGCTTCACCCTTAGTATTTGTTCTGTCTCCTTCACCCACTGGAACGAGTCCCCTCTCCTTAATGGAAAGAGTATTTTACATTCAGGAGATTTGGGCAAAAACTCACTGGCCCCGGGAGGTTGAGAACACCTGGCTTAGGAAAGTTCTTATCCTGTGCTTTGTACAGTCTGTGGATGAGACCATGTAGGGCTTTGGCACAACATACAGGTAGTACTACAAGGATATATTTAGTCTAACTTCTGGCTTTTTCCATCAGACACGTTTGAATAAATGCTTTTAACAATGAAGACTTTGGCCAGAAGCATGCGTGTCAGCGAGGTGGAGATGAATAAATAGAATACGTGATGGCATAAAGATTTTACGGGGCATGGGGATGGGCACGTTACTCACAGATGGTGAAACCATCCCAGTGTGTTTAAAGGAAAGCTATTTTAGGGATGTTTAGAGAGTTTTAAATTTTTTTTTATTGTGACTATTTTTTCTATTACTCCAGCTCATAAAAAACAGGTGCCTTAGTTACCTTGCTTCCTGCTGTATGGGGTTCAGAGGGAGCAATAAAAGCCTCTAAAACTTACCTGGAATAGCCTTCCTACAGTTACAGATGTCACAGCTTTAATGTCCTGTGTCTCAGATCCTTCCAAGCCTTGATGTGATGGTCACATTTGGAGGAAAGAGGTTCTCTTTTCTCCCTGGTGGAATAAAATTTCCACTTTCTAATCTACAGAGATGCTGGATCTTTGGTTTAGAAGCTTTGGCAAATTTAACTATAGCAGCCAGCCCTAATGATTCAGGAGGAATTTCCACTTCTCAGGTCTGGACAGCATAAATCTGGGCAATTTCATATTAGGACAGGAATTGTGCTCAAGTCTGGTAGTTCTCAAGAAGAAATTATGGTGCTGGGACAGCAGAAGGAAAGTTAAACCCTCATGAGAGGTGAATTTAAGTTGTTAAAGTAGTGTAGCACATTAAATACTCGTATTTCATCCATACTCTGTCACCTTCAAGCTGAAACAACTCCAGTTTTTGGGAATAAACATATCTGCTCAGAGAATCATTCTGCTGTAGTGATAATGGTTCAGCTGTACCTTAATACCTGATAAAATCTTCTTATGGAGGCAAATCTGATGTCTCTGTGGGCTAGCACGGAAATCGGAGAAAGGAGGAAGCACAGTAGCTTTATTACTTGAGTTGCCTGCTGTTCCCTGGCAAAAAAGAAATGTGGGATCTGTTTTGAAAAAACGAACTTGAACTGCTCCTTCCCAGTAATAAAGTTAATCATCTTTTCAGAGAATGGCAAATAACGGGGTAGTGACTTAACAACTCAGTTCCTTGACCTTTTATAAGTAGAGCCTTGTTTCCTTGAAAAAAAAAATTTCCTTAATCTGCTGGGTACAGCGCTGCCATAAGGGGCTTTATTTTCAACAAAGTAAAACAGTTGGAATAAACTTTGTATTTTTGTTTGACACATTTACTTTACCCCATTTTGTTTGTGTGCTTGTGTGATGACGCGTCTTCCTGTTTTGCAATTGCTTTAGGAATCACCTCTGGGATGTTGCAGGTGAGGGAGTGCAGGTTAAGAATGGCTGTTCCAGGTCAGAGCCTGTTTCTGTGGTAGGAAAGAGTGAGATTGGGCAGGCACAGAGGATGCTTCCCCTGAATGTGACCCCAGCAGCCCGGGGCAGAGCTCTTGTCTTTGCATAACTCTGATGTAGGGTGTGCAGCGGGCAGTGTTCTCTCTGGGGTCTAACCCTTCACGTGTTTTGCTTGCCAAACCAATGCCAGTTCTGAGCCTTTTTGTTTTTCTCCATTTTCCCAAACTTTTGCTGATAGAGAACCCCAAATTAATCTTCAGGCCTTTGGGGTATTGGATTACATTCTGCCTCATTCCTTTCCGTGCCAGCAGTGCTGGAACTGGCATGGGATGCTAATCCTGCCATGCCTATTCAGTCAGTCGTAGAGGAAACTCTATGAAAACAAATTGCAAGTCCAAGCTAAATTTAGATTTATTCAGTTGGAGTTAATTATCATCTTTATTTAGTCCCAAGTGATGCCTTCTTATCATACACTTATTATAGCTGAGAAAATTAATTTTTATTCTACCATAAAGGTGAATGTAATAATCTGGGTTCAGGGAAGGGATTACTTTAATAAGATTTATAGGCAGCCTTTCAGACAGTACAGTTTTATTACTATCTGTAGGTGGCCTTGCTGTACGTATGTCTTTCAGTGTGGGTGACTGTGCAAAATGCATGTTTAGCTAAAAACTGTAGTAAGTGCCAACTCAGAAACTTCCACATCCAACTTAATTTTTCTGGCAACGTTAAGCAAGCAAAGCATTTGACTTGCTTTGGAACACAATAATACAATTTATTACTGAACTTGTGGCCTGATCAAGGGTTTCATTCATATGCATGGTTAATTTTGCACTGAAAAATGTATTTTAGTAGACAAAAGATTTATGAGGCCAGAGACGTTGCTTTCAAGCTTTTTGGAAGCAGAGTGCTGAGCAAACAAGGACACACTGTGTGTGAAGAGAAGCTTTAGCAAAGAGTGAGCTGTCAGATCGGATGGGCCATGGTCTCCTTGACCCATAGACATCTGCGCTTCTAGCACGCAGGTTTGCACTGGCCAACTTTAACAATCGAGTCAACGGACAGAAATAGGCTCCTCCCAAGGGCGATAAATCGCCCCTAAGATATAAGTGTCTAGAAGAGGATGAATGAACTCTAGAGATACCCTTTTCTGCGAGGCTGGAGCCTGCGCTGGGCTTAGATACCTGTCTGGAATGGGATGGGCTGACATGTAGCCACGGTGAAGATTGGGTAACAGAAGTTTGACTGAGACATTTAAAGATAAGTACGTGAGACATTGTCCTAAGCCTGCAAAAGTTAATTAACTTCTCTTCAGTTTTAGATGTCTGGATTAAACAGATCTCTTTTAAAATTGCATCCTTTTTCCTATCTTTCAAAACAACCTGCCTGACTAGCGACGCTTCACAAAGCGAATCTCTGCCTCCACTAATGTGTAATCAAGATTAAATGGAAGGACAGTAAACTGGCTGCGAGTCCTACATCAAGTTCTATCCTCACATCAAACTAGGATAAGAAGAAGAGAATAAGAAAAGCTTAAAGGGATCCCATCATCTTTTCTCACGATACAATTCTTTATATGTTGACAGCTTCTGGGCTGACTTTAATTTAATGTTTAAAAAAGTATTGGCAACTCTTCTTAGCTCTTTCTTGCAGTGTCATTTATATCTTCAAATTATTCTGTTCTAGTTGAAAAGACTGTTTGTTATGTTTTTTTTTTTTTTTTTTTTTTGCCAGTGTGGTTGACTGTATAGCTGCCTCAAGTACTAAAGGAGAAAGGCTTGGTTTTGAATGGTGGATGATGGAAGCTCTTCCACCCTGGGACTATGGAAGGTTTTTTTCCTCCTTTTCCTCCCTAATATAAAACTGAGGAGATGAGTCACAGGATGGACTCTGAATGTGGGAAGTAAACAGCGACATCCTCCTTTCATGGTTATTTTGTTGAATTTTGAATGAGTCAGGGAGAGCATGAGACAGGTGCTCATCTAGGCTCCGTAAATCCTCACACAGTCTGAACTTACCCTACTCACAGTGCTCAAAAGAGATCTCAACTTGGGGTACATTTTCACAATGTAATCATCCTCCTCATTTTCCTGCTGCCAGGATTAAGAGTCAGAGTTTCCCTATCTGTAGCCGGGCCAAATCACCTTGCACAAGCTCTCATGCCTGGGGTCCCTAAACAGCATCAGGTCTCACCCCTTGCATGCATGATAGAAAGTGACATACACGGCTGGTCCAGAATTAATTATTCTTCTATGATTTATTGGTTCTGGAATGGCTATCCTTGTGTAGACACCCTATTCTGGGATACACTGTTTTTATTCAAGGATAATGGCTGCATTTCCACAGCAAAATAATTATTATGAATAGAGCCATTTTTATAGTGGAATAATGTACATGTGTAGTTTGGTCTTTATGGTCTTTAGTGAGGGCTGGTGGGAAGGGCTTGTGATTTTTCTCCTATACAGACAAGCCATTGATTGCCTCTGTATGAGTCACGGATAACATCATAGTACTTACTGGCACCACATTACTTGAAATTATTCCTCTTTTACAAAGCAGAATGTCTGTATGATCTCATGCTCCAATTCTGATGATGCTGCAGCAAAGATGAATTTTAACATTTTTGCAGTTTTTCCACAGGTGCAGGATTGGTTTTCTTGTTTGTTTTTAGAAAAAAAAAAGAGGATACAAAAAAATCGCATATTTTAAATGCCTCTTATTCCTCCCACCTCTGCCTTCAGAATTACTGAGGACTTATGGAATGCTTGGCTGTTCTTAAGTGTAATGGTTGGTTAAAGTAGAGGGAAGATTTAGATGTGAGATTTGCAATCATGCTCCAACAGAAGTGATTTTCATTTTTAGTTATAAAATGATGAATTTTAAAGACTTTTTGACTACAGCCTAACATGGGTGTACTAGATTCTAATGCTGACCTGCCAGTGCCACCACCACCTTATAATACGTTACTTGTTTTGCTTCTTATTGAAATGTATGAACTCCAATGCAAGTAGCTTGGATGAAATATTGAGTTATGTGAATGGCAGATTTTTATTGCACAATGTGACTTAGAGCTATGGCTTTGTTTGTGCCTTAGTCCTGTGCTACTTTTCGTGGCATCAGTCCAGAGTCAAATGAGATTAAAAACAAAAGCAAGACATAATTTTATGGTAAAATAAAAAATTATCAAGGCAACCAAAGGAATGCTTTGTTTGAGGTCTGAGCTTGCCAGCTTAAGGACCAGGAAGGGGCATCTCCCCAAAGTGCAGCATTGCTTGGTTGGTTATGTGCACAGTGGTTTCCTTTCTCTCTGTGCTCTTCAGGAACATCAGAAGGGTGTTTCCGTTCTGTCTGCACTTTCAGAGATTGCAGGATGAACTGGGCTACGAGGCTATTGCCTAACTCTGGAGAGAGGTTTTGGGGCACAAAATGGGAGCAGTGANACAGAAAGGGTCTTTGGGCATTGGAATAGGCTGCCCAGGGAGGTGGTTGATTCACAGGTCGAAGAGATGCTGAGGAACATGGTTTGGTGATTGATAGGAATGGTTGGACTCGATGATCCGGTGGGTCTCTTCCAACCTGGTGATTCTATGATTCTATGATTCAAGGTTCCGTGGTATTTGGCTGCTCCAAATAAATGTATTAAAAGGGGCAAAGCACCTGCTGCAAAAGTGTTACAAGGTAAAAGTTGTTTTAGAAATTCAAGCTATCCCAAGACATGCCCAACAATGCGTTATTTCCATGTCCCCTCAACACTCCCAATGCCACAGGAGGCTGAGAAGCAGACTGTGTTCAGACATCAAGATAGCAGTCGGCTCTGGGGATGCTTGTTTGGGCTCCGTTTACTTTTCATCAGCTCTTGCTCCTTTTTGTTACATAATTAGGACTAACCTGCATTCTGATCTAATGCTCTGCCCTCTTTTGATCTTGCTGAGTGCTTATTAAAGGAGCAGGTAATTTATTAGTCGCTTTGTTGCACACCAGAAAGCTGGAAATGTGTCCTGTTTCTGATTGTGACTGTAAGGAGATTGATGCTGTGGTGCCGACGTGCTGAATTAAAAGGCGGGGTGTTGGCCTGCCATTTTATGAAGTATTTCTTTTTAGATGTTCTTCCAGCATCATAAAATGCTGCTAAATTCAGATATCATATTTTGTTGCAGACTGCTTCTAGGACAAAGCCCAGCCCTGTCTACTGGTGTTTATGGCTTCCCATATAAGCTTTCAGACAAAATTTGTGTCTCATTTGGTTTGAATTACAGCAGGCTGATATTCTAGTCCCCATACAAGTTCTGAGAAGAGGCACTGAATGTTGCCACCATAATGAAATGGAGGAAAGGGAAAAACATACCTTTTAAACTTTGTGTAAATCACTGCTTGAGAGAGATAAAATATCTGCATAAAGACTGGAGAAGGGGGGAAGTCCTATAATGTAAACACAGATGCATTTAAGCCTTGCCTCTCTTTTGGTTCCTCTTTAGGCTCCGGAACTATGTCAATGTTAAATCTCTGCAATCTGCTGTGTCCTGGGAGAAGGCAAATTTTAGAAATCAGAGGGTACTTTTGCAGCTGTAAATGCTTTGCTTATCTGTACAGTGGCAGAATTTTTATGATAAGTGCAACTTCTCAAAAGTATTGATTTCAGCCGTAGTTTGGTTTATCTACAATTAATCCAGGAAGGTACTTGTCTGCATTTGGCTTTTCAGTGAAGGAACGTTGTCCTTCCCCTTGCTACCCAGGCTTCCGCAGGAGCAAAGTTCACTTTCAGTGACCGAGTTGTGCAATTGCACAACCGCATGGCAAGTGATGCCGTGCCAAGGTGCTCTATAAATAGAAGAGCAGTAAGGGAGCTGCTCAAACATCCCTTGGTGACTTTGGTTCTAGAATTGGCATTGATTTTCCCCCTTATCGTCCTGCAACAAGCAGGATGAGGTTTGACCCGCAGTGTGTTTCTCAAGCACTTTGTTACTCAGCGGTGGGATAAAAACACTGGGGCTCCTGGAGAGCAGCACAACAAGCCATAATGGGGCATTGCTTGACCCTTGCTTAACGGTGGTCACCAGCCTCTGCTCTGTGCCTCCATCCCTGTTGTAGGTTGCTGTGGGTTCCTTAGCTGTGCAGCCTCCTGCCAACAGACAGCGGTGTGATTCTTTGCTCTGCAGCACCTACGGCTTTCCATCATGTCTCTCAACTGTGCCTCCTGCCTTTTAGAGTTCTTGAAGCTTGGGTAGCCCCTTGCCTGGAGAGACTACATCTGTCTTCTTCCAGAACTGCTTATTACTACTCACACCCTATGGCTTCCCACAGAGAACTGGGGTCTTCAGTTGCTGCGTGCTGCAGGGAGTGTGCCAGCTGCCCATCGTTCACATTCAAATGAAGAGAGATGTGGAAGGGAAGGGCTCAAGTCAATTTTCTCCACTAGAAAATTCGTCGTCCCCTATGTGACGCCCCCTTTACGGAAAGGCACTGGAATATGCTGCCCAGGGAGGTGGTTGATTCGCCTTCCCTGGAGGTGTTTAAGTTACGGGTGGACGAGGTCCTGAGGGACATGGTTTAGTGTTTTGTGGGAGTGGTTGGACTCGATGATCCGGTGGGTCTCTTCCAACCCGATGATTCTGTGATTCTGTGATTCTGTATGTGAGCTCTGATACCCTAACAAGCTGGTCCAGCTTGGTGCTCACTTGGGAAGGCAGGAGAAAGTTTCTCATCATCTGGATTTTTCTGCATTTCAGCTGGGTGCTCAGGTCTGTGGCTGCATGCAATTGCGGGAAGGTGTCACCTATGTTGGTATATGAGAGATGGGCTGAAATGTTTAGGTGCAGGCACAAGAAACAAGAGGATATCCAAGCGGGGCAATTGCCTGGCAGCTGCTCTGCAATTGCATTTGCTTGTGAAGCTGAGAGGAAATCCTAATCTGATCCCCATGGGGAATAGTGGAGGAGGAGATTGTTGATACCATATCCTGCTGATAACTTTTCTATTCCTTGGTATATTTTTGCATATTTACTTGCTCTGTCAAATAATATCCCAGTGGCTGCAGAGAAGCCTTGACACAATTAAACATACAGCAAAAATAAAGGCAGAAGTAATGTGATTAAATGACAAGCATTTAAACAAGCGTAGATAATATCAAGGCATCGAAAGTAAATGAGCAGAATTTCAATTGAGAACAGAGTGGAGCGAAGTCAAATGCATGAGATTTGCCCTAGAATCTCTTTGATAAGTATAGGCATTTAAAATATACAACCTGAAAAAAATAGCTTAAATATTAGAGGTTATATCTGGGCTCAATTGTGCTGTAAGTATCAGTCATCTGGCATGTAACAGGTATAACTGTTTGTGTGGTTGTTGCGTTGTGTATCTGCTCTCCACAGTCCTGACAAATGGTAAAATCACCGCTAAGCTTCAGCAAGAGACAATAGGAGCTTTGACCTTAGGATCTATCATCGTTCCTTTGTTATCTCTGCGCATTATGGAACTGCTTCATTTTAATTCATTCGGTTTCTGTTTATTTCTTCTCTGGCAGTCCCAGGAGCTTGCATTCACCAGCGTTTTGTTGGAGCATATGAATTCTTAGTTTGAAAGACCCACTGTTTCTTTCTGGTAGAATCGCAGCCCAGATTGAATATATCTCACTATTAATTAGAGATCAGCCCAAACCAAAAATATCTGTTTGATCCCTCCCTCCCCCTGGAATCTTTTCTTGCCTGGGAAAAATTACTCAGTGCTGACTGGAGGATTGACCATTGTGTTGCAGAGAAACTTTTGTGGCTTCCAAATGTGTTTCATTCTCTTCTAGAATTAAACCAAAAAATCCTTCTAAGCATCTGCAAACCCTCTCATGTAAAGGATTTCGCTTCTCTCAAGTTCACTCTTGCCTATAAATCCATCCCACTGAGACCTCTGTCAAACCATTTTTTTAGAGTGTGTGTGTGTGTAAGCGAAAAGTTTTGGTTCCAAGGGCATAAAGCCTTTATCAGTTTGCTGCTGACTTCTCACCTGGCAAAAGTGGGTTGGGAATGATGCAGATTTGCAGTCCCCCCGTTGCATTGTGTGTTAGCGATGTTACACCAAAGGAAATTTTTTGTTTTACTGCTTACTAATATGCAATATGCTGTTTTCTTACGTATATTGGAACACAGATGAAAAAAAAAATCTTGTTTGATCTGGTAATAAAACAACAAAACACAAATCATTAAAAGTTTTTAGAGCTTAGATTGGGATCTGGCCATCTAGTCTCCTCCAGAGCTTGATGAATGACTTTCTGGTAGATATTAAATTGGGGAAGGTGGAGAGAGACCTGTACAGCTGATGCAATGGGATGTTTTCAGCGTATGAGCTTTGAGCCAACGGTGTTATTCCCTGGTACCTCTGTCAGATCGTTTTGTAATGGTGGCTAACAGTATTGATCTCTGGTAATGCATTGCTTTTGAGAAAAACTGAGGGGCATGCTAAGCAAACATTAGAGTTGTCTTTCTGTTTCCTTTTATCTTTGGCCTGCAGTGGTGGAGAGCCGAGGAGGGATCATGGACAGCATACAGAGATTTTCAAACCTGCCAACGTATCTCCCCGCGAGCTATCATATCTGCAATGCTGATGTTTTCTTCTTCCTCAAAGAAGCCAACCAGGATATCATGAGGAACTCCAGTTTGCAGTCTAGGGTGGATTCATTCTATATATACAAAGCCAAACTGCCACCTGTCCTAAATGCCACGTATGGACCCTTTTCTGTTGAACAGGCTGTTCCCTTGGACCTCATGCTGACTTCGGCATCTTTTGGTTTCACAAATAAATTCACTTTTAATTGGAAATTAAAATCGCACATAATCAACAGCTCAATCTATTCCAACAAACCTAAAATACAAACCTTGTTCTATATTGCGGGGAAGGACTGGGATGACTATAATTCTGCAGAGAGGTTGCCTTGCGTGAAGATGTTTGCTTTCCTGGAGTCTAGAGAAGTTGTGGCCAGCTGTAGATTGACAGGTCATCTAGGATTATGTGTGGCGGAGCTGGAATTATCTTCTAGCTGGTTCAGTTCCCCTCCACCCCTCGTTTCAGAGGAAACAGCCTCCCTGGAAGGGATTACTGTGGAGCTCTTCTATAAGATTTATACAGCAGATGGGGAATGTTCTCCAGAGGATGCAAAATGGGAAAACAATATCCATGCAGGTCAAGATAATGAACATGAGGCTTTGTCAGCTATGGAGAGGATTGGTAGCATCATTGTTTACCCAAATCAAGACAAATTAAAACAGTCTTCACTGAGGCTAGATGAGAATATCGTTATCCGCTTACCACTCAGCCCCGTCAGAGAAGGTGATGTGGTGACCTTTCATGTTTCCCTGGCTGATGACTCTCTAGCAGACCAGTTTGTATTAAGGTAAGAGATTTTTAAAGTGCTGTATGCTAAACAGTCTACAAATAGGGACAAAACGATGTCAGATGTAATTTCTTTGGTTGCATTCAGTGTTCTCCTTAGAGAACTTAAGCATTTCTTCTCCAATGGGAGAAAACTATAAATAGTCTTGAATTATCTATGTGGATGACACTTGTCGGAATACGGGAACAGATTTTAAAGTTTGAGCTATAAATGTCTGCATGATTATTTTTTTGTTTTAATTCTCTTTTCTTCTACTCATAATTCTACCTCTTAAATTATACTCCCATAAACCAGCCAGGGTAACTGCTGTGATTAATTTTGCTAGACAACTTGCATGTTTTCTACTTCTTTGGTGAAGCCTTCTCTCTTTTTATCATCTTTTCAAAGTATGTAGAATACGTCTTGCACAGGTCATATGTGGTGAGGAACTATTTTGTTTCACTGTACAGAGGGTACAGGTGAGAGGCGAGAAAATGAGACTTGACTCAGCTTGTGCAGGAAGTATTTGGCAGAGACAAGGTTTTGATCCAAACTTTGTGAGTCGTCTTTGTTTTTTTCTATAAGACACCCCAAGCTGCTTCAAGCCTTTGACTGCTTGTTGCGTGGCCCATTTTGATTTTAAGTTTGGAGACTTTCTTTCTGGTGACCTTTACTTGTGAATCTGCCTGTAATAGGAGAATCCGGGCATTTCTAACCACCCTGAGGGTTAGTGCTGCATATTTGTTATGTCCTTAGCTGTCAGACTCTTGGTTCAGAGCTGCATAGAGACCAAATTCAGAGAGAAATGTGAGCCAGACTGGGGGAATAAAAGGGCCAAAAGGTAATTGGAATGTGTCATATGCTGTGAGGATGCGAGACGCTTGGGAAAGTAGTTGCAGCCCGTGCTAGCAAACCTCAAAACAGATTCGTGACTTACTTCTAACTTTTTGATCCGAAAACGATGGGAGCAGAACATGACAGAAGTGCACTTTGAGGACAGATGCTGAGAAAACAGACAGCAAACCTTATGCAGCACTTCCATGTCATTCAACTTTTGCAAAATAGCACATGCATATTAATAAAGTTACAGATTGCAGCATGAATCAGGACAAGTGGTTCGTAGCGCAGTGCAGAGGCAGAGGGAAATAGTCCACAATATCACAAGCCCATCCATCTACTCAGGGTGAGGAGGAAACGTGTGAGAAATATCACAGGGCTAAATCAGACTTTAAAAGGATAGGATCAGGAGGGGTCTTCCTATAAACTCAACTTATTCTTGTCTTTACCTGGGTTTACTGGTTTTAATGTGTTAAATATGGTTTTGGCCAGCAGCCACCGTCAGTAGAAGGACCACCCTCATGGAGCAGTCAGGTTTCAGCAGTTGCACATTGATCCTCGGTGCTATAGCAGAGAGATTATGGAATTTGCCTAAGGCTCTGCAAGGATTTAACATCAGCTCTTAATTCTCAGTTGTTTGTTCTCTTTGCCACAACACAGATAAAATTCCCCAGCTATTAGAGGCAACCTAAGATGAGGATATTTTACTTCCACTGGAATTTCTAAAAGAACAATTACCTTGGAACACGTGGTGTGAGGGTAGAGGTTTGGTATTTCTGCTGTCCAGGAAAGCACCCAAAACTTTCTGCAGAGCTAGTTTTGAAGTACTGCCTTTCAAAAGCAAAATGATTTATGGAAGTGCTGAGCACAGTAACTAATACGGAGTTTCAAGGAAACAAGAACCAAGGGAGCCAGGGGCCTCCAAAGCGCGGAGCCCCAAGATGAGCCTCCAGACTCACATGTCTGGAGACACTCACTTCGTGCCTCTCTCCTGGCACATAGGGCTTGCATCTCGGTGCTCCAGAGCTGCTGGGAAGGCAGTCAGATTTCCATAGGGATTTCCTCCTTTGAAAAGAGTGGAGAATTTGTTCATCTTCATGAGATGTTTCTATTACAATAAATCATCATGTTTTACACAGCCAGAAATATTTCCTTGGAAAATTCATGATCAGGTGTATGTAGTCTAACCTGTCTGGTCTTTCATTTGGCTTTCTTTGCTTTGTGCTTTTTGGCACAGAAAACTGCAAGTGTTTTTATTTAACCTTTAGTTGAATGCTGAAAGTAAGAGGCAAAATGCAGTTCTGCTTATGGTTCCCTTGTCCTTCAGGATGGTGAGCACACCAGCAACTGTTGCTATGATTATTTCAAATGACATACATGAGGCCTATGGAGAGGTTATTCAGTCTAAATTTACACAGTAGGCAGGGAATTATGCCGAGGGAAACACAATCGCTATAACGCCTGCATTTAGTTTATGCAGTTTGCCTCACAGGCTTTCTCTGTTTTTCAGCTCCATGCTAATGTCTGTTTTTATATACAGAGGATTTCTGTGTGTTATAGTCAGAAAAAAAATACACTGAAGTGAATGTTTGCCTTGGGAAATATATTTTTCAGCCTAATGTAACTGATTGTTTTTAATCATATCTGTTAAGTGTAGTGGGGTGCATTCCAGCCTGGCTCATATGAGACAATAGATCAAAATCAAGTCATTCTCAGCCCAGTGTTTGATGCCAATGTTGAGCTCTGACAGTGCTCAAAAGAACAGATATGCTTAATTTTCTGCACTTCATGCTGTGTTGTGTAGTATTTTGTTTTATGTTGGATTTTGTTCTAGCAGAACTGACTTCAGTTTTCATATGAGAGAAGGTTCTTCCTTGTTTTAGTAAAATTTGGGATTCTTAACCAAGCTTGGAAACTGAAAAGCAATTGGAAACAGTTTCTTGATTCAGCAATGTGCTGTGTTGAAAGATACTCACTCGTTAAACTGCCGTCCTTCTACTCATATCACCTACAGGGTGATGCTGCAGGTTATATGTGAAGCTCAAGCTGTCCCTTCCAGCCGCTTTCATTGGTCAAAGTGGTTTTACTCTGTTTAATCTATATCTTGGATGTTTGTTTTCATTTGATAACTAGAATTTAAGATTGAGTTGGAGCTGTTGCTGTGCTGTGGTCTGGGGAATTTGTTTCTTTTCGTAGTGCAATCCAGGCAGCACGGCCTGGTGTAATTGAAGGACCCAGATATGTCAGGAGAAGGAATTTGGAGGCTAAGTGTGTGCTTAATGCTTTTGCTGTGCCTGACAGTCATATTGCTTGCTTTGATGACAGCTGATCTATACACGTGCACAATGAAATCCTTATGACACTGGAGATTAATTTGTGGCCTTGCCAGTCTGGTCTGTACTCTAACATAAATTTTGCCCATTATGTTATGGTGGGTTGCCACGAACCATAGTTTAATGGTAAAGATAGGTGAAATTAGCTATGTTGACTTGATTAAACTTTTTAATGGGCTACCTAGTTTAAAAAAAAAGTGGGGAAAATGAAGCATAGCTCTGAGAATCCTGCATTGTCACACATTTTCAGGCAATTTTTGTCTTTCTGTGCACAGGAGTGTCTCTGTTACCTTGTTTACTGACAAATGCAGATCACAGAATCATAGAATAGTTTGGATTGGAAGAGACCTTAAAAATCATCTAGTCCAAATCCCCCTGCCATGGGCAGAGACACCTCCCACCAGTCCAGGCTGCCCAAGGCCCCATCCAATCTGGCCTTGAACACCTCCAGGGATGGGGCAGCCACAGCATCTCTGGGCAACCTGGGTCAAGGTCTCANTCCAGAACTGGACACAATATGCCAGATGAGGTCTCACAAGAGAGGAATAGAGGGTCAGAATCCCCTCTCTCACCCTGTTGGCCACGCTGCTTTTGATGCAGCCCAGGACATGATTGGTCTTCTGGCACCTCCAAGTCCTTCTTCACAGGTTGCTCTCAATCACATCATCCCCCATCTTGTATTGAAATCAGAGATTGCCCTGACCCAGGTGTAGGACCTTGCTCTTGGCCTTGTTGGACCTCATGAGATTCACACAGCCCCACTTCCCCAGCCTGTCCAGGTCCCTCTGGATGAAATCCCTTCCTTCTGGTGTGGTAACTACACCACTCAGCTTAGTGTCATCCGAGTGCTGTAGTTGCCACGCATTTACTATGAAACATGGTAAATGAAGCGTAGTAAATGATGAAAGTGGAAACCATGACTAAAGAAGGGGTAACACAAACTTTTGTCCTATTTACAAACAGAAAAATTCTCTCCATACAGATGGAGGAGTTGTGAAAAGGAGACAGGAGAAAACAGTTCTTGCTTAACTGGAAGGATGGAAAACTCGTCCAATAACACTGGGAATAGCTTGCATGTATTTTGTGGTGTATATTATCATTTATCTTCATCCTGAGACTCAAAGGGTGTATTTAAAAGAAAAACGGCACTCACTTTGTTCAGCATGAAAATGCTTAAGGAATGAACAGACAATTGCCCCTTGGTTGTAGGAAAGAAACAAGGACACTCTCTATAAATAAATGGCAGAGTTCTGACCCATTTTCCAAGTCTCCCCATTCAAACCACCAGTGAGGATGTGCTGGTAATGAAGCCTGAGCGCTAACAGCAATTTGTTGAATCCCAGACAAAAAGTGGGTTTGTCGGCATTCGTCACACGTCCCTAACATGAACGACCCATCCTTTTATGCCCTATTGGAATAGGAACAGAGATTGGAGATATTCCAGGAATAACAGTAAAGGCCTGAAACCAGGTAATGAATCCCACGTTGGAGAAATAAAAGCAGCTGTGGTTGGGATGCAGCCCTCTGTCTGGAGAGGGATGGCGGGACCATGCAAAGAAATCTCGCTGTCGTTCGGTGCCTAGGCAACCTCAGGGAAAAGGATTATCTGCTTCTCCCTGCCACGCTCCACATATTGCAGGGCAAAGATTACTTTTTGATTTTTGGATGAACCAGTACAAGGTGTGATACATGCCAGTTGGCTTTTACTGATTATTCTCACTAGGAAAAATGATATTAAGGATTTATATTAATAAACATATATCCATATGGAGGAGGTTATGTCTCCTGCTGAGGAATAAAAATTGCACAGGCCATTAAAACTGACTTACAAGGCTTCTGCGTTAATAATGAAAGATCTGTAGAAGTCTGAGCAGTCGTCTAGAAGGCCAGAAAAAGATCATTAAGAGGATGTCTCCTGCCAATAGCAGCCAAGAGCAAACAAAGGAAAGAAAACAGAAGGTTTTAGATCTGGAAATGCATAGAAAACGAGAGAATACAGACTGTGGGGAATGCAGCCTGGCTGTGTGTGTGGAGGAGGCTCCACGTGGCCTTCATCTCCTGTAACCAAGCTGGTATGAATGGGGATGCGGGGCAGGATTATTACTGACAAGAGAAATAAATGTTTAACTGAAGCGTCATTTTAGGATGAAAATTCACCAGAAGTGAAAACATTGAGAAAGGAAAAAATATACTTCTGAAATCAGTCAGAGATGCTAGCTTAGATTTATAAATAATTACTAAATTAAAGCATTACTGTCGACTTGGGAATTATTTTTTTTTAATAAACTCAAAGTGAGTATTTGGATTTGTTACTTCTCTCTTTTCTCTGAATGTACATTGAACTAAAAGTAAAATATAAAATAATAATATGTCATAGTAATAAAAAACTTCAAGCCCTGGCATGTCTGGAAGTGCCAGGGATGTCTGTGCAACCTTAACTCAGTCCCCATGTACATACAAATTATAATATGCTCCTCAAAGACAAATTCACACTCTTCTTTTTCCAATTTTCCTTCTTCATTTGATGCATACATTGCATTCCTGCTCTTCTGTCACTGAAGGAGAAAGGGACAGCATACTTTCAGGACACTCCTGCAAAGCCTGGGGGACCTGTCACCAGAATTTTTCTTAGCCTGGATAAACCATTTCTACAAATTCTCTTTCAGAAAGGGTTGAACCATTCTTTTATTTTTCTTAGTTCTATTTGAGACAGACACGTGGCACAGAAAAAAATGGCTTCAGCTGATGGAAGCCTGGCATGATGGTACAGAGTTATAAATTTCACAAGGATGTTGTATGAAATAGTTAGACCTGAATCTCTGTTGACTGAAGTGAGAAAGGCATCTTTCCTGGGTACCTGCGGGCAGAGTATGTCTGTGTTGAACCCAGGTGCATGAGCCAACCTGCCCTGGAAGTCGTAGTACCACACTGCCAGGTTTTCTCTCCATTTCATGTGCTTTAAGATAACCTTCTCTGCCCCAGCCACACTGGCGGGGGAGAAGAAAAGAAATCACACTCTCATATAATCTTAAAAACAGTTAAAAATGACAAAAAAAATATAGCTCCTTCCTAGAGCTCGAGCAGTCCTAAAAGCTTGAAACCCAATGGATATCTGACAGTGAATAAATGACCCAGTGAATCCTGAAAGACCCTGCAAGACTACAGTCAATAAAGCTTTTTAATGGAATTTTAGATAAAGGTCAACTATCTGCTACAATAATCAGCTGTCCGCGATCGCTCTTCACAGGAATAAAACAGGCAGAGCAGCAACCCCACGCGACAGTAAGAAGCTCTTGTTACTTGTTGGATATTGGCTTTGAAGCACTTCCAGACGGGATCGCAGCCTTGTGATGATAAAATGCTTTCTTTTCTCTCTCTCTTCTTTTTTTTTTTTTTATTGAGATGTTTTCTGGCGGCGACTTCTATCAACCTGCAAAAAAGGGCTCTGAATGTGCTGCTTTGTCCAGAAAAAAAGCTGCCCATTGCTGTGGTGTTAATAAGGTGTTGCTGAGGCAGAAGGGGATGAGATGGGGATGGGGGGGATGAGTTTGTGTGATTGATAAACGTCCCTGCTGTCTGCCCCTTCCCTTGCCCATGGCAGCCCTGGCTTGGGATGTTCCCTTCTCCCGCATGAGTGGGGAAATATTTACAAGAGTTGGAGGAGAGGGGCTGACCAAAATGCAGTATTAGATTAATTAAAAATATTCAGCCCGTGCGTATATTTTGCCAGGGTGTTTTTCACTGAGAAGGCGAATAGTTTCACTGCTTGTTATTGTTAACAGTTCGAGAATATTTTCTGTGTGTGGTGGGGGAACACCGAGTACAGCTGGAATGAAACAAGGACCCACTTCCCATTGGCAAAGCTGTTTGACTTACCTTGAAACCCCACTTTCCCTTCTATTTGAGTCCTGCCAGCAGCATTACTGCCTCATTCATCTGCCCATCTGCATCTATTAGTGCTAAGGGAAGCAGTGATGTTTTATGCAAATTAATTTGCTGTATCTCATATTCAGAGCCCACATGAGGGGAGGAGGGACGAGGGATAAGTTGGTTGGCGTGTGAGCAGGCATCTCATCTCTGCAGTGCTGAACTACAAGTGGGTAAGCAGTGCTGTGTGTAACTGGTGGCAGCGCATCGTTTGACACATCAGATCATTTTGCATGTGTATGACAAATAGGGTTTATAATAGGAGCCCTGACAACATCTTGTCTGCCAGCATGTTAGCAGACACCGCTATACTCTGCAAACGGAGATGATGTGAAAAGCATTTCCCGTGGATTTGGAAGGTGCCAATATGCCATGTGACTTGACACAAACTCAGCCTTGTTGATGGTAATGGAAAGAGATTTTACATTTTTAAATGGTTCGGGTTCTACAAGCTTGTTCCTAGGCTGATCCCCATCTCGGAGAGCTTCGACATGACAGCTCCTGCTAATTAACTCCAGGCAGCTCCTGCACAACTCGGTGCTTGCTTCAGGGCTGGGCGCGGATCTGCAGAGCACTGTCAGCAGATGTGGCATGGTCGTGCTGAGAGCAGGGTACGAGCTGTGGTTGAAGAGCTTGTGATGCAGCGTGTGCCTGGGAAAGAGGCAAGCAGATTTTGGAGGAGACCACTGTTAAAAAGGCCACTAAAACCACCACTTAGTTTACTGCATCTGCTCAGGCTCCCTCTGTGCAGCGTGAAGGTGTGCTGGGTGGAGGTCCCACTTGGATGAGGAGCTGCCAAGCTCTAAGGGGCTGCCAAAGGTTCAGCTTCTCTGGTCTTCTCCAGATCTTACTTTTGCTGGGGGCTATCCTGTCTGTAGTTATTGCCTTGCAGGAAGGGACATGTGTTTTACCTCTGTTGTGATTAGCGTTGGTACAGATAGGAAATGGGAAGGGAAAGCCACAAAAGATAGAATTAGGAGTTGAGTTTTGCCTGTGAGCACCTGGCTGTGAGTTCAGTTACCTCTGTTAATGAACACAAAGTTGCCTCCAGGTGACAAAACTGCTTAAATATGCAGTGTCACAAAGGGTAATTTGAGAAAGATAGATGCAAGATGAACATTTCCTTTGCCCTTTTTTCTTTTTTTCCCTGATCCTTTTTCTTGGGTTGGGAGCACAGGTCAGAAAAGGTTCCCGTCTTTGAGTGATCATTTCAGGTTTGGGGACACGCTGTGGCTTTTTGCAAACTGTGTGTCCTAGTGAGTCAGTCCTTGGCGGGGAGCTTGGCGGGGGTCTTTGTTTTGGACAATCTGCTGAGTGGTCCCTGCTTTGTGCTGCCAGACAATGATGGCATTGATCAGCTTCTTGTACAGCTCTTCATTAGCTGGCACTGCAGTAAATCACGGTCTTGTTTAAACAAGTCAGACACAACAGTGGTTTAGTAGTTGATGAAGTTACTTCTAGTGTGTAATGAATAGCATTCAAAGAAATGTATAAAAATATGCCTACTTTGAAATTTAGTTTGTATCTTAGATAAATGTTTCGGGCTGTGCATTGCTGTCATTTTATCCCAGCGAAAATCAGATTACTGTCCCATGAAGCTGATGAAGTATTGCTTAGAGTGAGCACATTGATCTCAATTTCTTCATATTCGCACTGATGCAACAGAGTTGCTTTTGTCCTTGTGCTTACCCATAAGTTTTTACATGGTCTGAAACAAGAAGGCCAGTGTGGTGGTTAGCTGACAGCTTTGTGGAGGTAGGACTGGCAGAACGAGCAGGAGACAGAATATTGCAAGAAAATTGTGAACGGATCTTCTCGTTTTGGGTGCTCCTACTGTCCCCCTGCCCCCCCGCAATTAATGTCAGGAAAGAAGAAGAAAAAAAGTTGTTTTGGAGGAAGGAGAGCAGGGACCTGCCTATTGTGTGAGGTATTTAGTGCTTCACATAGCTGCAGTGCATGCCTTGGATGCTGTACTTGGCCGGGGTATGAAAGAAATCATATTAACAAAGTTATTGAATCCCAGATGAATCAAAAGAGCTGCAGGAGAAGAAAACAGTGACAAATGAGTCTGCCATCCCGAGGCACAGCAAATGGTGCTTACAGTTAAAGCTATTTCACTTCTTGCACCATTTGGCTGCAAGCCCTCCAACGCTGCTTGGGCACAGGGGAGCGGGGCAGCACGGGAAAGGTGATGCTCAATGCCAGCAGAGCTGCAGAAGACCCCCATGCAGTGGGGCCAGTGTTGCTTTGCATGAGGGTAATGTAGCGATAGCTGCTCTTGAGCTTCCCAGAGCCCAGGGAAGTGCTCCTGCATGGTGGAGTTCATCTCTCATCTACCCCTAGCTTTCAGTCTGCCCCTGCCTTGAACGGTGTTGAGTGTCAGTACCCTGAGTGGAGCAGTCCCCCATCCTCTACTGGGAGTTACATACAACTACACAAGGAAAAAACGGCTCTAAAATCCATTCCCCTTAGCATCTCGGTGGAGATGCTGTGGATATTCCCAGCTGGTCAGAGCAGCAGTAATTCCAGAGGTATCGCAATGAGGAAGATGCTGCTGGGAGAGCTGTATTCAAGCAGCTCCATATCTGTGGGGCAAAGTTGTCACCCTTATCACTCTGAACCGTCAGGCGTGGCTCCAGAAGGTCTCCCTCTGCTCCTAGGACCGAAATACACCTTCTTGCCCCCTCTACATCCTTTCTAAAAGAACTCCTGCCAAGTGAACTTTCTCAGTAGCTTTTTTCTCACTGTGTGGCCCAAGCTTTTGTGATATTAATGAAGGAGTCTTCAAATATATTTTCACTGAATCTCCATGTCTAATTGTGCTGTTACTAGAAGACAGCAAGTGGGAAAGGAGGAGAAGCAGAAGTGTGGGACAGACGGTGCCTTGTTCATGGGCTTTCTAAGCATTTGCTCAAGTTAATGAGAGTTTGGGCAAGAAATGTGCCAAGTGGCCACAGGAAGCACACGTATGAGCGCTTTGTTGCAGATCCCTGATGGAAGATGGTGATAAAATGCTCCAAATGATACTCTGAGAAAGTCTGAAAAGTTTGTCCTGTCCCAGGAGAAGAGGTAGCAGACTGTGAGAATCTGGACCAGAATCCAAATAAATCGTGAGTTTTGGATTGGTTTGGATCTGAGCGTTTGGCTCTGGCCCATCTCTGATTTAATTTGCCTGGCCAGAGCCTTCTCTTACAGAAAAAAGAGGGGTGATTTAATTGACTTCCATAGAATTGTTAGGATTCGTGCCAGTAAAACTATTTGAATTTGGTTGCATGCACCAGCGTTCTGGGTATGCATTTCTAAAAATTACTGGGAAATTTGTTAGGGGCAGTAGTAACCCTGAGTGGGTGGGTGGTTAAGACACAGGTGGATAGGGAATGGTCATGTTCTGGGTACTGTTTTTAATGACACACAATAACACTAGCACTACAGCCTTAACTATGGTATTTCCTGCTGTTATCTCCATAATGTGGCATAAGTACCTGTGCTTTTCAGCTAAGATGATTTTTGACTCACTTGCCAGAGCTAATAACCCTTTAAAAATAATTTAAACCTTTTCAGAAGTATTTCACTGATGCTCTTGGGACCAGTAGTCCTTTATTTGCAGATACAGAATGAATAGGACAGTGGACTCCCTCAAACATCAACCTTATGTGAGATGTAGTGATTACAGCAATTAAATCCTCTTTGCCAAGGCAACCAGGGCTTTATTTCAAACTGAAGTTAGTATTTTTTTCCCCCAAATTAATCTCTCTGGCATACATTATTCATTTTTCTTTGGAACATTTATTCCCTATGAATTGTATGAGCTCAAATTCAGTATTATTATTTATTAATTGTTGCATTGAGGTAACGTCTAGGACAGGCTGCCTCAAGGGGTCAGAGAGCACAGAGTTCCCCTGGGCAGCCAGAAGCCAAACGATACCGTAACCCTTGTCTTGGGGTAAGACCTGAAGACCTCACAGCATTTCTAGAACAGCTTGTGAAGTCTGGAGCATCTTAGTTGAATGGATCTTATGCCAATACAGTCTTGACCATACTCTTAAACTTATTTACTTAAGTATTTGGGGAAAAAAAAAAAGTAGTTCATGTCAGCTTAGTCTTTCCAAGTCCAACTTTATGTGGGTGACTTGAACACTGAATATGTCACTGTGTCTCTTGCTTGGAGACGGAAGGTCAGTGATCAGAAATTGTGGTTAAGATGGAACATTTTCTTCAGCAATTTTGGAAATTCCAGCTTAGTTTGTATTTTGATTTTTTTTTTAAAGAAAAAAACATTAAAGGAGTGCCTGTAACCCTTGCCTTGAATGTGCTACACCTCTATTTTAAGGTTGAGTTCATTGTCTATTTCTGCTATTATATAAATAGCATCTAGATTGACAAGAAAACTAAAATAATTCTGTTTCAATCTGTGCTGCTCTCCTAAGAAATCTACATTCATTATTCCTGGGATGACTGAAAGATTTACAATAGTTTATAATCTGGCATTATTTCATTCTTCTTCTTGGTATTATTAATCACCTTGTCATAAAATGTCAGGAGAACTTTGTTCAGCTTGCATGATTTGGGCTGAGAAAGCCATACTTTAATATTAATGTTTCTTAGGAAATTGAGTAGATCTCTTTGCATCCTGGGAACCATAAAATGGATGAATGATGTCCTTTGACTAGACATTAGATGCTTACAGGGTGCTCAAGATGAAGAATGGCTGAAAGAAACCTGCAGCTGTACCACCTTGGGAAGAAAAATGACTGTGCAAAGCAGATCTGGTTCAGGTCAATATTTGGTTGTAGACGTTTGAAATCACCAGTACTACGGAGGTTGGTGTTTATGGTTGGTCCTTCTCCATGTCAGCGCCTGGCAGCTGTCCTGTTGTGGCTGTGTTGATGGCGTTCTCTCGTTGGCGACATGAAACCCAGGTCCCAATTATTTGGTCATTTAACGATTCTGGGTTGCATTTCACAAGCCCAGAGGCAGTCAACCAGGATTCTGGCTGGGTTTCAGCTTCAGTAATTACAACGTGCCGTGCAGATTCTCTCTGCCTCTTAAATCACAGTCGATATTTTTCACTTCCTTTGCTAAACTGCCGTGTCCCTCGTGCTGTTGTTGATTATAATAGTTCTAATGCTTAGCCTATTTATGTAACGTTATTTTATCTGTAACGTGACATGGTGTTTTTACAAGAAGCGTCTGTCATTCCTTTCATTTTACAAATCACTGTCTTTATTGCTCACGTTCCAGCGATACACCTCAAATACAAGAAGCTTTCTGAAGGAAGGGAAGACAATGCCCCTTCTACACCCAAACTGTTATTTTTGAGGGAAGACAATGATCCAAGGGGATGTTCCTGCCCTTTTCTTCATCAATTTTTCCACGGCAAATGTATTTGGGATAGGCAAAAGCGTACCAAACACAAGGGTGGCAAGTTTATTGGGCCTGGAGATTCCAGCCTGTGCTGTCCCCAAGTGTTGATGCCCAGTCCATCTTCCCAGGGGCTCTGCCCCTCCATTTACCCCTTGGCAGCTCTCACTTTTCCCAGCCCACCTGTAGCCCCTCCACCCCTGGGCTACGCGCAGGTTAGATTCAGGACTGTGCAGGCTTGGATCTGTGTGCAGGCCAGGAGAGGGCAGAGTGGAATTGCGTCTGGCTTGTGTCTGAAGCAGAAAACCCAGGCAGAAGTCAACAGCAGGTCAGGAAGGGAATAATTTTGGACAAGGATGTGACTTGGTGCTGGCGCAGGTGTGCTGGCTGGGATGGGGAAGCTGCTTCACCGAGTGTGGTTCCGGTGATCGGACTCAACGTGTCACCTCAAAAATGTTTCTGTGAGGGGAGATGTAACACCTTGTCCAACTAGTGGTGCAAGCCCTCTACAGAAGGCTCCCACAGGAATGATTTCTTATAGAGGAGGAGCAGGTCTCTGCTGGGGTGTCCTCAGCACACCCTGGAGTGCTCCCAGGCAGCAGATGATGGCTGTGTGCTCACATATGAACCTTGCGACCCAAAATCGAAATGCATGCAGTGTATGTTTGCTTCCTCCCCCTTTAAATGATTTCCGAATTTAAAGAACTAAAAGCTGTGCATTTGCTTTTTATGAATGCACTGCACTCCTTGTGTGCGTTGGACGTTACAAATACACTTAATAAAGCAAACTTCCCAGCTGGCCTGTAGGTTAAACGAGCTTGTCACTTTGCAAAGCAACTTTCTCTTTGGGCTTGAAAAACAATGGAAGTGTAGTTAATGTTCAGCCTGACAGAGTCTTAGCAAACATATTAAGGGCTTCATTTAATAAAATCATATTTCACTTTCATAGACAAAAGGCAGAATAGAGTTGAGTCTTTTTAATGAATAAAGTCCTTAGCAAGGCACTTGCAATCTTTCTTTATGTGAGGCTCATTCTTTGTTTTCTCAAAAATTTTATTTTAGGAGCCAGCGAGATTTAGTGCAGCGTTTTCTAAATTGCGTCGAGCTTCCTTTGGAGCAGAATGCAAAGGGAAATGTATCTTAATGTTAAACAGATGTGAAACAAGAATGTGTTTTTTCCCGAAAGGAAAGTTAAATATTTGCAAGAAAAATGTTCTTCACAGAAGTTTCAATTCTGTTAAAAACGCATTTACTGTCAGAAAATAATGGTGCTGGATGAGCTCTAATAATAAACCAATTTGTGTGTACCACAGGAGTGGACTTTTTCAGTCTTTTGTTATAAGTCATGCTGAAAGGGCTGCCACTGTGAATAACTGCATTGAAATACAACTGGGGAAAAATTCATCATGTGACTTATTATGAAAATGTTGCTTTTTACTCCATTCAATGATACTTGAGGAGCTCCATGTATTTTTCTCTCAGATTTTTTCTTTTCTTTTCCTTTTTTTTAAATACTTTTTTCTTAAATATCCTCTCTGCACAGTGCCTTGATTGTACCACGCACAGACCATGTGACAACAAACTCCTGATTTCTGGGTAACTGGGCTGCTACAGCTAACGAATAACATTAATGGGCTGGGTGTGAGCTGCTTTCCCAGGGCACTTGGAGTTGCTCAGCTCTCTCCTTTCCTTCATTGATCCAATTTGTTGAGATCAGCAGGTGCAGCAAAGCATGCAAATTTAAAATTTGCTTTGAGGAGAACTGAGTGGCATTTTTCCCTGAAACGAGCTGTTTCTCTGAACATTTCTGCCAGCTAACTTGCTTGGGAGAATATTTGCAGAAACTGAATGCAAAAGTGGTTACAAACGCAGCCAAATTGAATACATTTACAGATGTAAAAGGCTTGGCTTTTTTTTTTAGGCTTCAAAACTCTTTGGGGTGAGGACTGTCACTATGTGTAGATTTATAAAGTCTTAGATAATAGGTCCCCAGACACACAGGTCTTCAGGTGCCACTGCAGTCTGATGGGTTTAGTAACAGTGACGGTGAGAATGTTGGTTCCACCCAGCTTAGAGGCTTGAAGGTTTCTAGGCAGCACAAGTACCTTTTATCCTCTCTGGTCCAGAGTCAGTCATGCTTGATAACAGTGTGAAAATTGGATTTGTCAACTAGTAATCCCTCAGTGATCGATAATTAGTTGTAATTATGCGCTGTTTAAGTGCTATGGTGAGAAATTGAAGTTTGTAGCCGGAGGAGGAAATGAAGAATGGCAAGTACACTGAGCCATTTGGTGTAAGAGAAATTCATTTAAGGAACTGAATTTGCACAAAGAATGGTGAGTTAAGCTGCCTTCTATAGACGGGCCATGTCACAGCTGTAGGAATAGTAGTGGTCAGGCTAGGCAGGCTAGTATTGAACCTGCTGATCATAAAGCATCACAGCTCGAACAAGGAGGTTTACTTTTTGTGTATAATCTCCAAAAAATATGCCCAGTGTGAAATGTCATGAACAAGCACAGCCAAGCCCTATTTGTGAGGAAATACCCTTTGAAACTTCTACTATGTTTATAATCAAGGATCCTCCCCTACCCTGGTTTAAATTTTTGTTGAAATATATGTGCTAGGGGAAACTGAACTCACTACTTGCATACTTACTCATGGGATTATGCCATCCTTCTGCACTCTCTCTGAAAAGGTGCAAGCATAGATGCGTGATTTGACTTCAGATGGAGGAAGACAGGTCTTTGTTCCCTCCTCTTAGCTTTATTTTCTGCTCAAAAAACCCACTACCAACCAGATTTCTAGATGGACAGAGATGTTATTCCAGCTGTGTCTATGGAGGCTATGAAAATGCAGTTGCATGTCCCAGGATTTCTGCACACACTTTGACGTTAACTCCACCACTGGTAACTTTCCAGTCAAGAAGAGTCAAGAAGCTGGAGAGGGTCTTCGTTTATCTCTATAATCATGGGTGATTTCCACTCCCTCATATGTTTGATGGTCACTCACTAAATAGACATGCAAAATGAAACTGTTTAGAGGCAATGGCTATAAACTGGAGACAGGCATATTTAGACTAGATGTAAAGAGGAATTGCTTCACCATGACTGTGGGGAGGCCCTGGCCCAGGTTGCCCAGGGAGGCTGTGGCTGCCCCATCCCTGGAGATGTTCAAGGCCAGGTTGGATGGGGCTTGGGCAGCCTGGACTGGTGGGAGGTGTCCCTGCCCATGGCACGGGGGTTGGAACTGGACGATCTTTAATGTCCCTTCCAACCTAAACTGTTCTATGATTTTATGATTCTGTTTAACTGCGGGAGATGGGAGTGAAGTAGCTGGAGCCGCTATTACCCAGTGGTATGTGACTGTCTTCTAGCAAGTTTTATGGTTTCTAAAGGACCAGTGTGTTTTTAAGCTTCTTGTATTCCTACACTTCACAGCCAAGATTAGCAGGTTGTTGATAGCTGCGTGATATATTTGCCGTCACCTGGCTGGGGTCCGAAGCAAGTGATAAATTTTCAGTTTGAATGAGCTTGTGTGATGTGCAATGACAGATACATTTTTGTTACTACAAGTATGTAGCATGTGCTATGCTGGAGATTTGGGTGCTATTCTTGGAGTGGCCTTGAGTGATTTGCTTGCTTCCCCTATACTCCTGTTTCAGCATCCAAGAAAAGATGGAGAAAATGACATATTCCTCATTCACTGTGATGGCTCATTCTTTTTCTGGGATGTTGGAGCCTGACACAGGCTCATATCATTTTCACTAAGTTTGGCGCAGACTGTCTGCTGGCAGGAAGCAGTAAGCTCTGCAGAAAAGAATCCAACATTTCCAGTTGCTGGTACTGAATTTCATGTATTTCATGGTGTAAGTCACATGAACGTAGATTAAAAAAACATGGAGTGTTTTTGGAGTGATATTACTGTGTTCTAGGAAGATTCACAGATTACAGATTCAATATGGGAGAAGGGACCTTGTGAATCAATTTTGTCCTCATGTGACTGAACACCTGGAGGGACTGAATTTGCAGATTTTGGCATGAGGGTAAAACTGTAGTGCTATATGCTGACAAATTCTGTTCAAATGAAGAAGAAAAGAAATGCTAGTTTATTGAATTTCCTCATTTTTATAGTTTCTGGTGTCTAAATTTATCTCAACAAACTGAAATCTC
>WAAB01018581.1:157331-187053 GCA_013389865.1 Piaya cayana | reverse complement strand
CTCTGGCCCTCGCCGCGTTAACTAAGCACTGTAATTACTTTAGGAGAGCACCAAATAGGAGAGCTTCACATTATTTAGACAATTTGATCACTGTTACTCATGATTTCAGAATGTGGTAATCGAAGCTTTAACTTGAGTGCTCAGCCATTCTCAGCAGTCAATTATACAAACAGATGGGATGTCAAATTGAAACATTCCAGATTTAGATCTCCTGAAGATCCACATTGCTGCCCATTGTTACAGACACTCTGTAAGCCTATGTGTGAGCTAGTTCATACTATCACAGTTTTGAGTAAACTGTCAAGTTTCTACATTGTCTCTAAATTTAAGGGAAGACCACTTGACTTCATAAGAAAAATGCTCTTGCAGTAAATGTTCTGTTTTCGGGAGAAAAACACAAATTTAGCTAATACAGTCTATTCTCACAAAAACCATCCTCATGTAGACCTTGCGAGGAAAATATGAATTAGCAACATGGCAATGAAATAAATGGTTGCATATCAAAACAATGCAAGGACTCATGCAACTGGAAGTCTGGGAAAACATTGTTCTACAGTTCACAAATCTGAACAAAAATCTTTGGTGCTACAGCAATTTATAGCTAAGATGCAGATGCATCTTTTCCAAAACAGGGCAATGCAGTGAAATATGCACGATCACAAGTATAGATAGTATCTATATGCATTAAGAAAGAGCAAACAACATTTTATTATTCATCTGTCATTGTAAAAACGATTCCACATTTGCTGTGAAAAATGCTCAAGTCAGTACATGAATGTATTCAGCTTCTTGGAGGCAGATTTCTATACTTCCTTGCTTTCCTAATGGATTGGAGCACTGGATTTCATCCAAAGACTCACAGAATCAGTCTAACTTTTGCTTATCATTTGTAACTATGGGTCTTGGACTCTTTTTGAATATTTAAAACAAAAAGTGTTGTGAGATGGTGCCCCAAGCCTCATCTACCCGTAGTACATCTTGTCTGTGTGAGACCAAGTAGGATATTTCAAATGCTGACAACCAGCCAGACAAGACAGATAAATATATTTTAACTAGAATATGTTTTAAAAATTTCACTTGGAGGCCAGGGAAGATGTGTATATAGTTCATTCAGCTTCCCTTTCATGATGACAGATACATGGAATTGCGGCTGTGGGACAGAGCTACTTGTGTTAAAACTGTCTTTTGTCTGATGTAAATTGTGGTACCTGCAGTTCCTAGCATATCATTTAAATGGGATGTCGCTGCCTACCTATTGAAGATTCAGACCAATTCAGACTGTTGAATAAATACCCAGAAAAGCTGTATAAGCTCTCAAGTGTAATGCACACTTGACCTCTTTGTCTCCAGAAATGAATTATATCGAGTTTAGGTTTCTATGTCCCATTTTTTCTTACATCTAATTAACCAGCTTGAGCTTTAACTTCTTAACTTCAGTAGTACACAACAGATTGGGAGAGGATTTCTGTAGAGGCTGTGTGGATGGGTGGTGATCAGATATTCTCAAGGTCAGACAATAGAATAACAAATCAGCAATATCCATATTTTATGGAGAAGTAGTGAAACACTGCTGCTAGAATGCCGAGGGACTTACATGGCAGTTGCAGAAGTTTTAGTCTGTTCTGCTCTTTGGAGTGAAAATTCCACATAATTTTTATTTTTACAGTATGCGTAGAATGCCTCAAGTTTATATATTTCTACTCTTGCAAAGGAGAGAAATGTGGGACAAACTGCACTTGCCTTTGTTGAACACCACAAGGTCCCATCAGCCCATAGATGAGGGCCCCTTGCCCTGTCCCCAGCATATTGCCCTCTCCTCCCTGTGTGGTTCTGCTCACAAACAGGTAGAGGATGCTTGGAGGTGCCCCATGCTCCAGATGATGATGATAAACAGTATCAGACCATTGTGGACACCACTGCTGGGCTTCAACCCATTGACCGCTCTGCTTTGAGCCCAGTGGTCCACTCCACCCATCCAGTCCACGTCACCCTAATGAGGATACCAGCCAGCGAAAGGGAGGAAGGGCACACAAGTGGCACTGGTGGCATCTGTGCTGAGAGGACGTGGCCCAGCTCAGATGTGGGGCAGTTGATGCAAGACATGCACTCGGTGGCTGAGGGCAGGAGAGTGGTTTGATAGGCATGAGCCTATCAGCTGAGCCTAAGGGGCTTTTTAAAATCAGGTTAGAAGGCTGTGGTTGTAAATACAGATGTAAATCAGAAGAGGGATAGAAGTTAAAGATCAAAGCAAAGAGCAGGGAATGAGGGAGTATGAGAAGATACGTACAGGATGGAAAACAAGTTAAAATGAATAGATATCAAGCAGTTAGACAGCTGCGATCTATGATAAATAAACAAGGTTCAAGACATTGAAATTGAGAAATCATTAATTCCAAATTTCCTCTATGTAATGCAAATATGCAGAGACCTGTGTGTAAGACATTTTGCTATCAAGTTGCCTCTTAGGAATGAGTATCTGAAACTGGATGGGATTTATCTACCAAAAGTTCAGATGCTGTGTGGCATATTAGGTGAATTAATATGCACAACATTGCATTTTCTCTTCCAAATTAATAAACAGCACATTCATTTCTTTTCTACTAATTGAATGTTTAACTTGTTTGTCTAAGGCCAGTGATGGGTCAATAAGACATTGGGAATAGCTATTGCTTGTTTTCTCCGGAGCCCTGGACCATCGCTGCGTTTCTTATTTCCTCCGGCCAGTCTCATTGTGATACTGTTTTGCAGAGAGATGAAAGAGTTTCTTTCATTATTAAAACAAAAGGGCAAGTAAAAGAGTTAGGAAAGTGATAATTATATACAAACTTTTTCCCCAAGGGCAAAAGAAAGAAAAAAAAATCAATGTGTTGCAGTTCTTTTCAATATAATTAGTGACTTAATGATGAGAAAATTAGTACAAGTATTTGCTTTTCAGGACTTAGCTGTGGATGGAGTTTATAGCTAAAGGACACTTTATATCATTCTTATTGCTGGCTGGGGCATCTGAACAATGGGAAATGAAGAAACAACTCAGAGCAGTTTAAAGAATTAGATTGTCTGAGACATATTTCTAGGCTACTTTATTTGTGAGTTGGTTCTGTTATTGTTGCTTGAATTTCTTGTTTGCTTAGGTTGAAAGTTCTTGAAGACCAACAGCAAAGCTGAGGTTATAATGACTACTGTAGTAATTCAGGAACTGCCTTTGAAATTTTAAAGTGATTTTGGTGCTGAGGTTGGAGATTCTTATCACTTTACTTTAGATGTGTAAAGGAGTCTTGTTTTCTTATGCATCGTCAGTAGCCCAGAGAGTGTGAATCCCTTTGTGAGCAGAATATCAGTTTGGCTTACAGAATATGAATCAGGTTTACATCGTTCTCTCTTTGTTGACTACATAAGTTTTGTGTAAATTTAGATCCATGTTTCCTGTTTGGGGGAGAAATTAACAGCAAGGCAGAGGCAGCTGCTTAGAGGGACTTTGGAAGAAATGAGATGGGTGTGACTTCAAAGTAGGGAAGTTCTTTTTAAGGATATCAGTGAAAATCTCTCTTAAATACATTTCATGTGAAGGCACCTGGATTAACCACATGGTACCAGGAAAACATCTCATGTATAGTGAGCAGAGAGCTTGCCAAAGATTATTTTCTCACACCTGCTAAGGCAAGGAGAAAAGCAGTCACGCTTCTCATTTCAGGACATGCCCTGGCTCAGCAGCCCTCTCACTCGCAGCCACAGAACCACCACTCAAAGGACAAGTTTCTAGCTGCATGCCGATAATTTTGCTCTGCTCTTTCTTAGACAAGCTTTGGGGTGTCTGTGATGCAGAGTAGACCTGATGGTGAGCAAACCATTCTATTTGTTGGATAATCCTTTTTATGAGCTGCACAAAGAGGTCAAGATGAAATACTTGTTCTACATTTCTGTGGTATCGGACAAGTGCCCTTCTATGACCTGGATGGAAGGTTCTCTTTGAGCCACCTCTGTTCACTATTGCTATCTGTACCTTAAGCATGGAGACTAAGCCACTATAAGCTAGCTTTGAATTATTAATCCTTTCCTATCGTCTTTCCTTTCTCAGCCACTATCTGCCAATATTGTCTCTGGGCTTCCCGGCCAATATGTGAAGTTATGCTACCGTATTGCTAGCTCCAGTCTCTACCCTTTCTTTGTACTCCCTAATCCTTCCCTGCATTTATTTCACCAATTCTGTTTGGTCTTGCACAAATTTCCCTTCTTACTGTTAGAAACTAATCCCTTCCTCTTCTTTTGTGAGAGGAGGAATCTTATTTTCATCGCTTCCTTGATTTAGACCTAATTTCATCAGTCCCTTTAGAAAAGTTAGCATCTCTTAAGCCTGGGCAGATGCAAAAGAATGAGGAGTCATAGGCCCTGAGGCCTACCCAGGAAGGCATTGTCATTGTTACAGGAGGAGACATCATCAGGTACCCCTGCTCAAGGCAGGTATTTGAAGAGAATATGCACCTGGATATACTTATTCAGAGAAGAGAATTTCACCTGACGTTTGCTAGCTGCCTAAAAGAGTGGAGGAAGGCAGTGGGCAGTGGTGCTTAGTGCATGGTGAAAGCATTTCATAATGCACAGGCAGAAGAACAGTGACACACATTTCATGCAGAGAAGTGTCAGCGTGGTCTGGTGGCTGTTGACGTTTGCGGTTGGTTCATCCGTACACGGTCAGTGTCTGGGCAGGAACTGTAGGTCAGTGAGAAGGGAACAGCAGTTGGGGAAGGGAAAGGGCTGAGTCTGGTCTGGGCTTTGACTCTGGCAGTCAAAGATCCATTTGTAAAATTTACTAATGCCAAAATCTTTCTGTTGTTGCCTTTTTTTCCATCATGGTTACAGCTTCTAGAAGTGAAACATGCTGAAACACAGAGGGCAATAATTTGAGAAAAGGTTCCCTTTAAAAGGTAACCTAGCAAAACGTGAAAGCCAGAGAAGTTTATACTGGCTTGATGTGCAAGATACGTACCATTACTTATGGGGCAGAATCCCCAAAAGGGTTCAGTGACATTTAAATAAACTAATAAATGAAGGGTCATTCCTCTGACTCAAAAGCAAATGAAAAGCGCAGTGAGAGATGGACGTTTTGTGCACTCTAGTATGAGTACGGGGAAGATATTTTGTTTAGATGGGAATTAAAACCAGCAGAGAGTCCATGAGCTAAGCAGTGATTCTTTGGATGTTCCTTTCTAGTGGAAGCTGGATTTATGACTTAAATTAATTCATCTCATGAAGGCCAATGGTAATTGAGACCTCTTTGTATGTTTTGTAGAGTGTATACTAATGTAATTAAATGCTTAAAATTAAGAATAGATAAAAACTTGATCTGACAGTAGTAACTCTGTAAAGACAAATTGCAGTGCACATAGCCAGTGTATGACTCTGTGATTAATTTATACAGCCGTTTATAATGCACTAAATAGCAGCATGCCAATTATTATGGAAACAAATTGTGTTTATATTAGCATGTCTGAGGTGATCATTGATCCCAATTAGCATTATTTGAAGACTAATAGAGAGAATAATGAAGGAATAACATTCTGCCCTGCAGCTGTCCAACACGTTTCGCAATGGAAAGTGAAACTGGCACATTTTGAGTTTTATTGATTTAATCGAAAAACAAACAAAAAAGTTGCCTCGCTTTTCATCAGTTAGATTTTCTTGTTCTCGTCACAAGCAAATAGCTTCTTTCATCACCGCCAACAACAACAACAACAAAGTCTCTTCAAGGGGCAGTGAACAGAAAGTGGAAAGGCAAATCTTTCTTATTCTGAAATAAAGTCATTAGCTGGGCTCTCACTCCTTCAGACGATGAAGGTGGACTTCAGTGGAAATTCTTCTTTGAAAACTGAAGGAATTTACTGACGAATGATTGATTATTAAAACCACATGTATTCTTTTTCTTTGTCTGTTATTTTCACTCTAAGTTCCTGAAGTAGTTGAGTAAGGCTTGCTGCTTAGCATTTGATTTGCCCTTTTGTGATGCTAAGCTCCAGTTCTAGTAATTTGCTGTGAGAAGTTTGCAGGTATTGCTGATTCTGAAGTAGCATTGAAATAAAAGTAGTGTTTTAAAAAATCTTGAATTATATTCTGTATAATAGAAAGAGGGAATGTATCCACCAAAACCTGGATTTGATAGATATATTAAACAGTAGACTAACCAGAGGGTGGGGGGTGGCTGTGGTATTCTCTCTTCTTTTTCATTTTTTTCTTGCTCATAGCAAGAAAACTGCAGCCTGCTTATTCCTGACAAACTAAACTACAGAACTGAGCAGTGATACTGTTGAATGCAATGATATCATGACTGTGATACCTGCAGAATATATCCAATAACTGGAATGTGTCATAGTTGTCTGAAAGAAACGAAGAGGCAGCTGCAGTTCTTCCAGCGGAGAGAAAAGAAGTGATCAGACAATATTGAGGAAAAAAATTAAGCAAATACAATTGCATTTGAAAAATTGCTATTCCCCTCCATGTGAGCTCCAATGGTCCTAATTGCTTAATGAAATGGGCACATTTGCATTTGAGTTTTGAGGAGAGGCTTCAAAACTGCATCAAAATTTAATTTAACAGCTTGTTAATGTCAACCGCAGCTTAACACTGAGGCATTTTGTAAGGTAACTTTAATTAGTGAGCACATGAACCAAGCTATGATACAGTGTCTCCAGAACCATCAATGGGAAGAGTTTGATCTCAAGAGATCTGTAATGTTAGATTGGTCAGAGAACCAGAAAATGCCTGTCTCGCGGCTTGACAGTATATGGACTGGAAAACACTAACTGACCTCTTTTAGGATGGCCTTGTGACGCCTTCCAGTTCTGGATGTGCAATCATATGTTCACAAAGTACTTGCTGTAACGAGTCACTAAGAAATATGGTTATGATGATCAGGTGATTAAACCATAAATATTATTCTTGCCTTATGGTAAATAACATCTGTGAGATGAGATGTATTTCAAAATCAGGCCTAGTTACTTACACCATTGCCAGCTCTCTGAAGTGCTTCACATTTCCTACGGAGGTGAGCTGTTGTGTTTTTTAGGATTGTCTTTAAGGTTTTTGTTAATTCTTTCCATAATAAAACATCAAGTTGGTTAAGAACTTCCTAGGGAGATTGTGCTTCACTTAATTTTCTTCTGGTGGCAGTTCTTTGCCCTTCCTCTCGTTGCCTTGATAACGACTGCTCTTGAGCAATCCACAGTCTATCTGACTCCGGGGATAAGCAAGAAGGAAAGAGACACATTCTTTCACAGACTGTAATTTCTTGCAATAATTATCGTGACATGGCTGATTCTAGTCAAGTTTGCCCTGATGTTTGGAGAACACAGCATGGGAATTAAAATGCAAGGGGATTTTCCTTTTCCCTTAATTTGCGCAGTAGACCTGTGAGTGGGACATCAAAACTGTTCTCAGAGAGCCCCTTTCTTACTGTTGAAGTTCATAGTTTGGGAGTAGAAATCCCTTTTTGAGGTGCCTTTGTTTTTTAAGTAATTCTTTAATTGTGGACTGCCAAGAGCTGTACTGAGACTTCAGGGTTAGATCTGCTTGAGCCCAGCTGAAAAGATGTGATAAATGCAACCTGTTAAACACCACAATAAAACATGGAAAGCTATAGAGGGAGAATAACTGAAATGATAGGCTATAATCAAAGGCGAAGGGAAATGTGGTGCCACACAAATACCTCTGAGAAATTTGTTAAACAAACTCAAGCTCTTGTGTAATTAGATGACAAGATTTATTTTAAAGTATGAGGTATGAGTGTGACAGCACTATAATTTGTCTTAAATAATTTCTTCACACCCAACAAGACACGGTCTTCGGAGTTCAGTCCTCCTATGCGTTTCTTAAAAATAAAATCAAACATTTTTTACACCTAAATTGAGTATGGAAAGTGAAATAAAGCTTGCTAAAGGCAGGTTTGAAATTTTCTTTTAAGATTAAAGAGATTACTTAATTTAGTGAGGTAATTACTCATGCTTTGCTATTTGATTTCCTCTAAAATAATCTTGTTGACAGCTCCTGTTTTATTTTTTTCATCGCAAAGGGATGTCTACACACAGTGCTAGTTTGAACGTTTTCGGACAGGGAATCAGTGTCTGCTTCTCCCTTCACTTCCCTGTAACCCATTGCTGTCCAGAACAAACAGTGCAGAGTGAACGATCTCTCCTTTGCAGGGGACAATTAAAGGGAAGAGATTTAGCAGTAATATTGCAGGTACCCTTCTCATTTTCCCTGTTCTGAAGGGGGCATGTGGGATGTCAAAGATGCCATTAGATCTTGTGGTCCTAAACTCTGTCATGCTATTAATAGTATTAGTATAATTCTGTGAAGACTAGATATTAGGATCTGTGCTTACCACATCAGTTCATGTGCCATGCTTGTTTCAAATTTGTTTTCTAGGAATATTTCATAATAGCAATGTCCCAATATGCTCTGGCACTTGCCCGAGCACGAATGCAAATGCTGTAATGCACAGCTGGCTTGAGCTCTTGCTGCTTGCGGTGGCTGTGGCAGAGGACCAGGAGTGAGATGTCTGTGTCTTATTGTATATTGTTGCACTGATGCTTTACAATGACTGACTCCACGAACAATTCAGGGAACATACCCAGGCAGATGGATTTTTTATTTCCATGGCTCTAAATTGCTTTCTACAAATATTTGTGCCAGTCTGTTGAATGCTCATGGCAAGGTGAGTCTGTGTGACCACAGCAAATGTCTATAAATATCAGAGCGAATATTTATGGTAACTTTTTGCTGCATTCATGCGGCCTAATTATAACATGCCTACATTATTCATGACATTTTGAGCTCTTCTGGTTTATTTCCTATTGTTTCTGAATTCTAGTACATTTTAAGCAAAAATAGTTGCTGGCAGCATAAAACTCCTGTGTTTTCAGTGATCTGTCTGCCATTTGGAATAGTCTGTTTAGATGTCAAGTCAGAGACCCCTTCTTTGTGTTGCCAGATATTTTTCCTCTCTAAGCTGTGATGGGCTTTTCCTTTCTTGTACTCTGAGTTCTTTCATTCTTGCCACAGGCTCTTTTAAAGACTCTGCATCCGTCACTGATATGTCACTAGGAATTTGAAACTTCATTGAAAGGGAAGATAATCAGCCTCATGTTATTTGCTTATATTTTTGGTGAGCTTTATCCTAACTAGATAGAGCTATTCCGAACCAGTGGCGATCCCAAAGGAAATCAGCTGATTCTTTATGGTGACATAGCTCGGTAGCCTTCCTGACAAAATAAAGCATCACCGCTCTGGAGCTTAGCTCTCTGGAGGTAGCGCTCATACTTGCAAAACCAGAGCTGTTATATATTCATGAAGCTTTGAATTCATTAACTGTGAATCTGTTGTGTTGTCAAGTCCCTACTAAGAAATGTTAAAATTCAGCCAGATGTCTGGTGTTATCTCCCCCTTAAAAAAAAGTATTCAGAGAAAATCTTTAATCTGTGAAGTTGATAGCCAGTGAAGTTCAGTACTTTTAAAGTCCGTTCAGCTACCTGGCACTTCTCATGGCTTTGAACATAATTATTGTGGCTGGGTCAGAAATTTTCAGTCAGCAAGTTCTTCCTCAGAATATGATTAGAAGGATGGCTGTCACAGTTTATTGGTTGAAACTATGAATATATGACACATTTGCTAGAGCTCTGAAGCTGCTATTCTGTCACTTTTGGTAGTGGAGTGATACGACTTCTGGTAGCAGATTTTATGGTTGTTCTTAGCAGAACATCAGGACTCAGAATTTCTGACTGCAGTTCCTTGTTCTGGATGAAAATATGCATTTATAGATCTTGCTGTCCTTTTTCTGAAAACTTACAGCTGAATGATAAGATTAGAATAATGGTTGCCCCTGGCTCTTGGTCCTAAGGTTGGTAGCCCAGGAGCTTGGGAGCCTGATAGTAGTTCTACAGAAGGAATTTTGCGTGCTGAAGAGCCTTGTCTTCATGTTGAATTTACTGCTTTGTGACAGTGAACCCAGCAGCTCAAGTTAGGAGCATCAGATATTCTTCTCCTCAGCAATAAGCCCCAAAGCTTTGGATTTCCACCAGTTTGCTCAGAGCTTCTTGCATCAATGTGTGTTTGTAGTCCTCGGATCTGTTGATCATTCAGCTCATTTAAGGTTGAAAGAGGGGAGATTTAGATTAGATATTGTGAAGGAATTGTTTCCTGTGAGGTTGGGGAGGCCCTAGCCTGGATCACCCAGAGAACTCATGGCTGCCCCATCCCTGGAGGGGTTCAAGGGCAGGCTGCATGGGGCTTTAAGCCCCTAATCCAGTGGGAGGTGTCCCTGTCCATGGCAGGGGGTTTGGAACTACATGATCTTTAGTGCCCCTTCTGGCCCAAATCACTCCATGATTCTGCGATTCTATGAAATGTTGGCATTTTCCTCTTGAAAAAATCCTATTTACATATGTATGGGCAATAACCAGTGCTTTTCAGCTGCAGACTGGAAACTCCTGTATCACCAGTGCTGCAGAGGTCCCATAGCTTCTATCATGGCACCTTCTTCGATTTTTCTTCTCATAGTACCTTTGTCTGAGGGGCAATAGCAGTTAAATGACTAGGAATTATTTCCGTAAGAAATCCTACTCCTCAAGAGCCCGTTGAGATGTTAATCTTCAGCCTGCTTCCTTATTTTGGACTCTAGACAGACACTGTAAAAGCAGATTGGAATACCTTACTTCAAAAGACATTTTCAGCACCAGTGGTTGCTTATTGATTCAGCTGTTCATGAATCATTTAGAGATCCTCCTGCTGAACACATCTTTCAGACAGGATCCCTGATGTTACTAAACTCAGCTATACAAGCCCTCCCAGGCAATCCACCCCAACAATAGCTTGTTTGATCAAATGTCTGCTTTAGTTTTTTTTTTTTTTAGCATGAAACCTGTATATGTTTTCAACAAAGTTTACGTAGAGAATCCTAGATTTGTAGTTTGATCTAAGTATGTGTTGCATTCAGCTCTATTTGATTGAAAACAGCAAAAGAAAATCAACCAGTGTTTAAAAGAGTGAGGTAGATTGTAAAAAAACAACCAACACAAACCCCTTGGAATTTGAAAAATGCAAGATATGGAACCTTAATTCAGTCACCTGTGCTTCTGAATTATGAAACACAAGGCTATATGATACATAATCACAATGCCTACATGCAGGGGAAAGTTGCTGCTTATGCCTTAGCACTTTATCTCCTGCTTTCTGAATGCTCCACTTGCAGCATTATCAGTTCAGTCTTTCGGAAGCACACTACCTGCAATTCTCACCAGACTTCTAAGTTCTCTAAATTTGGATAAATTTCCCAGCTTCTTCATACATTTACTTGATGTAAAACATCAGGCCACTGTTGTAAAACAGAAGGTACTAGAATTGCTCAATAAAATGTCAAAATTTACCACGGTAAGAACAATTATTTTCCACATAAATTATTCTCTGAAAGAGCTGAATCATTTTTGCTGAAACTAAAAAAAAAAAAAAAAAAAAAAGAAAAAAAAAAGCCTGAGGCAGACATCAACCTGGAATGGAAAATGTGGAATATGTCAGTCAGAGCAATTAAAGTGGAGGAACCTATGAGCAGCTAGTGCAGAGTCTTCTGACAGTAAGTAGCTAGGCAGTCTTGGCTGAACACCAGAGTTAGCATCGCTTACCTTTATATTGGTGTGATAAGTCAGGTAACCAGCAAAGAAATTGTTATAATTTAAGTAACACATACTAAAGCAAAGAAATTATCAGCAACTGTGATGTCTCGTCTACTTAGGGAACGGTTACTTACTTGAAACTGATGGACACGGTGTTAGTTATTGCTGCAGTACAGACCCGCAGCCGCTCAGTGCAGTAACTGATCCTACAGGCGTCGCACATGTGGAATGAAATACCATTGCACGGCTTTTTAGGACATTGTGCTGTATACTTGGGGTGAGGTGGGAGTGGGTAAACAATAGCAAAAGGGTAGATAAGGAGTGGGAACGATGAGTTCTGGTGATGCAGAAAGGGTCGTGCTAATAGCACTAGGAAAGAATGTTTGGGATTTTAGTGGAAACCTAAAGAATAATGCTAACTAATTTTTGGATTGAGCAGTCTATGAGGAGATTCTCCTTCTGTTTGATCTGCTAAACTACGCTACAGAAACAGATTCCTTCCTGTGAATGCATGCAGGTGACGAAAGGCTTTAGGATATTACTCGGATACCATTTCTGCATGCACTGTCTTACAAATAATTATTTTGAAAAATATTTTTTTTGCATTTGTTAGTGCAAACTGAGAAGGAAAATATCTGGAGAATTTAATTTTTAATCTATATAAATATTGCAGGTCAAAAGTACTAAAAAGCAATAAAAAGCTGTTACAGAGAAGCCTTGTTAGGTGTAGTGTCTAAACTCCCCAAGATGCTGAGCCCAAAATTATCATTGTGTCTACACAGTGCACCTCACTGTCAAAGAAAAACATGACTCTTACTCATACCTCTAATCATTTTCTGCTCTCTGAGGTGGAAACATGACAGGCCAGTAAGGTTTTCAAGAAACATTTAGAAAATGAATATAATTGTGGGGAGCTGAAATAAATAAGGCCTTTTCTTCCCACTGCCTTCACAGAGACACTTCTCCCTGCTGTGTAATTACCTCTCTGCCTTGCACTACACTATGCATCGAAATAAACTTAGAGATTTAATAATCTAAAGGTGTTTCCTCTGCAAGATGTGATAAATGTTTTATGGTTGGGTACTTTTTAGCACCAGAGTCTAAATTCCAGCATAGCTGCCAGTGTTAGATCTTTCTAAAATAGAAACAAAAGGGAATAGTCTTTAAATAGTTTGCTAACTCAGGTTAATTACTGGGCTTTGGAATATCTTTTGTCATATAGAAGAGGCAACTTACCACCTTTGCCAACGCAGTAGCTGTTCCTGTCGAGCCGTAGGTATTCTCCTGAGCAACAACATTGTTAAGTTATATCTGTGCAAGGTGCTAAGTAGTGGTTTATATCATGCTAGCTCACTTGTTTGGAAAACATAAATACAACCGAAAATGTCTTTGTCAATACCCATCTAGACAGATGCCATGTTTAGTTGGTTATATCTATGTGAAGGGCGTGTTGAGATGCTGCCAAATAGAAAAGTGATGTGAAGCAGAATGCAAATCCCAAATTCTCAGGCTGAAGCCCAACGTGCTTATCAATTCTAATTATTACTTAACCAACATTCAGATGTCTTTTTTTAATTCCTTATTATCATATAAATCTAGTAAATCCACGTTGAAGAGATGGAGAAAATTGAAAAGGCCAGTCTGTAAAACCAATAAATGAAAACCAAGAACAAATTTGTGCAACATGTTTTTAAGGGAACACTCATAAATCTTGTCTTTAAGATCACTGATCAGACTTAGCTTGTAATTCATAAAATCATAGAATCATTAAGGTTGGAAAAGACCCATAAGCTCATCCAGTCCAACCATCAGCCCCACACCACCGTGCTGGCTGAACAATGTCCTGAAATGCAAGCGTACGCCTTTTTTATTCCTTTTTCTTTTTTTTTTTTGGTCCTACTCTTCATGTCTCACACCTTGGACCATTCTAAGTGAAAAGGTTTCGGAGTCTAGAAGTGCCAGTATAAACAGAACTGTGTGGCCTCCCTCCATCTCTGTAATAATGTTATTCCAGTTCTTTAAATAATCAGTCTCCTTCCTTTGTATCTACACTTGGTAGAGAGCTGAAGATTCTGTATTGTTTCTCTGTAGCCATCACTGACTAGAAAATATACTCTTAAGCATCCAGACACGTCTGTATCTCTTGATGAATGCCCAGAGCTGGAGCCTGTCCCTGACTTACCATAAGGGCTAGGTAAACCTGACTTCAGGATTCAGTGCCAAAGGGTTTTTTTGGGTTGGTTTATTTGCTTTGTTTCCCCCTGTGAAGTATATATAAGGCTTAGATTTCGATTCAGGATTACGTTTCTCAAAAGTGTATCTTCTGAGAGTTTTTATGCTGTATACAGAAGATTTAAAATGCATTTCTTTTGTTTTGAGCCTATGATTTGCAGATGGGTCTAACAATTTGACAACTAGGTGATCAAACTGCATTTTTGAGGCTGTAAAAGTGAACCAGACACCAGTCTAAAACACAATTCAGCATTTTATCTTTGTAGAATATATTTTGGCCTCACCAATTTATTTTGCTAGTTCCCATTGTGTTTAGTTGCAATGCATTTATGAACCTGTATTTGCAGCAAGCTATTTTAACGTGATGTGCCAGAATGGGTAAATCTGAGGCTATACAGGATAATGACAATGTCGTTTTAAAGGCGCTTTAAATGATATGGAAGATAACTTGAACAGATATTAGTTTCCCACTGTGCTCAGTTGTTACACAGTAGCTAATTAAAAGGCAGTTGACAAGCACATAAGACAAGCGATGCTTGTTGGAGTCCTTAGCAAGCTGAAAAATAATCTAATAACCCTAGAATTAATTTAGACTCAAATGTTTTCATTGCACATGGCTAATAGGCTGATGGTTGAACTGGTGTGCTCAGACACTTTTCTACATGAAGTAGTACATGACCAGTTTAACTTTTCTCTTATGTAATAAAATTATACAAATCTAAATTATACACACGTTCCCAAGTTCCTAGACTTCATTAAATACTAGGGGATTAAAAACTTGTATAAATTAATCAATGTGCTATAATCCTAAAAATTATAAAATGAGCCCTTGAGGAAGTAATGTAATACTAGCTTTTTAATTAGTGTGACACTAGAGATTCATTGTTCTATAGTGTAAGTCATATGTTTATGAATTATATTCTGATTTTAAAAGAGAAAAAACCCACAGCGGTTTTACTGTCTGCAAGTAGGTGGTAGGTGCTTAGGGATTTTAGTCCGGTAAACACATCTTCCTCTTCTATTCGCACAGCTAAACTTGCACTAGCGAGTATAGTACTGTCTGTATTTTCATCTTTAAAAGAGGTATCTTATGATTCCTGGGACTGTTTTATCAAGATCTCCATGAATAATCCTTCTGGAAGCCAGAAACCCTACTGAGAGCAATGAAATGCTGGTGGTGTGTAGAATATTGGGTGCAATTTTAGGATGAAAGCGTCAATTTTTTTTTTTTGGAGTAAGGTGGAAGCCACTATTAGGTATAGTCAGACTTCAGAAGTGCTTGCTATGTCATACCGTGTGCTTCCAGGACACAAACACTTTCTTGTGTAGAAACACCTTCATTCACATTCTCAGTTCATCTTCATCATCATACAAGCTGTTGTCATGCTCATTGTTACAGGAATAGAAAATGCTCCCTCCTATTACACCTGACTGATAGTGTTAAACATCAGCGAATGACTCACATTTTTGATTCTATCATACCAGAACTGTCTATAGAACATGTGACAAAATTTGGTGAGTTATGATCTGAAGGCTGGAGCATCTCCTGTAGGAGGACAGGCTGAGTTGGGGTTGTTCAACCCGGAGAAGTCTCTGGGGAGACCTTAAGGCAGCTTCCAGCACTGAAAGGGGCTCCAGGAAAGCTGGGAAGGGGCGTTTGATCAGGGAGTGCAGAGACAGGACAAGGGGAAACAGTTTCAAGCTGAAAGAGGGGAGATTAAATTGTCTGCTGTGAGGCTGGGGAGGCCCTGGCCCAGGTTGCCCAGAGCAGTGGTGGCTGCCCCATCCCTGGAAGTGTTCAAGGCCAGGTTGGATGGGGCTTGGAGCCCCTGATCCAGTGGGAGTTGTCCCTGCCTGTGACAGGGGTGGGACTGGATGGGCTTTGAGGTTACTTCTAACCCAAACCTTTCCATGATTCTATAATGATCCTGTGATTCTGTGAGGTTAAGGAAGTGGCAGTACTTTGAGGGGAGGACATATACTACTTCAAATTCTCATGGAAACATCTCCAACACTTTTATGCTAGGAGCAAGCTGTCTAGAACTGATGGAATGAACTAGCACAGCAAGGAGCTACTCCAAAATCATGAAAGACATATTTCCTTCTTAATATATAAATGTATATAAATGCATTTTAGTCACTTCTTTGTTCAGGCATTGGTCTTAATCTAATGTGGAGGCTCTTTAGCACCTAGAATTCCACCTATTTGGACTGGACCAATGGGATTGAGGCATTTCTGTTCCTTGGTAACAGTCACTGTCAGAGTGAACATTCAGAGGTACAACTTAAGAAAACACCGTCCATGGGCAATGGTACCATTCTGCTCTTCTCCCTTATGACTACCATTTCATTAAATGCATCGTGTAGTAATTTACCAGATTTTCATGGAAATAAAATGAAAAAAATGGTGGAAAGATCCATGAAGTGTCTTTATATACAAAATAGTTCATTGGATCTTTAAATACTTCATCATTTAGACTGAGTGTCTATCAGGAATTGTACAGAGGTGCAGTGTCCAGTCTGGGATCTGGCTCACCATGGTAGTACTGTCCCTTTTCACTGTAGGTGGATTAAATAGCTGTGAAGCAACTCTGACCCTTTCATGATCCAGCCACAGTCAAGCCAGTTTATCGACGTTACGGTATCTGTAAAATTGACTTACCTTTTCTTTTCTAAACACTATTTTTCATGAATTAACTGCCCCATCTCCTTCAAAATGCATTGACCTGAAACACAGAACAAAAGTTAGTAGCCTAGAAGCAATGTTTCATGTTCATGTGAAAAACACTGTAGTAATTTTACAACACTGAAAACAAAATAAAGGTCATAATTTAGGTTTCCTTCAAGTGTTCTAGCAATCGTTTCATAATAAGAGGTGCATTTTTATATTAAAAATCTAGTCCTGTAGTTCAAAACTTCATGTTGGCTTTATCCCCTGAAGTATTTCAACATAAAAGAGATCTAAAATGAAAATTGGTCTCTGTGATTAAAATATAACAAACACTAGATTCTGCTTGGTTTTTTTTTTTCTGAAAACCCTATTGAAAAGGAAAGAATGTTGCAATATCTGCCTTTCAGAACACAATGTAATTCTTGAAATTTGATGGAATCAGAAATTAACTTGTAGTGAACATTTCCCATAACTATGAGCCTGCCTTTATTAATGCATAAAGGTTATTTACAGTAAATGTAAATAGTAGCAGAAGAAGACATAACAACAGAATTCTTGGATATCCTGGGGATAGTTTGCTTACTCAGAATTATTTTAATACACTAACAGGAAGCAAGAAAGGGAGGAAGAAAAAGAGAAATGCTTCTTTATTATTGAAGCATGTCTCCACTGCCTAGATGGCGGATGTAATTGAGCAAATCCACAGTTAGCAGCATTGTAAGTGGGCTTATTCATACCAGCTGAGGATTGGTACAATAAATAATACATATAAAAGACTCAGATACTGTTGGACTCTTCAAATTTCATTGAACTTTTTCTCTTTAGATTTCTGGAAAATACAGAGCAGAAACAAAAGAGCCACAGTCTTTGTTGCTGTGATGTTATACATAGGAAACTTGTCTCTCATCCAGCATCTCCACAGGAATTATATGAAAAAATGCTCAAATCTCTGATCTTCCTTGTTCATTTTCAGGAGAACAGACAATGTTGGGGAAATTTGCCAAAGACAGAGTTAGCATTTCCTCTTTTTTCTGTTGTTTTATTTTGTTTTACCCTTTGAAAGAAGGGGCACTCTCAGGCAGTGTTCCCTGTCCAACACGGTTAAATCACACTGCTAAATACAGCTTGTGCGAGTCTCCAGCACTGCACGGATCCTGCCGTGCACAGTGCCCAAGGCACTTGCTCGGCTTGTAAATTAAATTCTCTAAACCAGGTTAAAGTAAATTTACAAACTGGAATTCACGCAACATCGAAGTGTATGATTTAGACAACACCATTCTCTAAACAATTATAAAGAATAATGTGAAATAGATGTGCTGCAGAAGGATTCTCTAACTTCAGCAGTTCCTATATTGCTCATAAAACATTACCAGATGTACAAGTGACATCCAGGAGGTGTAACTCGGTCATCTAGGGACAGAATACAATCCATGTGGGTCGTCTTGAGGTTAAGTGGCAAGTCTGGATTTTAGATTTAGATTAACAAAAAAAGGTGAAGTCTGCATTGAAACCGGAAAAGATTTTTCTATAATTGTGTTTCAAAATCTCTCTCCCCATAACTTTGTCACATAGCAGTTTTCTGTTTACATCACTGATGCTGTTCAAGACATTTAAAAGTTTTGTTTATTTTTTAATTGGGCACATCCTATGTTTTTTAAAATAACCTTTGGAAAAATCAAAGTGCTGTTATGTTTTCATAAGAACAACAGTAAAATTTGCTGCTGTTCTTTTATCCTGTAGTCATAGAATCATTATAGAATGATTTGGGCTGGAAGTGACCTTAAAGCACATCCAGTTCCACCCCCTGACATGGGCAGGGACACCTTGCACTGGGTCAGGGGCTCCAAGCCCCATCCAACCTGGCCTTGAACATCTCCAGGGATGGGGCAGCCACCACTGTTCTGGGCAGACTGTGTCAGTGCCTCACCACGTTCACAGAAAAACATTTCTTTCACATAACCTAATCTAAATCTCCCTTCCTCTAGCTTAAAACTGTTCTTCCTTATCCTATCCCTGCACTCCCTGAGTAAGAGCCCCTCCTCAGCTTTTCTGGAGCCCCTGTCAGCACTGAAAGCTGCTTTAGGGTCTACTTAGAGCCTTTTCTCCAGAATGAACAACCCCAATGCTTTCAGCCTGTCCTTGTATGGGAAGTGCTCCTGCCCTTGGATCATCTTTGTGGACCTCTTTTGGACTCATGGTAAAGGTCTATGAACAAGTTTTGGCTGTAGCAAGCTTCATACGAAAATGTTGCTTTAATTAATTTTTTTCTTCTTTTTGAAATGCTTAGGAATCTTAAGTGCGGACACACAGATTTTACTGGGATAGATATGGTTTACAAACAGATGATGTGGTTGTAAGGGGCAAATGTTGACTCAGAAGTCCTCTTCCTCCTATGGGAAATCCAAGTAGGTGAGGTACATTGAGGAACAATTGTTAGGTGAGCTCCATGGGTAAATGACAGCCTTCCATTCCTGCTGCTGTTAAGCTGTCAGCTAGGGCAACATGTGGTAAAGTTTTGTTGTTGGCATACTTCAAAACCCTGCCTGTTCATACCTACCATTTTGTGAATAACCTGACTCACTGGCCATCTTCCAAGCCAATAATGCTGACCAAATTACTCTGAACATGCAGATGGTAACATAAGGGCACCAGGTGTTGTTTTATTGTAATAAAGATGCGCAAACCTTTGCATCTCACCAAGTTATTTATCCACATAAATCATCAGCATACTCAGCTTCATACACTGCTTTAGTAAATTTTGAATAAGAGGCATCAGCTGTTTTCAGAATGTGCCCTTCTGTATATGCCACAGATATTTTGCTTTGGGCTTATCTTCCACACCATGACCCAGAGAGGCATTCAGTGGATCTTCTTTCTGGTTTAAATGATCGCTGAGTGATCAGGAGCCCAGATGTTCCGTGGCTTAATTGCTAAGTGTTAGCCTATAAAAGAGAGCAGGCAGTTAGTATCTGAAGGGAGGATTTTACTACATATAAATGTTATTTGGTACATTAAATGGTATTATTTACATCCAATTGCTCTCTCCAAGGTAGCAACCTGAGGCAGTAAGTTACCACAATCAAAAACCAGCATTTGGTTTTCCACAAATCTGTATCTGTCTTTGCAGACAGAGAAACAAACCAAGCAAGGTTGGTGCAAAAAACAACTGCTCTAAATCAGTGTGTCTCAGCTTAGAATAAAATTTATTAATGGAAATCAGAACCGTTAGAAACTATGCATTTTTGCCTCAAAAACCAATCTATTTGTGTGGTTAGCATAGAGTTCGNCCTGGTGATTCTATGATTCTATTCTATGATTCTATGATTGCTTGTGGGAAGCCTTCTCTTGCAGGAAGTTGTTGAGGTGCTTGAAAATGTAATCGGTGGGAGAGGGGTCCGGTGAGTAAGCAGTAAGCTGGGTGAAGTAGAGTTTTGCAGCCCGGTTTGTGCAGCTTCTGTAGAGTCATTTGTGAGATAAGTAGTTGGATGTTGTTATGGAGAAGAATTGGTCCTTTCCAGTTAACTGATGTAGGACATAAACACTGCAGTTCTTGGTGCAGTTTGGCAGTTTCCTTGCAATACTTCTCTGCTGTGATGGTTTCACCAGGATTCAAGAAGTTGTAGTGAATGGTTCCTCTCCCCAGCCACCAAACAGTGACCATCACCTTTCTTTGAAGGTTTGGATAAGTGTTTTAGTACCTTACCTCAGTCCAGTCACTGTGCAGAATGCTGCTGATTGTCGTACAGAATGCATTTTTCATCAAGTGTCACAATGCAATCAAGGAATAGATTGTTTTTGTTGTGCAAAAGAAATGCAGAACGGACTTTGTAATGGTGATTTTCTTGATTTTCATTCAACTCATACAGCACCCATTTGTCAAGCTTTCTTGATTTTCCACTTTGGTGCAAATGTTGAACAACGGTTGAATGGTTAACATTTAGTTCTTCTGCAATCTCCTGAGCTGCTTTGTGTGGATCTGCTTCAACAATGGCTCTCAACTGGTTGTTGTCTATCCCAGGAAGACGCCCACAACCCTCCTCATTTTCAAAGCTCTTGTTTCCCTTATGAAATGTTTGGAATCAGTATTGAGCACACATTCGTTGACACCCCCCTGGCCACATGCCTAGTTGATATTGCAGCAATTTCTGCTGCTTTACATCCCCTTTTGAACTCCTACAACAAAATCAGTCACCTTTGCTTTTTTCGATCTTTAATTTGACAGTGTAATATAAAAGACTAAACCATGAAAACAAATAAGTAGAGCGGATTTCATGCTTTAAAGTGTATGCTGTATGAACACAGGTAAATACAAGTTTAATCCAAAATAAACATCACAATTTGCAATGACGAAAATGGCCATTATTTTTGCACCAACCTAATAAATGGAGAGCAATAGTAAGACAGTATTGGTCAGCAGGATAAGGGCGACCCTAATGCTCCAGCAGACTAGTGTTTGCCAGATTTTCTGTAGCTTGTGGGGAAGAGCTGTGCCATATTGTCTATAGGAAGGACTTAAAACTCCATGGTAAAATCACAAAATTGAATATTGTCGCCCTCGAACAAGATCAGGATTTGCTGAGATCACAAGACGGAAATTTCCATTTCTTTCGATTGTCACGCTGATGTATGAAAAAGAACTTCAGAACCTGACATTGATTCAATATCATTCAGAGCTCTGCAGTAACTGGAATTTCTTTTTGCAAGAGAAGAAATTAAACTGCTTCCTTAAGTAGTTTAAAAATGCGGGTGAGGACTCTCTGAGCAGATCAGAAATGGCTCATAACTGTTCAATATTCAGATAAAACTTACATTTGCCTCCTTTGATCCCTGTTCAAGTTTTTGAATCCTCAGGGTTGGCTCATGCAGGAATCAAATACACAAACTGATTTTCTTCTTTGCAAATTCCTGTCACCTGTTGGCAGCCGGAGCTGGCATCAGCCGGTCTAGGATATGATGAAGCTCTGTAATAAAGTCAGTGGCCTTCCACTAGGAAATGTAAATTCACTGCTACCAGAAAGAAAAAAATATTGACAGTGAAATTCATCTGTGGTGGACAAGAAGCAGGGAATCAGGCCCTCTACAATATGTTTGTTATTGTAGCATGTTTAGTGCATATTATGTGTTTTTTTAAGCATGTAAATGCTTATGCCAATTTAATCTCCTTAAATGATTTTTTTTTTTCAAAATTGTCCAGTTACTGAGTACAGAGCACCTGCAAACATCCTTACCTGTGATGCTCTAGCATGTCTTTGTCACTCTTTCTGCTAAGATTTTATTATGGCATAAATTATTACGGCATAATGTTAGTTAAACTCCCCAGGCAATGGTAAGGGTGGTGCTTCTGCCTCTGAAGGATGTGGCCAAAGGGTTAATGAATGCCTGTAGGATTGTTTCAGAACACATCACACTGATAGCGAAACCCAGTATTATGTTTTTAACTTATGAAATTAGAGAGTTTCCGGACTCAATGCGTAGACAGTCATCCTCTTCTTAGTCCACTCCTACCATAATCTCTGCTGGTGGTTTTTCCCCACAGAAAGGAAGGCTGGAAGATGCCCATTACTAGTCACAGCACGTTGCTCTCACTGATTGGAAAGCAGTCACACACCACCAAGCATTTATTCTGTTTACTGAGATGTAACACCAAGGAACAGCAATTCACACCTGCAGTGAGGTTGTTATACTTCCCATTTCTTTTCTTTATTCTATTTTTACCCTTCTTCATTTTTCCTATTTCATTTTTCTTCTTTTTTTTTTTTTTTAATCTTCTCTCCCTCTCCTTCCCTCACTTCTGTGATGGGTGTCAGTGTCACCCTCGACACTTTTAAACCTGAAACGAAGGATAAATGGTCAGTTGTACTTTCTCAGCTATCAAATGAGCATTATCCTACGTGTAACCCATAACTTTTCTGTTGTGCAATCAGTTTAAGAGCATCTGGCTAATGGATGAGCTATAAATATAAATGTATGTGTATATATTTGTATATATATAGCTTAGACCCAAGTCAAATCACATGCTATGAAATTTAAAGAGGAGAGCTCCATGTTTTTAAGCAACTAGTTGTGTTACATCGCAGTATCCTCAAATATGTTGTATGACTGGAGTCTAATGAGGGAGAATACTATGAACTAATCCTTAGCTGTGTCTCACTGATTCATTCACAGAATCATCAAATCACAGAATATTTAAGACTGTTTTTGCAGAATATCCATGCTAGATAAGATGAAACACAGCTGGAAAACATTGAAGTGTTGTAGTAATCTTGGAGCAGTCCTTGGATAGAAAGAAAGATGGCAAATATTAGAATGGTTCTCTAAGGCAACATGAATTTCTGTATGAGGATTTCAGGATTATTTTACTTTGCTGATAAGGACCGCAACCTAAATAAATAAATTTAGTACAGAAACGTACTGCACCTGTCCCATTCTTATCACAATCCAGCCCCAGAGGTTTAAGATTACTATTCTTACCTCTACAAACATGACACTTACCAATACAATGTCTCTCAGAGGGGCAGGCAGGCATAGAAATGGAATTGCTAAAATGATTTTATGGTAGAAAGAAATGGAGACCTGGGTGGTAAGAAATTATTACATACGAATTGGTCCCAAATGTTAAATAATGGATATGTGTGTATGTAGGATATTCAAATGTTTTTGATTTCTTGCACTGAAGATTAAAATTTCCATTAGTATTCCTCCTCTTCACTTTTGCCTGGGGACTGTTAATTATATTTCTGAAATTGCAACCAAATAAAAACTAAACAAAATAAAAAAGAAAGAAGCAGATAACATAATAACCAGCTGTTTCCCCCTTTCTTCTTCCTTGCAAGCAGTGTGACCTTTGCCTAAAAACTTACCTGCATTGCTTCCTGCACTCTGCACCTCCCCATTCTATTTACTACTGAGCAAAAGAGCCCCTTTCAGTTTTGTTATAAATGCTTTGATCAAAATATTTGATAGGAATGGTTGGACTCCATGATCTGGTGGGTCTCTTCCAACTTGGTTGTTCTACGATTCTATGAAAATGCTGGTATCCTGAAATGCTGCTGGTGGTGGCAACTGTGATGTGTCAGGAGCAAAACGATGGCCTTGTGATCAGCGAGGAAAAGATTCTCTAACTAATGTTAAGGTTCTACTAAATAAACCAATGGACTCAACTGCTTCTTAGAAAATATTATTGATAGGCTGTAGAGAGCAGTTGCCATGAGTCAGAATATAAATAAAGGTAGTGAACAGAAATGTAGACCTCAAAGTATTACTGAACTTTCTTTATAGTTTATTTCTGCGACCTTAAGTGCAGTAAATTTTGCTGAACTGAAAATACCTTCCAAGGACCTACCTCTGCTCCCTTCTTCTGAGCTTTACATTGTGTTTTTATAATTTGGCTATAAATTTTGAAGCCAATTCAAGTACACTTTTTAACATGCCACAGGTTGTCCGCCTGTTCTGTCTGTGGTTCAGTCATCACAGATAATTTTGGGTTGCTGTGGGACAAAAGCTGTTAACATGGTAGCAAACCCCTTTCTAAGTGGATGGCATCTCAAGTTCTCTCTCTGTTGGGGCATAATGCCCAGTTCTAATACATGTTCAAGCAAAAAAGCTTAGTAGTGAAATAATAGAGTATCACTGTAATCTGTGAAATATTGTGTTTACTGAGATTGCTGATATTGATTTCTGATGTGTCAGTGAAAGCATTTGAAGATTTAACATCAGTAATAAGCAGCTCCCATAATGCAACGTTAAGGTGGCACCATATGAGTTTCCAGCTACAATATTAACAATTTCTGGGGTTTTCTAAACTAGGAATCACGTATTGCTCACCAAGAGATAAAAGCAGTAAGCATTTAACTGATCACTGGATGTATAGAAAATATGTACAACTGCCAGTTAATATACAGAAATAATCTAATTACATTTATGTAGCTTTTTGAAGTAAACGGCCTTGCCTGTGATGGGGATTACCTTGACTTTTGCCCTTTGACATAAAAAATGAGTAAAACTCTTGATTAAGATATGTAGAATTTATGCTGTGCCTCTCCAGAGCGGCTGTAGGGGTTTGCATTGGTTTAGTCCACAGGCTGCTGGTCACTGGCATGTGTTTTCTGGTTCAGAAAATACAGAAACTTGTTTAGTGTCCTTTGATTGTTCTGATTTTCTTTCTAGTTTAAGGAAACTGTGAGTTGTAAAAACTAAATTTTCTTTATTTCTGACTATTTAATTCTTACTATAAATAAGGTTATGAAAAGGTACTTTGAGTTACAGCTGTTGGTTTAGACCTAGACCGTGGCTGAGCTGCAGATAAGGAAGCTGACAGTGGGTTTCCAGTTTTTGTGTACTTTAGGGAAGAGAGTTTAGGGACACTGGTGATATATCAACTCCTCCAGTTTCAGCTGCATAGACAACTAAAGTAATTTGCTGTTATGAATACCTCTGGAGAGTCAATGTGCGCTGCGCTGAATTAAGTATCTTGAGCTAAGCAAACACAGGACAACCCTAACTTAAAGCTTAATTCAACTCTGAACCTGTGGATTCAGGTCTCATGCTTCTATTTTATTGAAGTGTATTTGTGTTTAATCTTTGCTGGGAATGAGGGCTGAGTGTATTCAGTAAATCTTTTCTCTGGTTTTGACGCACATAAGCCTTTGTGTATTTTTTAATTATAATCCACAGCTAGATGTTATGGATGCATCTTGTGACGTCTGAGCTTTACTGAGGCAAAGAGTGTTTTCAGTGCGGCATAGAAGGTCCTCCACCACAGGAAAAAAAAAAGAATTAATATTATGACATTTAGACCATTTTTTATAAATGCATAGGAACAAAGTGTAACACTCTAGAGGAAACATTAACTTCTGTATTTGAGGGCATTCACATGCCCTTACGGATGTTGGGTTACAGGCATACGCATCTGAAACTGGAAACTTTTCACTATAAGAATATTTCATTGGCATGTTCAGCTCCTACCAGCCGATTCCATTCTCTTTATATCAACATAGAGTATGTAGACTACGTTTCTTTTGATTTAGCCTTGTGAGAAGTGTTTTTTCTTGGTCAGCCTTGTTTTGCAGAGTTTTTCTCCAATTTCCAAAGGTGTTTCTTGGAGCCCAGACAGTGCATAGGACTTGGGCACTTCTCTCTTTGAAGTAATGGATGCTACCAGGTTTTCCTTCAGAACTGACAGTTTCCAACAGTGCAGGGACTAATAAATCTCTCTTCTGTTGAGAGCACCCCATTTAGCATCTGTCCCCATTTGCAGTATTTCCCTGTTGCAGGAACATCAACATCCATACTTATTCATACCAAGGATGCTCGGGCCATGTCCCTTTATCCTTCTGCACTGTCTCTCTTATTTCTGCTGATACTCTTCTCTGAAGATAATTCAGTTGGTTGTTGGATTGATTTTATTTTGCCCCCAATCTAGTAACGCAGTGTCCAGTTGGCTGATGGCGTTATCTTATTTTCCTTTATGGACTTCTCATACTGTCACCTAGATTGTTAAGAATCCACCTACCTCATCCTGTAACCCCAAAGCAGATCTTGTAGGTGAGGATATTTTATCAAAAAGTCAGGCTCTGAGGGAGCAGAGGAGCAATTTCATCATTCATAATTTAATAATTTTTGAATCAATATGAATCTGATTGCATGAAGTACCCCAAATCCTATTTCCAGGACATAGCACGGAATACTACTTCAGGCTAGATTACACATCTTTAAGTGCTGTGGAAAATCTTGTTTCTCCCCAAATACAATCTGTGTTGTCATCAAATGTATACACATGAGAAAGGACTATCAGAAAAAGGCAGTTGCTGCCGAAGCTGAGCTGTGGGATGGTAGGAGCAAGTACCCTTCCAATGCCCCGTACAAAACTTGTAAACAGCTGTTTTCCGTGTTCAAGTGAACAAGGGTCATAGATCAAAACAGTGCAAGAGTTATTCTGTTCCAAACCTAAACGCAGCCATGACTTGGGCATCCATGGGACTGCACCCATAAAGCTGGTGATCTCTCCTGGCCATTTTGGTGCTTAGCTGAGCAGACGTGGACCCTGTGTGAGCCTGGGGGTTGCTCACCGTGGGGTGGCTTCAGTAGGTGCACACTTATTCACACTAAGGCTGCTTGTGCCATGTCCCTTATCCTTTTTTTGTGCCCCTCTGGGCACGGCAAACATGTTTTCTCCTGCATGGGGAGAAGTACTGCTGATGCACACCAGTTGCTTGCAGACAGCCTCTAAAGTGGCTGTTCATTAACTGCTGTAAGTCAGAGCCATGTGGTGTCAGAAATGCCTCTTTTTGCATATTTAGTCCTCAGTGCTTGTTCATTATCAGCCTGCATTGTATTCCTGTCTTCAGTGAGAAGGATGAATAATTTCCAATCTGTGTGTTTGGACCAAGAAATTTAAATTTGATCTTCGCTGTAAGCTTGCAAGATTTTTAAAATTCTTTCCAAGCTACGTTTGGCCTCAACTGTACAGTGTATTTTCTGAGACAAAACCAAAAGGATAATAATTTTCACTAGAGCACACCTGCAATAATGGCTCACAGCATTTAATTTTTCCCTTGGTTTCCTAGTAGACTTTGTTTTGACACCTGCAAACAACCTTTTCCAAATCAAAGTGAGCTTTTTCTCTCCATGTCATTCTGCCACCCAAGTTGAGCTGAAAAAGTCCAGAAAACAGAGCAATTATAAACACAGTCTCCTCTGGTGCCTGTGCTGTTTTTAGCTTTGTTGCTCTCTGAAGGAGAAACCTGTGCCTAATGTTTCCAGCTTAGCATGCAAAATTAATAAAACCTGACAATTAGACTGAGCAACATAAAATATGAGTAAGGGATCCTTTCCGAAATGATTGGACTCGGAGATGTTAAATTGGCTCTGTATTCTTAAACTTGTTTATTTTTTTGTTTAGCCCAGAGATCATAAATTGTGTATCTGGAATGATAAACAATAATTGGCTCTAGGCAGCCTTTTCTCATAGAGTCAAAAGAACAGTTGTTCTTGCTGTACTTCTTTCAATAAATACATTGGTGAGCTGGAAGTCAGTAATGCTGCCGAGAAAAGAGGCTCACTTTGGTGAGAAACATGAAAAGGATCAAATTTAAAAGTGGGCAGGTAGGCTGAGTAAAAGGGGGATTGATATTATAAAGTATTATCTGTGCTTATACAATCCCAACAAATATCTCACCGGGAAAAATGCAGTCTGAAGTTAATCCTGCACCATTCTATAGAAAACAACGGATTCAACATCGATGCCAATCAGGTCCTCATCCAACCTATAGGTAATTTGGGGATTAATATTCTTTATTACTATGATGTTGACTAATACTACTTGGGCTCATTTTTGGATTTCAAGACTTACACCACGATATTTCCAGTTGCTAGTTTGCTTTCAGTTTGTCTGCGTGGGATGGATTTAGTTTGTTTTCAGTGTACTGATCGTTAAACCTCATCATTAAACCTGAGTTTTCTTCTCTGTTTCTTGAAGTGCCGGATGTGTCTTACAGTGATATTCTCTAAGATTATGGATAGCTCTAAAGTCAAATACTTTATTTAAGGATGAATCTATTTCTTTATTGTGTTGCTTTCTTTTTTGAATAACCAAGAATAACAAGAATTCAGTTATAGATGTGTTTCTTACATTTTTTTTTGTATGTGTTCTTGTTTTCATCATGCCACAGGGAAGTGATTGTGCCCTGTACTCGGCACTGGTGAGGCTGCACCTTGACTCCTGTGTTCAGCTTTGAGACCCTCTGTACACAAAAGACATTGAGCTGCTCGATTGTATCCAGAGAAGGACAATGAAGCTAGTGAAGGGTCTGCAGAACAATTCTTGTGAGGAGCCACTGAGGAAACTAGGATTATTTAGCCTGGAGGAGGCTGATAGGAGGCCTTGTTGCTTCCTGGAGCTTCCTGAAGGACTTTGTAATGAGGAAGGGTGTTTGTCTCTTCTCCCAAGTGCCAGGTGATGGGATGAAAAGATATGGTTTCAAGCTGTACCAGGGGAGGTTTTGAGTGGATATTAGAAAACATTTCCTTATTGAAAGACTGGTGAAGAGGCTACCCAGGGAAGCGGTTGAGTCACAATCCCTAGAGGGTTTCAAAAATTCTGTAGGCGTGGCACTTCAGGACATCGTTTAGTAGGCACAGTGGTTTTGGGCTGACAGTTGGCCTGGAGGAGCTTAGAGGCCTTTCCCAACGTTAGTGATTCTGTGATTCTATAGTGTAAAGTATTCTCTTGCTACTGTGAGCAGGATTTCAACCATCATCTTGAGCTTTAGGAATTTATTGCGTAATTTCTATATGATCCTATTTGATACAATACTGTTTAAAATGTATTACAGTCTGAAATGGGTAAGTGAACATTCACGATGCTGTTTGGGTTCGTTTTGTTTCCAAATTATTTATTATAATAACTGGTAAGTTGCTTCAGTTGGAAGTAAAAGGAAAATGTGGCTTACCATTTTTTACTAGGTGTTTTCCTTAGAGAGGGAAATATTGAAAAATGATGTCAACCTTCCATCATTCCAATTAACTAATTTTATTCATGGCTTGTCTTCTTGCAGTGGGAGATTAAAGCAAGCCTGAATTGGTTTTAAGAAATTGCTGTATCATTCGTTTGAAAAGAAGCAATTGTTCTAAAGGATTGCAAGTTGACAGCCTAATTTATTGACTAAATACTTGAACAAAGGCTATAAGAGAATGCAGAAGAATCTTGGGACTATCTTTAAGATTGACCAAGAGTGTTAATGAAGTCAACATCCCTTGCCCTTGGCCTGTATTTCTATTGACTTCAGCAGTCATTAAATGGCTCCCATGATGATGAGAACTTGCAGTAACAACAGCTTTTCCTAAATTCTTGTGAGTAGTATTTTACTAAAGGAATATGCTCAGATGATTGTGGACCTGTCCTAAGCATTTTGGGGGCCCTGGACACAGTGCTAATCAGTGCCTCTGTGTTCCCAGAGATTTGCTGCATGAATCATGTACCTCAGCTTCAAGCTTTATTTGTATGTGCGTCACAACCAAGAGTGGTCAGAATCTTGACCAGGGTTGGTTCATTTACATGAAAATGAGAATAAAGTTGCATCTCACCACATGTTGAGATGTTGAGGCTCTGGAGTGAGTCCAGAGAAGAGCAATGAAGCTGGGGAAGGGGCTGGAGAACAAGAGGAGC
>WAAB01018581.1:114032-157270 GCA_013389865.1 Piaya cayana | reverse complement strand
CCAACCTGGTGATTCTATGATTCTATGATCTTTGCTTGCAGTGTATAGGATTTGACTACATAATATAGAAAATAGCCTGTCATGTTCATGTTGTAAGCTTGGTCTGAATAACAAATCTTGGAAGGTCCTGAAGACATAACACCCGTTTCCAGCCACATGGCATCACTGAGCGTGAGGATGCAGAGGAACAGCTAGAACTGGACTGACAACAAGAAAGGTGGTGTGTCTTCCATACTTTGTGTCATCTTCGTTACTCATTGTTGGGTGATTTCCTCACTTTAGCGTACCTGCATCACCGTTCTGTATTGCACAAAGCATTTGCAAAATGCATAGTAAAACCCAACCGACTTTCACAGTAAATGATTAAGAAGAAAAAATAATAACAAAATGTACAGAAATATTGTATGAACACTTAACTGCTTGTATATAAGAAGTGTCCCTCAGCTGTTCAGAAAAAAACCCCGTAAATATTTATTTGAGAAAATTACTACAGGAAGGGAATAAGAATTTTAAATGTTGGATAAAGCTTGAATTGCGTTAAACAAATTGGTTACCTTCAGTCAGGTGTGTGCTTGAGTCTGAGGGCTAAGACCAAATGAGCAGAGCTGAAACTACCATCACCTGGCATGATAAGCTTGAACTTATTTCTGAGTCAGCAGAGCTACAGTTAGTAGTAAATAAAGGAGACAGCAAGATTGGTAAGTAAATGAAGACAGAAGGGCAAGTTAACTTCCTGAGTTTGTCTTATTGATAGCTGGTTTATTTTTAAGATAACTGCCTTATTTTGTCTCGGTGTGCTTGTTATGTGTGAATATGGCAAGATGGCTGCTGGTGGAGATCTTACAAAAAGTGTCATTTTCCTTATCCAGAGCTCCTTTTGAGCTAAACACTGATTGTAACTTTCTGATTTTAAAAAGAGCTTGGAATTTCCTTTGTTTAAATGTTGTGTCATCCTGTTCTATCTTGATGCTACTCAAAATATGAATTTCCGATTTTTTTTCCTCATAAGCAATTATAATGAATGTGTACAATGCTATGAATAATATATTCCTTCATAATGTTATTTATTAGGATAAGCTTATTAGCTGCCAATGATCATAATATACTTATTTTCAACTACTGGGACCCCATCTGTTATGATACTCTAGACTTAAATGAAAGATTATACTGTACATTACTGAGTGAGTCTTTTTACACATGGGAGGTGCTAGGAATCTTTATATGCTTAACTTCTTTTTTTTTAATAAGAGAGTTTTCATGGAGGGAAAGTAGTTCTTTCAGTAATAAGCAAAATATCTCTTCTTCTGCTTTATTCTTCTGGTATTGAATATTCTTAATAAGCTTGGGTTTGTTCCTGAGTGGTAGGCTGGAGCTCTTAGTGTCCATGCTGCAAATTAAAAAAGGAGATGGCATTTAACAGGTACAAATATTTGGAAGCTCATTTTTAATTCTGTAGCTAAAAGTGTTACTACCTATGGGGTTCATTTTCCCCAAACTTTATGTTGAAGTTCTGTGTGTACCGAAAAGGGAACCTATTGAGTCTTTATTTCCTGTTTATTCCACAGAGTCAGAGTCTCCAAGTGCCTGTAGAGATTGCATCTACATTAAACGTTTCCAAATGGTGTGGAAATGCGCTTTGGTGACTTACATCATTTCCTCCTCCCCTCTTCTTTAATATTCTTGAATATTCTCCACTTCCACGCAGAAGCGCTTTAAGTTTAAGCTTTGCTTAAGGGTTCCTTGATAAAACATTTGCTTGTGGTAGCTATGGAACTCTGACAAAATAAGAATGTCTCCTTTTTTAGTGCTGATCTGCAAGATTACTTACTTGAGATGTTAAATGTTTCACAGTACTGTGTAGGTGCATCGTGACACTGTGCGGCACGGCGTATCAACACGTCTTTTCTGTTTGGCATATCCCAGCTCCCCAGTGTCAGGGTAAAGCAGTGTTTACTATGGATGTGTTCTTATAAAGAAAAGGTTGCTAGCTCTTCTCAGCTACTGTGATTTGGTAGAGGAATGTGTTATGGGAGAGAGGGCTGAGACTGGGAAGAGTGAAAAAAAGAGATTAATTTTGAGTCGTGTATCGTATGTGAGCAGGCACCTACAATTGGTCCTGGATATTTGGATAACTGGATAATTTTTAGCTCCTGCTTAGGCATACAAATGAAGATTTCTAAACTTCAATTGAGTACAGGAACTGGAAACTCAAAACCTGTTTGCTTCATTGCTGAATGGAAACTGAACCCCTAAAACTGTTGCTGCTTATTTAGTATCTGAATGAATTTTTTTAAAGTTGTTCTTGTATATTTGAATTTAAAATACATAATAATAATAATAGGGAGAGCATTTAGGTGCTGCATATTATAGTGTTATCACACTGGAAATTGTTTGTATTGGAATTTTTTTGCGATACTAAAGGAGAATTTTGAAAGGTGGCAATCTGCACTTTCTCAAAAGCCTCTATTATGTTCGACTGCTTTTATAAACCTGTGCCAGAAGACATCATTACCAGCTGTCTTGTCAGAACTGACAACTTGCTGTAGGTATACTTCTAAGATACTGTTGGCTCATCTCACTTGAGGTCAGCTTGTATGTTCAAACCATATTCTTGTATGCTTAGATCTAATTAAGGTCTTGTCATATGTTTGAAGGTCTGTAGGTACGAGCTATCGTTATGATCTATTTATGGAGCTTGTTAAGGCAAGGAGCCAGTGCCCAGTCTAAGAGCTGTTGTGTGTCTTCCATAACACAGATTAGCCCTTTAGAGCACAGGTTTTGAAAGCCACCTCTTCAGAAGAGTTGACAAAATGGGCTCTCAGAGGCACTTGAAAGATTCCAATATCTTTTTTTCTGAAACAAGGACATAAAAAGCAGCTGGGAATAAAATATAGCTGAACAGATGAGATACACAGTCTGTTTTCTCCTAAGTAAAAATAGAGATTACTGTTCATTTTGAGACTATATGATGCAATAAGAGTTCACTTGCAGTGTAACTATAGCTTATGTTCCAGAAGAGTTACAAAGACATGAGAATGCGGCAGTTACTCACCTCCTTTGCCAGCCTTATTCCAAGAGGTGTCAAGGGAAAGAACAGATGTGTGTACTAGGATGCTATCTAGATCCCTTTTTAGTCATGATCAAGATTTTCTTATGTAATAGACCACAAGCCATTAAATATATATATATGTATGTGTGTGTATATACATACATATGTATAAATACATATTCCTAATTCTTAAATGAGAACATAAATCAACTCTGCAAAAACATCAACTAAAAATTCCAGTACGTATACATTTTTAAACTGTTTTACCAAACTACCCATGTGTTAAGCTTAGCAGATGTCTTCTTTTCAGTTTTTGTAAACATTTACAGTTCCGGCAAGGTAAGGTGAACGCTTAACATTAGTGAGTTTTCTCTCCTTACAGCCATAAATTATTAGTGATTCATTAAATATCTTTACATGCCAAGAAATGCTGCCGAGTTGACACTGGTCAGCTATTTAGAAACACCTTGTATGAAAACAGACTGGTTTAAAATTTTTGGTTTTTCTCTTTTTCTCAGATGACCAGACTTAACTGAATCTCCTCCTCCCTGGCAAGGATGACTGTGTCTTTGACACTTGTCTTAAATTTACCCTTTATACCTGCTAGACAAATTCCATTTTGTGAAGTCACAAAATGCTCGTCACTTCCTTGAGTCATCCCTGAAATAATTAAACATAAGTCAAGCCTTTCCTCCAGCTTCGGCTGCTTTTAAGGTTCCATGTTCCCTTGCTCCCTCGTTCTTTCCAGATTTGTTTCCTGTAGGAGGGTTGGCTAAGAAGCTGGATACCTTGGCAACAAGCGGGCACACTCATTTTCTCCCAGCAAAACCTGCGAAATCCCAGCAAAGTAAGATATTAAAAGGGACAAAGGTCACTAGTTTCCAAACACCTTTTGTCTATAAAGGTGTGTTGCAAAGTACTCTGCTTTCTTATTGTGTTTTTGTAGTTGCAGAGGAATCAAACGTGCTGGTAAGTAAGAAATTAAGAAAATTCCACAGAACAGAGAACTAGAGAAGTAAATCATGAAACATATGCACCCAGTCTTAAGAAGTATGATTCATAACTTCTAGCTGCAGGCTTTCCATTTGTTCACTGTTTTGCTGTTCTAGGTTTGATTCAGGAGCTAGCTCTGGAGCAACAATCTTAATTTAAATTGAAAAGTCTCTGGGTTGTAAAAATGATGGCACTATGTATATAAAAGTTACGTATTTTAGTCTTTGTGTATTGAACTACCACCTCAAAACACCTAAGATGACAGCAGACAGCTTTATTTTTCCATCAGGCCATAAAAATGACTAAATGGCAGAACAGTTACCATTAGGAGTTGCGGTTAGGTATTGTGACAGTGAGTGGGGAACGTGGGAATAACTTTTCAGAATGTCCAACCTACCTGTCAAGTGTTCCGTATCATACACTTCGATATAGTTTATTGCTTTAATATTATTCTGCTAGATACTTCAAATCATGCTGTGATGAAATTTCTTTCAAGTAATTTCTGACAGTATAATGAAGAACATTCTGCATTACTTAATGATACATTTCTTCAGCTTAAACTGAACAATTGTACTTAATATTTTGCTTGCTGAGAATATACAAAAGGAGAATAATTTGGGGCACACCCCAACTCACCACCCCCACCCCACCCCCAGCTTGTATGTTTTTGAACTACATACATTTGAGGGCAAATCTAGAATTATTTGAGCTTAGTTATGAAACTACGTATTACAAGCAACAGTAGAGAGTGTGTGTGGAGTAAGAGATTCTCAATGCAATATTGTATCTCTGTGTGTAATTGCTGGTCTAAATGCTCGTAGCATGATTGATGAATCTGAATTCATAGAAACATTGTTAGTATTCCTGGAAACCCATTTACAATGCTATGAGAAAATGAATGGTGCAACAATATCAAATGCCATTCATAGCACTTAAAAATACACTTAAAAATAAATGAGTTAGGCAGGAGGGGGAAGTGCTGTAGTACATTTGTACTTCTTTCAACCATCCTTCAAGTTATCTTCTCAGGCTTTTCTATTCTTGGAATCTCTCTGTCTCTAGCCGTCATAAAAATCTAAAAGAAAATAGCACGTTAAAAAACCCCCAAATATTGTTTATGTATCGGGATTCTTTTTCAAATGAACACTGAATGAAAACAGACAAGTTTGTTGCATGTTCTCTCCTAGTTCATTCAAAAAGCAACGGAGAAACATGGGAATATCACATTTGTCTCTTCTTCCAAGTGTAGTGCCCATCACTGCTTACCCAGAACCTCCAGTGTGTTTAGATCACACAGGGTCTTCCATCTCTGTGTTTATCTAAACTGAAAGGCTGCTTTCTGAATATCCTGGAGATTCAAAACTGCAGAGATACTCTCAGCATTTCTAATTTTCTTATGGCTGTTTGACGTTTTCCCTTCCTGGGCTAGAAGCTGGAAGTGTGCAGTTTGGCAAGATGGAAGCAGGAAAGACAGATCTATCCACTCTGCAAAGTTCATGACAGGTTGTTCTCAAGTTTTTGATGGTTTGAGTTGGTTTTTCTTGTTCTGTACCAGTTCTTCCACCGTCTGTGCAATTTCCATTAATAGTCGTGAGTGATTTGTGTGTCTAATTCTTCATGCAGAGTGTTGAAAATCTACCCTAAAGCTATGAAAAAATAATGGAAAAAGCATGTATAATTGAAAATAGTCTTAATCACTGGAATGTTGAAATCCACATGGCTTGGAAGACTTGAAAGATTTCTTGTTTTAGAAAAGCTGAATTGAAAAGCGCTGTCATTTTCTTTAAATACATTCTTTTGAATAAAACATCCATTCCTGGCGCCAGCAGCAAGCTTCTAAACATGTTCAAGATGACATGATTGATAACAAGAATGCTCTTCTCAAGATGTTTCTCATTTCATCTCTCTGTTTCAAGAATGTTAAACTTCCAGCCATGATATATGATATAATAACAAATATTTAACCTAAAGATTAATATTTTTCTTAAGACTGTGCAGGGACTGGAACTGAATGAAAGTCTGAAAGCCGGTTGCTAATTCCAGGATGTGGGTAAATTCTAGAAGCTACTGCCCTAGTACAAATGATTTCCGACTTTATATGGCAATGGCAGGCACATTTCCTTCATAAATCAATAGAGTCAGTTCATTCTTTTTTAAGTAAAGGTCTTTCCAGTTTGACTGTAGCAGCAGTCATAATCAATTAATCAAATCTATATTGATATGATAGTCCATGTAGTTTTTACCTGTTCTGAGGAAGACACTTTACCTTCGCTTGGATGCTAGTTAAATCAAATTGCTATCAGAAAACTAGAATCAAATAGCAATAGGTATTCTGTCTTGTATCTCCAAACCTCAAGTGTAAGAAAGAAATGTTGGTTTTCATGGCTTCTTGGTAAGTCTATACTGCAGAGCTTCCAGTTTTCAAAACTCTTTACATCCAGCATGTGATTTGAGATGAAATCCCTCCTTCAGTTCCAAAACTTAGTCATTACGTGATAGAGGGACAATGTTAATCATGTTGTTAAGGTCACCAATGGTCCATTTCTATGTGTAGAAAGTCTGTACCCAGGAAACATGTCAGATTTGTCGAGGAAAGAAGCAATGCCACAGCCTGTTGAGAGTAGCAGCAGCCTAAAGCATCTTTGCCTAAATTTGGGCACCAGCAAAAGAAATATCCAGAAATAATTTGGAGTCAGAATTATCTTGAAATATGAAGAGTATGTTTGATCTTTCCATAAAGGTGTGTGTACCAGACTGGGTCCCGTAGCACTTGGTGGATTTTAGGTGTCATTTTTAGTCACTGATTTTGCAGAACAAAGAATTCATGTTCAAGAGTCTTATATCTTGCAAAATAATAAATTAATAGGTTAGGAGAAGTACAAGTTATATTAGTGGAACCTTAGAGGTCTTCCTAGTTCAGGAAGAAGAATCAACAGCTGACAAATGTAGCCTGCGGAAACAAACCTGATGGTGTCCTATCATCTGGATCATACCAAGGGAGTATGTTCACACGCAGTAGCAGCTCTGGTGTACTTCACACAAGGATGCTAGTAAGTCGGGCTCAGACAGATGGAAGGATAACAGGATTCTTTGTGGTGATCCTATTTAGAGTTGAACTCTTCCCTGCTTCCACAGAGTGGGCAGAGCTACGTTAAAGTGAAGCATTTTAGTATGATTTTTTTTGTAGCTGTTCCCAGTTGAGAGTTGGGTTGTCTGGTTTGTTTTCTTGTGTCGTTTTTTTTTTTTCCATCTGAAAAAGGTGATCTCTCAGAGGGTTAGGGTGAAAACACGTACTCATTTTTCAAATAGTGCTTGTGAGCTGGCAATCTTCACCTATAAATCTCTGAATTAACATTGTAGTTTAAAAAAAATTACTTCTCAGAACAATATGTGGCTGATTAACAATAATGGAACTTGGTTTGGGAAAGGACTATCTGCTCAATTTTAATTTAAACTGTGTCAACCTACGTGACATGGTGTTATATTACTGTATATCACTGCCAGACAATGACATTACTGTAAATAGTATGAACTGGCTGGCTCAGGGAAAACCAGAAAATTTACAGTTGAAGTATCAGTTTATAGCTCAGATTCCAGCTTCAGATTATGCTTTTGTCAGAAAACATGGCTCACTAAGGAGAGGGAAGCACTCATTAGTTTGAGATGAAGTGGAAGCAGTACCCTGGATGTTTAGCAAGTCCCAGTTTGTGACATACCCAGAAAGCTTCCTATTGACAACTTGTAGAAGACTTTCTGCAGCACTGTGACTAGACCTCTTTGCTGGTTTGAGAGGGAAAAAGCCTTTTGGGTCAATCAGAAGCCAAATTCCTTGCAATTTTTACATTCAGTTAAAAATTATCTCCAAGGGGAAGAAATGGTTAAGCAGTAACAATGACCTCTGTGTGCAGCCGTATACAGAACTAGAAAGAGGTGTAGTTTGGCTAGTGCTCTGGCACTTAGGAACAGGGCCAGTGTGCTATTTCCATATGACTCGCTCACTGGGCTATACATGGAAGCTGGCTTCAGTCTACTGAAGTACAGTCTGCTGAGCCTTGTCTTCTCCAGAAACTTTTTTTTTTTTTTAAAGCATCCATATTTTTCTGTCCTCCTTTCTAGTTGTTGACAGTTAACGCTCTTAAAATTCTCCTCCTGCCAGTAAAGCCCATAAACAAAATCTGACTAGAAAAAAGCCCAAGCCACTTTTTTGGAGGAAAGAAACCCAACGAAAATGACTGCTATATATATCAAGCCAACCCCTAGAAATATATTAATAACATAAGGATATGCATGAATGGATAGCTTTATAGAAATGTGAAAAATATTTTAATTAACAATATGAAAGAGATCGATAGCTATCAAGAAAGTCGACACAGTGTCAGGGTTTTCTGCTGTCCATCTGTAAAAGTGAAGTTGTAGTCATGGACTCCCCCATGGAATATAGTTATGGTCACTTTTAAACTTGAGTAATTCATGTTAAGGTATTCAGGTTGAATTGTTACTTGATAGGGAAAGTATCTGGAGATGCTATTTGTCCTTTCTCCGAGGAAAAGATTTTCTTGTAAGTCCATCCTCTAAAATAAATGGTTGGTCTCTGCAGTCGATCATAGAATTGTAGAATGGTTTGGGTTGGAAGGGACCTTTAAAGATCATCCAGTTCTAACCCCCCTGCCATGGGAAGGGACTCGTGGATCTTCTGTCTAGCTCGTGGCCGTTGCTCTTGGACTTTTCACCTCAAACAGTTCCTCCCTATCCTTGTTTTGTTGTTGTATTTACATTCCGCTGATATATCTCTTGTGTAGTATCATTTTCCGCTGCCCACTCCTTCAAATGTGATGGCCTCAGATATTTAGTTTGTGTAAATTAGATTAACTCTCCTCTGGCTAGGAGTAAATCAATGGGAGTGCCACTGATTTACACCAGCTCAGGATCTATCCTGGTGCTTTTAATCATTTTTGTAGCACCTCTCCAAGTAATCAATGGCATGTCTGTACTGTACTGAGCTGCGGATTGAGTTCCAGCCTTAGGAGAAATTCTGGTCTTGGTTGTATTGATTGAATTTCATTTAAAGTAAGAATCCCATGTGTGTACCTAGGGAGACAACACAGACTTTCCTCACCTGAATACAGAAGAGTAATTGTCCTTCTAAATAGAAAGATGTAACTGAGTGTCCTTTATAGTTCTCGGGAACATTCTTTGCTGTTCTCTTAGAATGTGCTTAGGCAAAGAAGAGAATTACTAAAAAGCAGGCAAATAAAATGAAAGAAGGATTCACAAAGGGAAGAAAGGTAAGAGTTAACCGGGTTTTAATTGCTGCCAGATTGCATCTAGTTTTCAAATGCTTTCTGGGGGAGGATACTCAGATTTCCCATCTCCAGCTGGGTTTGGGTTTCCAAATCTCTGTCAAACTAAGCCCGTTTCCTTGGTAACTATCTCACTCTCCCACCTATGTATAAGGACAATTACTACTTTTCAGCTGAGCAGTGATGGAGGAGCCAAAAGAGAAGAATAAGGTGAATCTACCACACAAGAACTCTCTGCACAAATTCCAAGTGTAAGGATCACATGGATTACTTAAGGATAGAAAGGCAATGCCATGTACAGCTTTCCCCCATACCTGATATGTTTGCTCCATCTGGGTGCAGTTTCGTGTATTAACAGTTGCAATGGTAAATTAAAAAGTGTCGTGCATACGTGGATACTCGGAACGTTTGGAGTTCTTGTCTTCTTGAGACATTTTCCTTTCCCCTGTGGCTGCTCTTGACTAACTCCTAACTCTGTACCTAGACCCAGCTGGTGGTTTGAGATTAGTGGCCAAGTTCAAGATCATTGGAAAGTGTGACTATGACATCAAAATAATAATTTAGAACCAATATTCTGTTGTTGTTTTTTTCTTCATTGTGCCAGAAGGGTTTATCAAGGTTATGAGAGTCATCCCACAAGAATTTCATTTCTTGCTTTAGATTTTAGATAAAACTTGAGGCCACTGGAACCTGTCTGTCTTATTAGAAATTATGATTTTATTTCTTCTGTCCTAGGGAGACTTTAGAGTTTTGCTGTGAGAACCTTCATCTCTACTGTTGCAGTTCTGCTTTAATGGACGTGTCTGTCATGTATAGTGATGTATATGATACATGTGGAGTCACAATGAATGGCTTTCTAATAAAAAAACAGCCAGACAATTCATTGCCCCCTTAAGCAGCCTCCTTCCTTAGTTTACATTACACAAAGGAGCTGACAGGTCAATTATAATTTTTATGAAATACTAATAGATTGCTCGAACATGAGGAGGACTAAAAACTAATTCTCTCCTTTCTTGTTCCAATGACTCATCTTTCAACAAAGTGGTTTGCTTGTTTATTGAACCGATTTTCTATTACTTTTTTAGTGTAAGACCACAGTACCTATTTATGATACTGTTACAGAAACTGCATGAATCACTTCTTTCAGTTGCTTCATCCACCCTTTCATCACCGTTCATCCATCTGCTTTCATCTGTCTTTCTTCAGTTGTTTTCCTTACTTGATGAACACTTTCCATAGGGTAGAAGGTGAGCTTCCACTCATGTCTTCCAGCTGGATTGTCATTTCCTGTAGTTTTTAGACTATTTTGAAGAGCTTGAGTCAAGGCCAAGGTGTTGATGGTGGAATCATCAGCATTTCAGTGCTTTATGTGAGGCTTAGTTTAGGCTCTGCCATGAAGAAACAGTCAGCTACACCAAAACCTAATGAGACAGTCGTTAATGAGGTTGGTCATTGGAGGCTGGATCTCTGACGGTCAGCCTTAAAACTTGCAGCTCCTCTTTTCTAAGGTGATCTAAGTGTTATATCTATAGATTGAGACAGCCTATAATCCAAAGAACCACACAGAGAGTAAACAGGAGACTAATGATACCTCTAGTGAGCGCATTATGTTTACTTTGACTTTTATAAAGAGGTAATTTGCAAGACTGGAGATAATCCCAGTATACTTTATAATTTAAATGTCACTCAGAATGTATGCTGACATGCAACTGATTAACGGCTAACTTTGGTGGCAAATTAATTAGTATTTAATCCAGAGGCTCTATTAAGATGTGATGTGATAAAAATACCTTTTTTTCCAGTAGTCATTCAATTAAAATGCAAAAATGATCTCGACCATCTTCAGAGTTTTGCATATTTTATTTAAAAGCCTAATAACCATGTCTCACTTATATGAAAGTTGGCACATACACAACAAACTCCCAGGGTACAGCTTGGATTAATGTGACGTGCTTATGATAAAAGAGCAATTGTACATTTTTTTTAAAGAAAAACTAATGCCTATAAATATTGCTTTGATGAGCCTGTTGACTTTAGCATCTTTTGTACACTGTTTATATTCCTTGCCCTTCGCTTATTTTGCTAAGTGCACTGTGTGTAGTTTTTAGATTATCATTTATCTTTCAGTACCTCATTGTTTCGCTTCTGCAATCAATGGCTTAAGAGAATGTGACTTCTTAAAAAAAATTTTTTTTTTAAGGTTCCTAGATGGAATTCTGTGTAAATAATTTATCTTCTTGCAGAGGTTTTCTGTTCTTACTTCAACATCCTTCCATCTCCTTCTTTCTTATTGGAGCCCATAATGATATTCTCTTTTGCAGATAAGAGTTATTCTGCTGCAAGCGCTCTATTAGAACAGTTGTGCCTTTATGGTGAGAATATTAATGCAGACGACTTCTGACAATGGCCGCTATTGAACAACAAAGAGCCCGAAATTTACTTGGAGGAGGAGGGAAGCTGTAGGCTACAGGCGATAGAGCTATATTTTATTAAAGTCTATGTGTACCCTTCTTTAAATTAGTCAAAGATTTATTTCTCTCTTTGTTTTAATTCAGTGGAACCCCATGTTAGTGTTATAATGTCTACAGTTATCTGATGTGTGTGTTTTCTTAAGAGCTAGATTTGAAAAAATGTGCTCTTGACTTTCCAGTTTTCATCTAGCAGCATCCTTACAGCCAAGGGTGGTGTGGCTTTCAAGATCTTGAATTGATCAGGTTTTCCTGTTCAGGTCCTCATTCATGTTTTTCAGAAACCTTTGCTCACACATCAGGAGCAGTTTCCACTATAAATGATGAATAAAGCAATGTACGCATAATGGCAGCAAAAAAAAAAAAAGAAAGTTATCCCAATAGACCAACCTAGATCAAACAAAAAAAATTGCCAGTCATTTGGCCTGGACCTGTATTACAAATCTCTATATTTTTTTGCCTCGAGACTAAATGATTATAGTGGATTTTAATGTAAAAACATCTGCAGATCTGGATTTGAAGTGGCGGACAGCAGTGTGGTTAGTTGTGGTAAGTATAACTCTAGCATGGGGAACAGAAATCTGAGCACTGGAACTGAAGAATTTCTCGTTGGGTCATTTTGTCTCACATATTCATAGACAGAGAAACCTTTTCAGTATAATTGTTTCCCAGAGCACCCGTTTAGGTGTGAATAGACAGTATCAAAATGGAATGGGGCAACTTCAGTCACAGAATCTTTGTTTTGGAGTCTCTGACATCTCAGTTACATTTGCTGGCATGTTTTATCATTGCTCACCATCGTAATCTCTGTGGCTATGTTAAAATACCCTTCAGAGATCAGAGGCTGCTCTGAAGTTGGATTTATTTATTCATTTTAACTTCTATGAACTGACTTATTTCTAATACTGTGACATATATCTTTTATTTCTGTGCTACGGTTACACTCTTGGCTGGTGTAAATCAAGATGGATTCACTTAGGACCAAGTCAGTGCACAGGCTGAGAATCTGGTCCACAAATTTCCATAAGAGAACTGAGCAGTGGGGCGCAGCCTGGATTTGCAATCATCTTTTAGCAATGGAAGAAGTTCCCATAGTTACCTTCCAAACTCAGTATGTGCTTGTCATTGAAATAACGTTTACTGTGGTGCTCTGCTTAATATTTTAGTTTCTCTCCTTTCAGTGTTTCTCAGATACTGCAAACTTTCTTCTGAGCCTTCCTGGCTCACTTTCAGCACTGAAAGTCAGCCTACTGTTGCTAAATGTCAGCAATACAACTACCCACGCTAGGACTCAACACCTCCCCTCCCTCTGTCTGTCTCCTTTTTCCATGTGGCAAATGACAAGTTTTCAGGAAAAACACAGCAGGTGCTTGTGCTCTTGTGTGTCTCAGTGAGCTCCCAGGACCTCCTCAGATGGAAGGAAGGTGATATTTCCCTAGAATACTCTCTTTACCCAATCTCCAATATAAACAAAGCCAAAGGATTGACGTCATCTGAGAAAAAAAAAAATCATTCTTGTCAAGCTTTTAACCTTATTGTTTGACATGATAAAGGCAAAACCTAGCCCCAGAGTCAGTGAGCGTTTTCCACTACAGTGCCTGACCTCTCTGAAGTTTCATTCCCAAATGAATTGTATGTTCTAGCATATGTATTTAATATGGAATAGTGTGTCCTCATTCTTAGTGGGAAAGGGTGTCTTCAACCTTTATCTTAAATTCTGTCCCCTTACCTTTTTTTTATGCCCTTCTGCTTTTCCTTTGCTTTCAGCTTCTGTGCAGCCTTTTGCACGGCTTCGGGCTAAAAGCAGGGTTGTCAAATGTGAAGTTTAAGGTCTGCTTTGTCAGAATAAAGCGCTTCTCTGCTAAAGCTCAAGAGGAGGAGACAACGTCTTTGTGGCTTTGTGTTTGGTAGTGCCTGATTGTCGAGCTCTTACCTCTGCAAGAGGCACCACCTGCCATGGTACTTGGAGGGGCATGGCAGGGCAGCATCCTTGGGAATCCCTGGACCCTTCCACGGTGGTTTGGGGCCAGCTTTCCCTTCCTACAGAGGAAGAATGTCATTATTCAAAGAGGAAAATGTTGAGGCTCCCTGTTGTCACTCTGCCCTGCTTTGTAGATCCCTACAGGATCTAAAAGCTTTAGATTAAAATGCTCGGGATTCAGTTCCACAGTAACTGCAGAACCACCGAGCAATGCAAGGACTGGAAAGCCTGTTTGGGGTTTGAATGAGACGTGCAGCTAGACTGCTGCTTTTCATGATGCTGTTTAATAGGTTTCAATGGTATTTGAATTTGATAGCAAAAGTTGACATGGATAGAGCTGAGCAATAGCTTTGACTGAAGTACTGGCATTCCATCTACAGGTTGATTTTTAAGAAGCAGTTGTTTTGCCACCTCTGGATGTGATTGAAATAAGAGCTTAGCATCCTTAATGTATCAGATTACCCTCTTTCTTTCTGTAACACAGCAGTTGGAGGCAAGATAATGAAGGATCTGATTATCAGACTCAGTAGAAAATATTAAAGTTTACCTGAACTTTCAGATGAGCAAATATGGAACTATGAAGTAGTTCCATTTGCTTTGTCTTTTCTGCACTTACATGCATCACATTTTATGTTGATTATCTCAACACTATGAATTTGTGCTGCAGGAAATCTTCAGGAGTACTGGCTGGAAATCTAATGTGATAATTTCTCTTCTTATTGAGATTTATTGCTCTGAGCAGATATTCAGAATTTGTCTTGCCATGCAATGTAAAAATTTTCTGTCACGGGGAGTTCTCAAGATCATTATTTAAGAGGTCTCATCCTTTGATAGAACAGTGCTGTTTGATTAAACACTTAATGGAATGCTTCCTTTCATGCTACAAAGGAATGCCTTGATCAGGTATTCAGACTTGAAATTTCATCCCTATTACCATGCATGTGGGTATAAAGCTTGCCACTCCTTCAAGTAAGGTTATAGTATTCATCATAGCTTGAGTTTATAAAAGGATTTCCATTGATTTGATCAGAAACCTGTCTGACATTGCTGACAGATAGAGTCAAGGATCTTTTCACTTGCAGATTGATTGGAATGTAAGATTAATTTAGCGTCTTCCAAATCACTTTACTGCAAATCCTTTTATTTTACCTTTCGTTCGCCCAGTAAAAACCTTGCTGTCTTTTTAATGCAACACATTAAAGAACAGTTAACCTGTATTACTCCTTGACAATATTGCTTCAAAGCATATATTAAAATGTGATTAAGAGATATCTAGAATAAAATATAGTTTATTGATGGTAGACACAATTAAAGGAAAAACATAGTTCTGTAATCCTATTTGTGTTATCACAGCTGTGTTGTTATTTAAAGGAGTTGACTTTCTGGGGCTTTGGATAAGAAAGGGGATCATCTGCCAAAGCGTTTATATGAATGAGCTCTGAAGTTATTTAAATAGTACTATTAGTATAAAATAGATGCGAGAGTGCTACCATGCCTTTTCTTTGAGATTATATCTGATATACTTGAAATAATGAGTATCTGTTTGACCTGCTGCTAGTGGCACTAGATTTAGAAGGCTCTGGCTTTAACACAAGCAGGAGGCGGCTTGTCTTGTGTGAGGCATTATCACTGGGAATGGAAATAACTTACAATAAAGATTGTACCATCTAACTGGTGATGTGTTGAACACCAATATTTGGAATAAGTAAATGACTGTATTTTTCCATTGGCTTGAATACCTGAAATGTTTAAGATAAAATTCATTCATTTCACAAGCTTCAATTACCTGAACTCATACAAGATTCTTTATATCTATTTTTCCTGTAGTGCTGGCAAATATATCTTCATTATTCGTAGCGAATGAGATTTTCTGGTTCTGAGTAGTTTGTTCCAGTATCTGAAATTATTGTTTATGCAAGACAAGGGATAAGGGCATTTTGTTTGGATTTCTTAAATAGTTTTTGCATGCTATAATTCTTTAATCTGCTCCTATTGTTTCAGTTCTTTAATTGTTTCTGCTAACACTTATATCCAGTACAACCTCTACAAGGAACATAGCTATTTTAAGAATATACATAAAAGCTGGCAATTACATTGTCTTATCAAGTTTTTGCAGCCTATTAAGTTGTTCAGTGGTACTGGAAATGATTAGACTCAGTACTGCAGGAATGAGAGTCTAAAATAGGAACCTGGGCTTTTAAAGCTGAGATGTATTGGAACGTGCTACCTGTTGAACAGGTTTAAAAACACTGGCAAGGATAAATACGTTCAGGGTGGCATTCAAAACGCGCAGAGTTTTTAATAAAACAACTGCATTAAATACTCCTAGAAGTGGCAGGTGAAGGGAAGGCTGGGTAGACCTCCTGTTTAGTTTGGGGTCTCCTAAGCAATGCTCCTCTGCCTTGTTAAAGAAGAGATGAGGTAACATCCTCAAGGTGGGTTAATATACTGTGCCCTCCAGCCACAGTAAATGCAAGTGCTGTGGTCCTGATTTCCTTTCTGGACAATGGACAGCAAGATCTTGTGCCAGGAAAGAGAATGAGTGCACTTTTGTCTTGGGGCAGAAGCAGAGGCTTAACTTTAGCTGTCCTTTTTCTTCATTCCTTATCAAGGAATGAAGTTCCTTAAGTCAAGAGTTGACTTAGTTCGACTCTTTACCACTAAAGCGTTTTGTGGCTCCTCGCTAACCTTTAAGGAGTAAGTGGAAAATTAGAGAAATTAAAATACTACTACAAACCTACCAAACTTAAAAAAAAAAAATTTTAGTCAAAAAATCCCAAGCCTGTCCCTGGAGATTTTGTCATGAAAAGAAGTGACTCGGCTTGCAAAAGAGGGTCTGACATCAAAACAAGCAGACCTATACAAGCCATGAAAATAAGAAGCAAAGAGAACTATTACGTGTATTATTATAACAAAAGGATCCGTAGTCTTGGCAGGAGCGGGAGAAGGGACAGCTAGTAGGGCTGTAGGGACAGATGCATAACTATCAGTTGGCCTTTCAATTTTATCAGTGCCTGAACGGCTTGGAGCTTTTCATCTGCACAGTTTATTATACCTCCTTTTTATTTTTTCTCTCTCTTTATAAAAATTAGATGCCAGATGTCATTTGTGCCAGATGAATTCTGCTGAACAATGCTGGGATTCTGTACAAAGAGGAAAACATTTCTTCAGGGAGGTAGAATTGTAAGTGTGGAGGATGCTAAGGAGCTCAGGTTAATATGCTGATCCTGACCCACTTAAATCTTTTGCCTGCAGAGGAAAAACGTTACATTTTGTAATGTTCTGATGGCAAAATAAACTGCTCGAGAACTTGGAGACATATGTTGGACAGCTGCTGCGAGTCAGCCCGGCATGAGGGTGGAGCAGTCTGCATGTGCTCTCTGAGTAGCTATTATGTCGCAAGCTTCCAAAAACTATAAAAAAGTTGGATGTTGGTTTTAGCTGGAAATTTTTTTTGACTAAATTAGTCTTCCCAGATGCTACAGAATAATTTGGTGAAGATAAATAATGTACAGAAAGAAGAGATGCTTCTAAAAGAACTTTGCAGTAAATGACTTTCAAATGTGTGTATAAATGTATATATATAGAGAGAGGGACTTAACCAAAGAGTTGCAGGTTTTTTCAGAGTTAAGTATTATTGAGTTTCCTTGGAGAAACCTTCATTATGATTAATTATTGTCAGTGCTTTGATCTGGAGAGATAAGTAGATACATGGTTGTATATTTGTACAACATCTGATTTTGCATAGTTTATAAGAACTTGTTTCTGAGCATCCCTGTTTGAACTTGCAAAAACTCCGTCTCACTCTTCATTTTTAAATAGTCACCAGCTGTGTTATTTTCTTTCATTCATTCAGCTATTTTTTCCGTATTTAAATAGCCTGAGCACTATGTTAAGGCTTCATTCTGTTCGAAACTCAAATTAAAATTCTGATTTCTGCAGCGCCTGGCATTGCTGACTAGCACTTTAACGACTACCTCTGATCTTCTTACTAAAGAGTTTACATAACAGTAGCGATTTTAGAGGGAAAATAAAAATAAGCAAACAGCCTTTTCCCACTGACATGGCTGTTTACAACACAACATGGTTGTCTTCATCATGTTCATGATGTAGTCATGCACTTTTCCTTTGTGGGATGCTGAATTTTACTTAGAATATATTTTAAAGAGAAATAGTCCTCAGGGATTTTCACTACACTGGATTGTATGTTTTTACAAATAGAATGACTCCAAACAACTGTTTTTTAACTCTCCAAGCTGGCTGAAAAAATGCATGTAGGCATTATCTGTTTTGAGTTCTCCTCCTCAGATTTCACCTGCTGGTTGCCATCTAGGAACCAGAAAGAGATATGAGGCTTGTAACTCATAGCTGCCTTTGACAGACAAAAGGTCCAGTCCAGGTCATTTTCTTTGACTCCTGTAATATTTGACTAAGACACAAGGAGACTAGTATGCAACAGGGGAAAACCTGTCTTTGTTCTGAATGTGGTTTAAACTACTGACCTAATGCATTTGCTATGAGGGATTCTGGAGCAGTCTTGAAGGTTTCATGACTGGTGGTGTTACTCCCCTTCTCTCCCAGATGTCTGTTAAATCAGGATAGATTCTTTGCTCAGTTTAGAGAAAATGAAGTGCTAACACAGGGTGCAGGGAGAGCAGATTTATTTAAAGCACCTATCCCTCTTTGGAAGACGAAGCAGTAGATTGAAGTTAAAGCTGCCAATACGGATCACACTGAAGATAAGCAACACTGAAACCAGCATTGTCAGCCTTTTGCAGAGCTGCCCCTGGGCTTGTCTCAAGAGGTGGGAGAGTGGACAAATGGCTCGAAGGTCTTTGCCGTGTTTCAGCTTTTCAATTCTATAGATTTCTCCCTGAAAGGAATTTACAGATAGCCTCAGCCTCAGATTATTTGTCAGAAGGTGATGGTTGTTATTGTGGAACACCTCTTTGGAGGGGGTTGCTTGTAATGCTGGTACCTCTTCCATCTGTTCAGACCCTTTGTCGTATTTTGCCCTGTGTTCTGAGGTTGATGCTGACCTGAAGGGCACTCCTTTCACCTTGCTGGAGGGGGCAGGTGACAGGGACTGAGAGGATGTCTGGCCCATCATGTGCATTTCTCTGTGCACACAGAATCTGTAAACATCTACTTATCTAAAATGATTTGAAGGAGACAAGAGGTCTTGCACAGAAGCAAAGAAAGGTCTGTTATCTAGTCAAAATGTAATCCTTCAAATTAGATTTTCACGAGGGAGAAACCCACGGAAAAGCTCGAGATGGCTAAAATGATGGTATGAGTCTTTCAGCCTTTTCAACCATCTCATTTTGAGTTACATATGTACTAGCCACCTCTCTCTGCTGACCTCCACTGGTCCTAGGCTCTTCTTCCTTTTAGCCTGTAATATCTCTGCTTTTTTTTTTTTTTTTTTTTTTTTTTTTTTTTTACCCATCTGGGCAACCAGGGCCAGGGCCTCCCCACCCTCACAGGGAAACATTTCTTCCTAAGATCTCATCTCAAGATCTCATTATGCTTGGACTTGATGATCCAGTAGGTCTTTTCCAACCTGGTGGTTCTATGATATTATGATTCTATGATTCAATAATCTTTCGGTTTAAAACCTTTCCCTCTTTTCCTATTCCTGCCCTCCCTGCACTCAAGTGCCCCTTCCCAGCTTTCATGAAGCCTCCTTTAAATACTGGAAGGCTGCTGTAAAACAGAACAAGAGGTGAATGTCTCGCAATATGATGACAAACCAGTATTATAAGCAACTTGAGAAACTTGTTACCCATTCTCAATCCTTCTGCCTTTCACTATTGAAATTGTCCAAAGAAAAAACATCCATAACATAGCCAATTGATTCTTTTGTATCATAGAATCACCAGCTTGGAAAAGACCCACCGGATCATCAAGTCCAACCATTCCTGTTCTTTTATATGAAGTGATGTTGTCAGTCAGGTTTATCTGATTGATCACAGGTCTTATAGTACAAGCAGTGACATTTGTTTTAACTAACAGAAGGCAGAAACACCAGTGTCTGTCACATCTGTGCATTTTATGATTTCATTTAAAATTTTCATACGTCACTGCTTTTTTTATGATGTGCTGTTACTGGTAAGTGAGGGATTAAAGGAGAAAAGAGAAACTTTTGTCTCTGTCTTTTCACTATCATCAGGCTTGATTGGCCCCTCAATCACACAGAGCAGGCGATTGTTAGTTAGATTGTTAAATTGCATTTTAAGGCCTCAGCGTTTTATTCTGAATTCTTCCTAACTGGATTATTATTTTTTGGGAGAAGCATTATCTGTGTAAGAACTCTAGGGTCTTCCCTGGATCACATTGATGACTGGCAATGCAAGACTTGCTCTAACACGTAAAAAGCTCATATGCAATTTAGCTTAGCAATAGTGGGAAGCAAGTCCTAAATTTTAAGAGTACCAAGCTCTGGCCTATCCTGCAGAGAACATAACAGCTTCCTTTGTGCTTAACACCAACGGAAATGCTCTGGATCTTAAATTGGATGCTCCTTAGATTGTAGGGAGGTAGTTACATAAGGCAACCCGGAAAAAAAAATGCATCCAGTTGTTTGTCCCTAAATGCCTTTTCTTCTGGAAACTCTTCCTTCATTATTTTCTCTTCGTACTTCTATCGCAATATAAGATGAAGTATTTGTATTTGGAATTTCCCCTTCTCCCCACCATAAGTAAGATTATCGATTTTCCATGCACCTCAGATAAAAAATATAATTTAATCTGCAGTTGTGATAGCACCAGAAGGAAGGATTGGAGCAAATACAATCATAATGTCTTGATTTCCTTGCTGTGATCCACCGGTTCATTATGTCAAGGTCAAGGCTAAACAATTTAAACTCTCTTTATTTTACAAAACGGAAAATGTCAGAAAATGTCAGGATTAGGAGCAGTGCTGACAGAATCAATGCTACAAAGCATCATTTATGACAGCAGCAGAACATATAAATGCTGTGAAGTTCTTACCTCTTAAGAGAGGAACATGTTCCTCCCCAGCAGAGCAATATGCAGTTATATTAATACCCTTACCAGGCAAGGTTTTATGGCAGCTTGGTTTGCTACCAACATATATATCCCTCTAATTTAGATAAGTTTTGACTCCTCCCTTTCTCCAGTACATTCCTTCTTTCTTGGGTTAGTAGTTAGAGATCCGTTTAGGCAACCTTCTGCCCTTTGAACTTACTTTCCCTCAGAACTTGAGACAGGCTAAGAGGATTTTCCTGAGAACACGATGGTGCTATAAATGATCTTCACCCTTTTCCCATGTGTCCTTTCCCCTTGAAGTGCTGCTGAAAGGAGAAGTTACATATTTTGTGGATGATATTTTCCCTTCCTTATTGTGGGCTTTAAGCTCCTCAGCTGTATTAACAGTTTTCTATGTATTTTTTTGAAAAGCAGTGAACTGAATTCAGTACAAGTCTGCAGTAGACAAGAAAACAAATAGTAGAGTGACTGTTCCTTCCATTCCAGTAAGTAATTAAGCATGTACTTAATATTATAGGGAATCACAGTGAGACCTTAGCAAGTTTTTAAATATCAGTCTCGATCTGTTAAATAAGTTAATAAATTGAAAACAAAGAAAGCGGAGGCAGGCTAGAATTTTAAATGGCAGACCTCATCCTTTGGCAGTCCCGCTGCCACTAAACCTGCAAAACAAACATATCGTAAAGCAGATGTCTGAATGCTGAACAAAATATTTCCAAACATAACTGTCTGGCTGAAAACTAAGAAGGTGGCATTGATCCCAGGAGAAATTTTTTTATAGTGGGTTTTTTCCCACTTTAAAATTTCATCCCGATTCAGTCATCGTTGGTTTGCTGAAAATCAGCTCATCATTCCAGTTCACCACAGCCATAATGTATGACTTTTTCTCCTGATGGTTATTGAGTTAAAACATTTCTTAGGCTCTGTTTTTCCAAGCTGAGGCTTGTGTTTAGGACAAGCACCTTCAGAGATACATGTTAAATCTTTTTTTTTTTTTTTTTTTTTTTTTTTTTTTTTTTTTTTTTTTTTTTTTTTGGCAAGTAATGCTGTTGTGACAGTTGAATTAAAAACTCTGTTGTCAAAAGCTATTGGTTGAACTCAAGTTTCCACTAAGTAATTACGGTGGTGAAATTTGAATCTTACTTTTATGTTGTGAATAACGTGCATCGGTAACTTCACATCTTTGTGCTGGGTGGCTGTATTGATTCCTACCCTACTAGTGACCCTAGCCTGGTTATTCCTCCAGTCTAGGGCTGCACTGTGGGAAGCTCGAGTTCCAAATGAAATCCAAGATATAATGTCAGGAATATCCCTGGTTGTGTGGGCTTTGTAAGAAGTTCATTATGGGAGCCGTGCACTGCATCCCCAGCTCAGGAGTTATCCTTTTGTCTGAGTGGAATTTGGTCCATAGCCATTAATACAATACAGGGAAATAAGGACAAAAGAGGCTGCTTTTGCTGACAGGAGAGTGTCTCTGTCCGTATTTCCTTTTTTTATATGAGCTGCTTCTGCCGCTGCTGCCAAGCTTATAACTTCAAAGTCCTTTCTGTCCTCATAAGTCATAATTCTGTGTCTTGGTCTCCCATTTCGTATCTTTCTTAGCTGCTCCTCTGCTGCTTTTGTTTGTTTTGTTCTTATATCTGCCCATATCTTTTTGCTTTGCCCCAAGCAGATTTTTATTCTGAGTGGGTTTGTAATCTCTCTTTGTAGCTTTATGGCTGTTCTGGTTTTTATGGATTTATTAAGGTGGGTTCTTTTTTTACTGTTTTGCTTCACAAGATTCCTAGTTCATTCCCTAAGAGATTCTTCTGCTCATATGAAAGATTTTCCAGTTCTGTGTTGGTTTTTTTTTTTTATTTCTTGTTTGTTCAGCTTGTTGTTTTATTTTATTTCCATATGTTCCCACTTCAATTTACTTCTATCTTTTTAAGAATTCATTCTGAAGGTGGGCTTGTACAAGATATCACAGCTTTAATCCATGGACTCCTGCTTAGGTATATTCTTATTTCTACTGAAGACACTAATCTTCCTTTACAATAAAACAACTTAATAAGCTGCAGAAAATTGATAAGGCAATTTAATTGCTAGGGCTTATGTATTTTCTTAGCATAGCTAAAATCCCAGCAAAGGTGGTACAAGTGGTACCAGAAGCTCTCGATTAAAGAACTAAAATAATGGGAGCAGATAAGCAAATGCAGTGTAAAAAAAAAAAAAAAGACAAGGCATCTTTGCAAAGTTACTTCTATTTATTCAAGTTTTATAAATATCACAGAGAGTGATAACTTGGTTTATAAATTGGAGGAATAAAGTGAATATGCCAACATGAAAAAATATAAACAATTATATTGTCAGTCATTGTTTGAATTATTCATTTGAAATAGCTTTTAAGAGTTTTTTTTATTGCATCTGTGAGGCAAAGAAAAATATTTATTAGAGTAAAATGTAGTAAGTAATTATTGAGGTATGCATCAAAGAACTCTTTTGATTATTTGAGAATAAATATTCCAAACTGCCACTTCTGATTTTATTGTCAAGTGCTGGAATATTTGATGTTTTCTATAAGGTTTCAAACCTGAGGCAAATAAATTTACAAAAAAGACCGACTTTTATCTTTCAAAGGAAATGTAAAGCCTTTGTGACTGACTCAGAAAAATATAAACACAATTAACAAGTTGACAAATAAGAAGGTAATAAACAATGTATTTTAATTAATGGGAACCCATTCCAAAATTTGAAAAATTGGTGTTTGTAACTCCACATCCTCTACCGCTTGCCAGACAGGACGGTATTTTCAGCCCACGCTGTTTTATATACAACTCTATATTACCAGTTATTTAGGACATTCATGAAAAACTGTCCACAAGAAATACACAGATCATCTTCTTTCTCCTTAAAAGGAAGTAATTATTCACCAAGGTCTGCATGGGGAAAACGTAGCTGTCTTCTCTTGAGTGCCATGGAAAGTTAGCTTCCACTAGTGGAACTTGGATAAAATTTAGTTAAGGCTAGCTCTGTACTTGGCCAATCAAATTATATAGATTCATACAACAGTTTGGGTTGGAAGGGACCTTAAAGATCATCCAGTTCCACTCCCCTGCCATGGGCTGGGACACCTCCCACTGGAACAGCCCTGCCCAACCTGACCTTGAACACCTCCAGGGATGGGGCAACCACCACTGCTCTGGGCAACCTGGGCCAGAACCTCCCCACCCTCAACTGACAGAAATTCTTATGTCTAGTCTAAATCTGCCCCTCTCCAGTTTACATCTGTTCCCCCTCATCCTGTCCCCACAAGCCTTTGTAAACAGTCCCTCCCCAGCTTTCTTGTAGCCCCTTCAGGTACTGGAAGGTCTCTATAAGGTCTCCTCAGAGCCTTCTCTTCTCCAGGCTGAATAACCCCAACTCCCTCAGCCTGTCCTCGTATGTGAGGTGCTCCAGCCCTCTGATCATTTTTGTAGCCTCTTCTGGACCCGTTCCAACAGCTCCATCTTATCTTGAGGATTCCACAACAGGACACAAGACTCCAGATGAGGTCTCAAAAGAGAAAAACAGAGGGACAGAAAATCCTCTCCCTCACCCTGCTGGCCGTACTGCTTTGGATGCAGCCCAGGACACCATTGGTCTCTGGGCTGTGAGTGCACATTGCTGGCTCATGTTGAGCTTCTCATCTACCAGCATCTACAAGTCCTCTGCAGGGCAGCCCTCAATCATGTCATCCCCCATCCTGTATTGAAACTGCAGATTGCCCTGAGCCAGGGGGTGGACCTTGCACTTGGTCTTGTTGCGCCTCATGAGGTTCACACAGGCTGACTTCTCCAACAGAGAGTGCACGGTGGAAAAAACCAAATAGCTAAATCAGTGTAGTATTACAAGCTCTACAGTTTTAAAAAACCTTTAATACTTAAGTAAGAATGACGCTTAGAGAAATGTGCAACAGATATATCCAGGCTGTTCTAAATTTTTAGAAATATGAAAAAGTTTCAAAACAAAGTTGGGAGATGAATTTGAGACAATTTGGGGGAAGGAGTAAGAGAAGCATTAAACATTCAATGGAAAGTACAGGTAGGGAAAAAAATAGCTATTTCAAGTTGTCTCTTGGTGCAAAATTAAGTCTTATAATGAAATATTCAGAGCACATTCAATAGCTGTAACTCAGATCAGAGACAGTCCCAGGTCTCTCGATCCCTTTGCTGTTAACAATTAACAGGGTCAGGATCAAGAGACCCAATTAATAAAGAATAACTCTAAGATTTCTGCCATTGACTTCAGTGGGATGAACGTTTACTAACCAAAGCAGGCAATATAAAATATTTGAAAACCATCACAGAAATATTGTGTAAGTATCAGAATGGATAAAATAGGAAATGATCATCACCAATTCCCAAGTTTCGACTTCTGTCTTTCCTCCTTTCAGCTCAAAGTCATTATTATTTGCACATTTGCTATTAAAAGAGAACTTGGTATTCTTTTTAAATGTAGTGAACTTGGTGAATTGGATTTTTTCTGTTTCAGTTCTACAACTTTGGATTAAAAAATGCTTCAAAGTAAGTTGTTAATCTGGTACAGTCAAAATAATGGGTAATTGGAACTGAATGTCTTTTTTTTTAATATGGGTGCATCTAGCTATCAAACAAATCTTTTCATTAATTTATAAATGATAATGACTTCAATAGACATTTCTCAAGTGGGCGTTGGAACTCTGATAACCTAATCTCCATTGGGCACTGTGGCTGCATTGAACTGTCTCTGTACCTACTTCTCTTGCTTTAAACTAATGAAAGACTTCATATTTTTTTTGAGAAAGTAACCTTTTCAAAAGTAGTTTTACAGGTAGGATTTTAGAAGATGGAGATGTTTTGTGATAATAATGATTTTTCAATATTGGTGGGTTAGTTTTAGAAGTTTCCTGGTACTGCTCAAGTAGCATCAAGATGTGTGGAAGCGTGATGCACCCTGACTTCTAAAATTTCTCACTTTCATGGGAGATGGACTAAGGCAAAATCCTGAGCAACTTGGTCAGATGAAACACCGGTTGAGCAAGGAGGGAGTTTGGTTAGGGAATTTGATCAAGTAGAGCTTAATATGTCATGTTAAATACTGAAAGTGATGGCACACGTGGAAGAGCATACAGACATGAGTGGACACCTGCGATGCCTTATCTGAAGGTGTAACAGTCTATGCTCTTTATCAGAGAGTGCAGAGATAGGATGAGGGAAAATGGTTTTAAGGTGAAAGAGGGGAGATTGAGATGAGATCTTAGGAAGAAATACTTTCCTGTGAAGGTGATGAGGCAGAGGCTGCCCAGAGAAGTGGTGGCTGCCCCATTCCTGGAGGGGTTCAAGGTCAGATTGGATGGGGCTTGGAGCCCCTGATCCAATGGGAGGTGTCCCTGCCCTTGGCAGGGGGTTGGGACTGGATGGGCTTTGAGGTCCCACCTGACTGAAACCATTCTATGATTCCACCATTTTGTGATTCTAGCTTAAGAGGCAGAGTCCACCTTCACATCTTGCACTTCTGAGAGTCTCTGAAAGGAATGTGGGCTGCCATTGGTACGCACTGAGTCTCTGCATAAAGTGGCTTCCTGTGGCTGGGCTGCTGGTGGTGAAGGTCAAGGAAGGAGGTTGGATTTTTCTCCTTCTGAAACAAGGCAGCTGGAGGATGAACAGGGAGCAACACAGCGGCAAGACCCAGCTCTCCATGCAGTAGCTGGGCTGCCTGCACAATCAGTGCGGCCTCTTTCAGTCGTACCGAGGAATCACATTTTAAAGAGGGTGGGCCACCATCACACCAGCAGAAGTTTGTGTGGAGCAGCCCCTGAGGGGTTTCTTGGATCTAGTTGATCAGGGCTTAGGCTGGCTCCCATCAGATTAGTTCAGTGTGAAGTATCAGGAAGCTGGGGTTGTTTATCCTGGAGAAGAGGAGGCTGAGAGGAGACCTCATTACTCTCTACGACTACCTGAAAGGAGGTTGTGGAGAGGAGGGAACTGGGCTCTTCTCCCAAGTGACAGGGGACAGGATGAGAGGGAATGGCCTCAAGCTCCACCAGGGGAGATTTAGGCTAGAGATTAGGAGGAAGTTTTTTTCGGAAAGGGTCATTAGGCATTGGAACAGGCTGCCCAGGGAGGTGGTTGATTCACCTTCCCTGGAGGTGTATAAGGCACGGGTGGATGAGGTCCTGAGGGACATGGTTTAGTGTTTGATAGGAATGGTTGGACTCCATGATCCGATGGGTCTCTTCCAACCTGCTGATTCTATGATTCTAAGATTCTGTGATCATAACACAGCATCACGCTGTGCAAACAGCAGGCAGATAGCTTCCACATTGTGTATCAGTAGCAAGCATTCATTTCCCATTATTTTATTAATTAAATTTGTTAAGACTTTATGGTAGAGGTACTGGCAATGTAGAGACAAAAGTGAGAAAGACCATTCCTATGGCTTCAGCTTCCTAAGGTTTACAGGTCCAGAAAGAAGGAGCGGAAAGCCGTGGTATGTTACAGTAGGTGATAAAGGGAGATTACATGCGTGAGGTTATAATTAAATAGACACTGTGGCAAAGGTCTAATGTTAAAGAGATGAAGGTGTATTTACATGTATTTAGATACAATTCAGTATATTTGGTAACAAGAACAAGTCCTTTGTGAACCTGCTATGATCCCATGTTCTCCAAAATTTGCCCCTTGCATTACCATTTTGATACAGACAGGAAGGGTTTGTATTACAGGAGACTTTAATCAAATTTACCAAGACCATTTGTCTTAAAATGTGGCTAAGGTTTTCTGAGTTCTTTTGGCTAAAGCCCTTTTAAGACATGTATTATAGAATATGTTTGTGTTTTGGTTTTTGTTGTGTTTTTGTTCCCCCTCCCCCGCCACTATTTAAAAGTGAACCTGACTGTTTTTATGCATTCCTTTTGGAAAACAAAGGGATTCTGGCATTTGGAGAGTATCAGTGTCCTGTCTGCATGAAATGCTTTGGCGATCATAGTGAAGCGAGCACTTAAAGATCGTCAGCTTGACACAGTCAGGAAATGATGTTAAATTTTTGCTTGAACTTGTCCCCACCAGGGGCTCTCTCTGCCTGTGTGTCTCTTTATTTGTGAAACCTACAGCTGTGGTGTTTCACTTGGGCTGAAAACAACAAAAATGCAACAACAAGGAAAAAAAAAGCAAATCAAAGACATTGAAAGAGAGTACAAAATAGCTGCTATTCTGTTCCCTGGGCTCTCTGCTTAAGAGCTCTATTCACTTAAAACATTTTGCAGCCTCTGAAACACTTGATTAAAGTCAAATGGGGAAAAGATAAGCCCTTGAAAGTGCTAATTTCTAACTTGGAAAACTTGAATAAGTCTAAATATGAAATTTCTTTTGCTCTGTATTCATGATTATAGGGCTTGTTTGGAGAACATTTTAAGGTTTCTTTACACACTCTGCCTACCTCTGCTTTGTGTTGTGTCTGTTTTAAGAAATTCATTAGTACAGTGTTGCAGTTCAGCTATGAGATCTCTCAACCTCCTTTCAATCTGTTGAGGTTTTGGGAAGTCTTACCAGAAGCCAGGAGTTACTTTTCCTTTATCTTTCTCTGTTCAGACAAGCCCATATGGAATCCTTGCTTGACCTCATGTATTAGACTTAACAGCTGAACTGATATTCTTGCTTTATTAATATCTTTGCATTCCTAGGCTGTGTTCATATGGATGAAATTTAGGAATAGAAGCAGAACAAGTTTCACTGTTATGGATGAGAGCAAACAAAGCAACATCTGCCTTGAGAAGCTAAGAAAGGAGGAGGCCAAGCACCAGAAGGTGACTATTTGAAACTGTCACAGATCTAACTGCATTCGCAGCAGTGTGTGCTACCCTTGGAACAGAGCAAAATGATTTTTTAAGGGAATATAATCAGTGTTCATAGTTTTTTGTTTTTTTTTCAAATTAAGATAGCTTATCTTTGGTGAGGCACTGACGCAGGTTGCCCAGTGAAGTCATGGACGCCCCATCCCTGAAGGTGTTCAAGACCGTGCTGGATGAGGCTTTGAACAACTGATTCTGGTGCAACGTAGCCCTGCCCATGGCAGAGGGTGGGAACTGGATGGGCTTTAAGGTCCCTTCTGACCCCAGATATTCTACGATTCTGAGTTATGTGTCAAACGTAACTTATTATTCATGCTGAAGATATCCTCTACAAACTCTCTTCTTTCCTGTTTTGAAGGTTTTTAAATGTCTCCCAATCTAGTAATTCCTAACTCCTCTTTTTGCAAGAACAAAGTTATCACTGAATATCTTACAGATAACCCTATGCCTTGTCTCTCGCACCTCCCTTCTCCAGTCAACCCCTTTTTCTTGTGGCATATTTGTGAGACTCTTGACATGAACAGCAGTTACGTGTTTGCCTTAAGAAGAAAATTCATTCCAACTGATGGCTTCTAGTCCGCCCTTGGGCTGCTAGTGTAGTCATGTTGTATAATACATAGACACTTACATGCAGCCTGCATGGTGAATGGCAGCAGGCTTTTGAGCACTTGAAAGCCATTTAAAAATCTTGAAAATGAATGTTTAATTCTTGTGGCCTTAGAACCTGTCTTCCATCCATAAGCATATCATGTATGAATCATACAAAATTAAGAGCTGCTTCTGAAATCGTTCCGATGTTATGCAGGTTTTGAAGAAGGTTATGTTCTTCGCCTAATGCAATTGTAATTTCCGATGTCAAATCTGTTACTTCTGTTTTGGTGGTGGTTCCAGAAGTGCCAGAAGACTTTCTGACATTTTAATTCTTGGCAAAGCACTGGTGTGCTTCTAATGCAGACGTGTCGTCACTTGAGACCTCCAACTGCATGGATTAAAACTCTGTCAGAGTCCCTGGATTCCCTAACAAGCCTGTGAATTAAATACAAATGGCAAGAGTATGTTGTGAGGTTAAAGTAATTTATATCTATTTTTATATAGAGATATGTAAAATATATTAAAATGATGAATGAAGTGATGTATGAATTCACTCATGAAACAAAAGATCTTAGCTGTATAAAGCACAGGCATCTTCCAAAACTGCTTAAAGGAACCAGAATAGCTGATAAAAGCTGTTGATAAATGAATCTTTCACAGCAGTGCCAAATAACAAATACTTATATGATACAGGCACAAATAAATGTAACTTTGGATGATATTAAATTTGCATTCATAACAAATTGATTCCAAAGGTTTTCTGTTTCTGATAGGATTTCTGTTTGGGTTTAATAGTGCATATTTAGGTTCCTGTTCTGCCTTGTTCTGTAATGTTTTTCTGATAAAATACAGGGCAGTTACTTGGGGGTGGTATTGGACAAAAGAGGATGTTGAATGACATCACTTTTAGTAAAAGACACTAAAGGGGCAGTATGGAGTATAATAGAGAAGTATTTAGGAGCAGTCACTAATTCAGAGGATTAGGTCTCTCTGCTAATCTGATTAACAGGTTGAAAGCCTTTTCTTTAGACTGAGGAATCAGGGTAGCTAACTTGCTTCACTTCTGTTCCCCTGATTGTACTACACTGTTCAACAGACAGTGTAGAAAATTGCCCCGTTAATTGTGTTGTAAAAGCTAGAAGAGGGTAGTAATTACTTAAAGTAATGAGGAAATCAAGCACCTCAAAATATAGAATAAAATGAAAAACTTCTGTAAGACCTCCATCCAGGTAAGGGGTAGCACAGAACCAGGAAACAAACCCACAGATTAATGGGCTACCACGGCCTAAAATACACTGAGAAGCTGCTCTGGAAGAACAGAAAAGAATAGAGAGACTTCTGTAAAGAAGAATACAGGTTGAAAAGCATAACAGCAACAAAGAAATAGATTAATAATCAGAACAATAGTAGTAAGTTAGGTATGCAAAACATTCAGACATGTTGTGTTGTGTAGTTTTTAGCCAAATACTTGCATTCTCTTCTTTTGTTTTTAAAAAGAAAAAGTTAATCTCCATTGAACATGCTCTGATGTCATGCTTTGGTGTCTCATGTCTCAGTAAAGGCTCTGAGCATATTGACATGATCATTAATGAAGTGGTGATGTAAAATATGTTACAGATTAAAAGGCCCAATCTGGCTACTCAGGCAGCCGTTCATCCGTTCTAACTGCACAGGAAAGGAGCTCGATCATCTTCCACTTACTCTGTAATCAATGAAGGGGCAGATGTCTCCAGAAGGTACTTCAGGCCTTTCCAGGGAGTGTTTTATGTGATCACAGATCTGAAAAAACCTCTAAAACTTTCTGCATCTCTTAACTTACTGTATATGGAGTGTGAGGTCACTAAGCTGTTAACTTTGGACTCCGCTCCTTGTTTGAGCAAATACAAGGCCTAGGAAGTTACAGAGCCTGATAAATTATAGCACAGGCAAATGTGATTTAGTTCAAATGTGTAATTTGTTGCTTGCAATGCTGTGCAAGATCACCTCATTAATTCTAGTGGGCTAAATTATGAATACCTGGCATTATATAATAATTTGTTTCATGGCAAAAGTAATAGTCCTGTAAATGCTCAGAATTATTCTTCTTTTATGAAGAAATCCCGCCTAAACTCATGTGCTGCAGTTTTGTGATCTTGCTAGGGGCTTGTTCAGCAGCAAAATGAATTATTTAGCTAATTGCTCTAGATCTGCAGGTTCCTCTGCCACATGGTACTATTCAAAGTGATGATGGACGAGAGGCCTAACGGAGGTTACAACTGGAAGGAGCACCATTGAGTTGCAGCTTCTGATGATGTGAAAAATGTTCTGCCAGGCTCGGAATTGCTTTTCTGGGGCAGATTCCTCTTCTTTTGCGAAGTACAGAGCTGCGACTCCTCTCTGGACAACCCATCTTTTCAGCTTGTGGATAGTGGCAGGTGAGAATGAGGAATTGAGCTCAGAGGGGGAACCTCCATTAGTGTTAATGATTCAAATTAGTAGGATAATTATTAAAATTTACAAATATCTGTTGTTTGTTTATTTAAAGATGAACTTCAGTTGACTTGGAAAAAGTAAGACTTGGTTAACATAAGCAGAAAATATACCATAGAATTGCCTGGTTTTCCTGTCATTTAAAAATGTATTGGCCAGTAATACTCTAAGCAACTCTGTCATTTGTGTTGTCTTTTGCTTTCAGCCCCAGGAAAATATTGTCTATAGTATAAAATACAGTATTGTAGGATATATTTACAGTTCTTATGCTGGCATCTTAGGGGAATCACAGCCTTTCAATACTTGCATGGGTCCTCTAAGAAAGATGGGGAAAAATGTTTTAGCAGGGCCTGAGGCAGAAGGGCAAGGGGTGATGGTTTTAAATTTAAAGAGAAGTTTGTATTAGATATTAGGAAGAAATTTCTAACACCGAGTGTGGTGAAACCCTAGAACAAGTTGCCCAGAGAGGTAATGGATGCGTCATCCCTTGAAACATTCAAGGTCAGGTTGGATGGGGCTCTGAACAGCCTGATTGAAGTTGTCCTGAGTTGAAGATGTCCCTTACCGCAGGGGAGCTGCCCAAGGTGGTCTTCATGGTTTCTTCCAATCCAAACCATTTTATGATTTCATGAATTTTTAAATGATGAAGATTCAGTCAAATGCTTGATGCTGGATGAGTCACTCAACATGTGAGTGTGCCTGAGTCTGTCCTATCTGGAGTTTCCTAAAATCTAACAGTTCACTTTTCCCATACGATGGATGTGATGATAAACTTCAAACCAAGCAGAGCAGTGAAGTACAAACCCTCCCTGTCATGTCTTTTCAGTGTGATACAATACTTCTACAAAAAATGCTAGAGAAATGCGGTTTGCTATTCCTCCTTTCCCAGTGTTTCAACAACTGTTGTATGTCAGCTGTGGTTTAGAACTAAAGTGTAAAGTATAATACTACCTCTAGCAACTAAAGAGTATATGGAAAAAGATGAATGTAATAATGGTAAGGGGATAACAATGTAGTAGCAGGGCAAATTAATTTTTATCATTCAGACCTAACAGAAAGAATTTTGAGAAGGTACCTTTCTTTTCATATTAAAAGATTTTTTTTAAAAAGTGCTTTTTAGAAACTGAGATAGCAAAGTGAATGAACTTAGCAAGAACAATGGAGGACGTAAGTATCTTTGACCCTTGTCCCAGATGTACTTCTAATTCTGAGGCAAAATTCATGAGACTTAAACATTTCTATTTTATTAGTTCCCCCTTCTTTTTTATATTTGAATATAAAGGATTATCATCTGAATGGTACTGTTCTGTGTTTCATGAAAGAGGAGTTAGTCTTGAAAGCAAGTCCGGAGGGTGGTCAACAGGCCAGAAGGAGTGAGACCAAATTCATACACTCGAATGAATGTGCCCCCTCTAACACATGCAATGAGCAGGGGAGCCAAGGAGAAATATACCATGGTTGCAGGGAAATTAATTTTCCCCAATCTACCTATGTTTAATCCAAGAAAAATGTATCTGTGTTGCTTTATGGGAACCAAGTTTTTATACTGGAGACTACTATACCACAAGGATAGTTGTTGGCTGATCTTGCTGTTTTTTTCCTATTTAGACCAGCAGAAAGATTGAATGCACTTCCTCAGTATTCAGACACGACAATCCCTAGTAATTAGCTGTCCCAGAGCTAGATTATTAGTAAGCTATAAAAAAGTCTCTAATTTCCATCAACAAATACAGTTTCCAGTCATTATAGTCTGTGAGAATAGCATCAATTTATTTGAGATTTTCCTCTTCTAAGCACTGGTAGGAAGAGTTATTCCCATATGAATTTAGAAGGATGATTAGAAAGAGACTTTTTCAAGATGGCTTTAAAATGAAGCAGCCAGACACAAGAATGTAAATCATGTTCTATGGGAAGAAAAAAAAAATAGATCAGGCTAAGAATGCAAATCGTATTCAAGGGGAAAATTCAGATCAATATTAGAATCTGCCTTGTGTGACTGCAGTAGCATAAAATTATCTGCTGAGCTGCCGGTAAAAATGACAGTAGAGAGAAGAAAATGATTTCAAGCAAAAGATGGCCTGCTGATAATTTGGCACAATTAAGCTTAACTCGTAAACCAAACTGGAGGTAAAATATTATATGAAAACAGAGGTAGAATACTCATGGGAAATATTGGATACATTTTTATTTGTTGTTACAGCAAGATCATAGAATCACTGGGTTAGAAAAGACCTTTGAGATCATCAAGTACAACTGTACCTGTCCACTACTAAATGATATCCCATAGCACTTAATCTACCCATCTTCTAAACACCTTCAGAGATGGTGGCTCAACCACTTCCCTGGGCAGCCTCTGCCAGTGCTTGAGAACCCTTTCAGTGAAGAAATTTTTCTTAATGTCCAACCTGAACCTACCCTGGCACAGCTTGAGGCCATTCCCTGTCATCCTATCACCTATCACTTGGGTGAAGAGACCAACACCCACCTCACAACAACCTTCTTTAGGTAGTTGTAGACAGTGATATGGTCTCCCCTCAGCCTCCTCTTCTCCAGGCTAAACACCCCCAGCTCTCTCAGCCGTTCCTCCTAAGGCCTGTTCTCCAGCCCCTTCACCAGCTTTGTTGCTCTTCTCTGGACTCGCTCCAGAGCCTCAACATCTTTCTTGTGCTGAGGGGCCCAGAACTGAACACAGAATTCAAGGAGCGGCCTCACCAGTGCTGAGTACAGAGGGAGAATAACCTCCCTGGACCTGCTGGTCACACCGTTTCTCATAGAAACCAAGATGCCATTGGCCTTCTTGGCCACCTGGGCCACTGCTGGCTCATGTTCAGTCGCTGTCAACCAACACCCCCAGGTCCCTCTCCTCCTGGCAGCTTTCCAGTCAGACTTCTCCCAGTCTGTAGCTGCACAGGGTTGTTGTCTCCCAGGGGCAGGACTCTGCACTTGGCCTTGTTGAACGTTATCCCATTGGCCTTAGCTGATGGATCCAGCCTGTTCCGATCACTTTGAAGAATCTCCCTACCCTCGAGCAGATCAGTGCTTCCTCCTAGCTTAGTGTCATCCATGAACTTACTAAGGGTATCTTCAATCCCTTCATCCAAGTCTTTGATAAGGGTATTGAACAGAACTGGACCCAGATGGAAGATGAGATGTTTGAGAGGTGGGGAAAATTACTTGACTGGTAGAGAATTCCTAGGCAATGGAAGCCTGATTCTCCATTGTTCAATTAGGAAACAAGTCAATAACCTCCAATATACTGTCTCTCTTTGAAAAAATGGTCCTCAAATTTGGTAGGTATATTCTGGAGAAAATTAATTTCTGACAGGTTTTCGTTGTGATTCACAATGTTACTTGGACTTGTTAAGGATTTTGTGGGACTCCTGTTTAGAATAATGGGTTCTAACCCAAATCAAGCAACAAATGATCGTACAAACAAAACCCCGGCTACTTCAGCTTTAGTTTTCTGAACTGGAACAGAAGTGACTGACTTTAGCATTCACAAGCTCCTCAGCCTCCGGTTTCTGTAGATCCAAGACAGTTTCTGAGGATTTTTTTCTGTGAATGATAGATGCCACAAGACTGAGGGCCTTAGTTCCCATTTCCTTGATGGTCTTGGTGACACCTTTTTTTCTGAATTCATTGCCAGACACCAGATCCTGAGAATCCCACTGCAAGATTTCAGGTTCAAATTCTTTGCTTTAGAGCTGGGCTCTGACTTCCTGCACACCATGGTCTCCCTGGACAGGTAAGTCTTCCTCGCTCTGTAGAAAATTGTATGATGGTGTATCCTGAAGTTGTAAATTTGCTGAAATTAAGACAGTGCTGTGAAACATTTGCTGACAAAGTATTTTATTAGAACCTTGTGAGCTTTTTTTAAAATTTGTGAACGAGTATAACAATAGAAGCTGCTGAGTTGTGGCAGTTTTGGAGGCTGAATGTTCTCAAATCAGAGATAAGATTTTCAGTGCATTTGTTTAAAATCTATTAGACATGTTCTTTGAAATTATCTAAGCAAACAGAGTGGAATAAACAATTTCTCTAGTAATCTAAGTGAAATAAGCAGTTTGTTCCTATTAAATATCCTTAGGGATGTCCTTGATTTTAGCTTTTTAACACTGACAATAGTGTATAAATGGAAAAAGATAATCATGACCAGTTCTGTGGAAGAATTCAGTGGGTGCTAGACAATTTTCTTCACTGGTGAAAAACCATGGTCAAGTGACACCATTACACCGAATTAATCAGTATACGAATTAAGATGTGTGTCTGAATTCTGAAATACTCTTTCTCATTTTGCTTTCATGGAAAATATTCGGAGTCGATTTTTCAAGAAATTGTATGACAGAACCAAGTAGCAGGAGCTTTGATGGTTTGAATATTCTGTAAAAAGCAGGACGGTTAAACATGTATTTTGTTGAACAAAACAGTGTGTTTTGCAGTGATTTTCATGCTCTATATGTGATTTATGAAGTAGGGAGCCACAGTACAAGGAAAGGGAAATTAGAATGTCTAGCTCCTCTGCAATTCCACACGGCGGCTGAATGATCGCCAAGGCTGGGCCTACAAATTTGCTGGAGCAATTATTTAAAACTTCAATTGCAGGCTTAGACTTAAAAATCTATCTCTTAAAAGCTGATTTTTGCTTCGTAGCACATTGCCGCTCTTTTTCCTTCTTTACTTGGAGACTGATGCATTTTGAAATTTCTGACTGATGTATGCTGGGCATGGTGGGAGAGTGGTAGGGAACACCAAGTCCCCTGTCTTCCCTTTTCTTTGCTTTTAGAAGACAGAAAGCTGCAAATGACTGTAACTGGGAAAGTAACTAATTCACAGAGAGCTGCATATAACCATAGACTCGGGAAATATGATGTTCGTGGAAGATATGACCATCTAAGATCAGTCTTCACATCTATCCTTAGCGAATTGTAAAGACTGCCTCAAACAAATGAGGTTTAATTTCTTTATATCGAAAGTAAAAACTCAAATGGACATTTGGATAAATGAACCTAGGCAGAGCCGATAGGTGATTTTGTTTAAATTCTTTTGATTGCAGCAGAAATCAAATTTATTTTGCTGGAGGGTGACTTACCAAGCAAAGCACATTAAATCACTCTGCTTCCAAGGGAGAGCGAAGCAGCAGATATATATCCTTGCTGGAGAGGTAAGATGTCTGTTACATGCTCATTACACTTATTTATGTCTTGGCTGCAAACTGAAAAATATTCATGAATTTTATATATTTTAAAAGTGTTTCCAGGTATGCCTTTAGCTTCTCTGTTAAGTTTGAGCTTGTACAAACTGTGAATTCCCTCTATGCCTGCTATACTGTTTAATTTTTCACCCGTTAAGAAGTTGTGGGAGTTTGACTGCAAGCCAGCAGTATAGAGATGGCAAGATGCAACCAAGCATATTAAAGGATACGTATTCTGCACTAATGGCACAAACAGTGACTGTCAGGTCTTTATGGCACGAGTTCTGGGAAGCATTTGATCTGGTTTTGTGTAAATTGAGAACGTCTCTGTAGGTTCACATTTTATATAAAGCCTTGCAGGACTTAATGTTTTGTGTTGTGTCATCTTTGTCAGTGGCTATTCATGATCTGGCTATTCACACTGGGAGAAGTTTTACTTTATTATAGAATCACCAGGTTGGAAGAGACCCACTGGATCATCGAGTCCAACCATTCCTATCAAACACTAAACCATGTCCCTCAGGACCTTGTCCACCCGTCCCGTAAACAGCTCCAGGGAAGGTGAATCAACCACCTCCCTGGGCAGCTGTTCCAGTGCCCAATGACCCTTTCCATGAAATATTTTTTCCTAATGTCTAGCCTNTTGTGGTGAGGGGCCCAGAACTGCACACAGGATTCAAGGAGCGGTCTCACCAGTGCCGAGTACAGAGGGAGAATAACCTCCCTGGACCTGCTGGTCACACCATTTCTGATCCAAGCCAAGATACCCTTGGCCTTCAGTTGCTGTCAACCAACACCCCCAGGTCCTTCTCCTCCAGGCAGCTTTCTAGCCAGACTTCTCCTAGTCTGTAGCTCTGCATAGGGTTGTTGTGCAGTGGTGATACAGAAAGGATGGGAACCACCTTATTTGGGTCAAATTGGCCTTAGATCTCTTGTGTTGGACAGGTTTGTTGTTTGAACGCAATTCCATGCTCGGAGACAAGTGTGTAACACTAACACAAAGGAATGTTTCCTTGTGAGGCAAAGAGGCTCAGAAATACCAAGGCTGCACGTTCCTGGGTACATCTTCTCCTGTACAGACCAAACATCCACAAGCCAAGAATATAACTGCTGATATAGTGCCAACAAGTTCCCACCTCTCTTGGAGAGCAGGTTGTGAGGGTGTGTGGGAGAAGCTGAGCACTGCTGTGGTGTGGATGCCTGCAGCCTTTTGCACCCCTTGGGGACCAGGTACAGAGCTTTGCCTTTCTTGCCTGTAATGGTCATTACCATTTGCGAGAGGCCTGGGAAGGCAGGAGATGATGGGCATTAATGCTACATTTCTTACTAAGGATTATACTTTGCTCAGTAGTGAAAATATTTAAATCAGAAACCTAAGAGGAACTGATCCTTTCAAATTCAGAGAAGGAATTCTGAGCTCTTTTTACCCTGCATTTACTGCAGCCAGTATGTTTAGCGGGAATGAAAAGATGCACATCTTGAGAGTAAATGTGGGAGAAACAAAGACTTGTTTCAGCTTATTAACAGTCTTGAGTGTTCAAGAGGTTTAAATATCTAATTAGAAGTAACAGCTTCTCTATCATATTGAACACTCAGGTCAGGTAAATGGATTTTTTTTAATTTCTACTTTTGAAAGACATAGCAAGTTTCAGGAAAACAACAGGCCATTTTAAAACAGCCTCAACGTTTAAAATTCTGAAACCAAAAATTTCTTTCAGATAGATGAATTATTTATTTAAAGATACAATGAATTTAATATGAATTATAAACCATACCTAGATCATAAAATTATTTCTTCTGGAGAATAAAAGTATTGTGCAGAAGTGTGTTATTGATTACAATGTCTTAGGCTGGTTCCTTCTGACTGCACAGATATCAGCTGATTACACTGTCAGTTGATGATAAAACTGACCCCTCTGTGCCCACTCAAAATGGATTTATTTGCATGTGGCAAATATCAGAGTGGTAGCTGGCTCTTGAACGGTTTTTTTGTGTGATCTGGTTATTTATATGATCTGATCCACCATGGTCCATGCTGATCAACGTGTTATGAAATCACTTGATGTCCTTTCCCAATGTTTTCAAATTATGAAGCCATTGAAAATAATCTGGAATTTAGTTTTGCTTTTCTAGACTGCAGCAATGAAAGAAAAATATCCAATGGCAATACAAAAAAATACTAGAAGAACCCAATCAAATCAATGGTAGAGCAGCGTAGGCAGTGCTTTCTGTCATTGGAAGGAAGGCTTAAGTTTTAAAAATGGTGCTTCTGAACTTTGTGTCTCCACATTCTTCTCTCAGTCCACCATAAGCTAACTGTTCTTCCAATGAAGTATTGTACTATGGTCTATCAGACTCATAAATAAGAGGAGATTAGAACCCAGAGTCTATAAAATCTTTTTGTCTAATTTTCTGTAAGTGTTCTGAGGAGTGAGATTAAACTCTGAACACAGGCAAATCCCACAGTATTAGCCTTAGGTTATCTGAAATCAAGGAGTTCCCTTTCTTTACTAAGAGTACTGTGTAATATATTTACAGATGAGGTGTTACTTTGAAGTTGGGATCTTGTCTTTGATCAAAAGCATACAGCTTCCCTCATGTCTCTCAGAAAAAGACAGTAGTTATGTAGCAGTGGTGTGGGGTTTTTTTGATGTTTTGGACAGCAAAAATGACATTTACATGAAACAGTAATCCAGGGACTGTAGTAGATAAGACAATTTCAACTGTGAGTTGAGAGGAAGTTGCACAAGCAGACTTTAAATTGAGCAGAAGTAAGGGCATGTCATAGTCACTTTCCCTCCCTTACCTGCTGTTAATTGAAGTACTGATAAAGGAGGTCTGTCAACATGAATATGATGAAAAGTAAAACATGTGTCTAAAATTTTCTAGATGAAAGTACTGTTAATCGGTATTACAGAAAAAAGGTTTTCAGCAAATGCTCTTAATTCAGCGTGCTTGTTGAAGAAGTGTAAATACACTACAGCAGAGCTTTTAAATCCACAAAGGGAAAGGGCACAGAGACTGACAATGCTCTATTTTGTTAGTTCCTGAGGAGGACAGAGAAGGCACAGTACCATTACAAGGAAAACCGCTTGAGCACTGGCTTGCTTACTCTTTGTAGTCACTCAAGGCACTAACTTTATCAGGGCTGTGTGTTTGGATCAATGATATTGTTTTTCTGGCAGTTTTATATTGACAGGCCATGGTTTGTTATATGACTTCTTAAATGTAAACATGAACGTGTCTGTCCTAGGGGGGAAAATGGAATCTGGAAGAATAATACGCTACATACACGCAGCAAGGAAACACCATTGAGGTATGTCTGTAAATATTTCTTTTAATAAAGAGTTTATGGCTTATTGTACAATATATAGGAGACTTGAATCTTGCAGGTGGGCCAAGCATTGCAGCTGGTCTTCATGGATGTGTGAGTAGCATTATCTTGGCCAACAGTGGGAATAACAGGCTGAAAGAGCTGGGGTTCTTCAGCCTGGAGAAGGGAAGGCTCCAAGGAGACCTTATAGTGACCTTATGGTACCTGAAGGGGCAACAAGAAATCTGGGGAGGGACTGAGGGGCAGTGGGTATAAACTGGAGAGGACCAGAGTTAAACTAGACGTAAGGAGAAATTCCTTCACTATGAAAGTGGTGAGACACTGGCCCAGGTTGCCCAGAGCAGTGGTGGCTGCCCCATCCCTGGAGGTGTTCAAGGCCAGATTGGATGGGCCTTGGGCAGCCTGATCCAGCGGGAGGTGTCCCTGCCCAAGGCAGGGGAGTGGAACTGGCTGATCTTTAGGATCCCTTGCAACCCAAACTACTCTGTGATTCTAAGTAACTATTATTTTATTTTTGTAGTGTGTTAATGTAGCATGGACAGTTTTTTCAGTGATTCTTTGAAGCATCCAAAGCTTCTTTAACTGAGACCTGTGATGATATGGCTATCAAATATGTCACAGCACAAGCCACATTGTAATGTAAAGATTGCTTTACCCAGGCACCATGTAGCTTTTAGTACATGCTGTAATCATGAAGTGTCTGTGAAACACTTGTTTTCCTGGAAAAGGGGTATTGGGAAGCTACTATATTTACTCTATTTACGTCATCTCTTAATGTCACCTTGTAGTTCTAACTAAGCAAAACTAGTGCTGCATGGCTAGCTAGAGGTGTTGGTAAACAATAGTACTAGACAACACTTACAGACATCAGGAAACAGTGGGTTTGGACGTCTGCATTACAGCAACTGCATTTGCCTTTCAAGGAAATTAAGTGCTGCTGTTGGGAGCTAAATGAGAATGTCAATCTTGGCCTGTGTCATGACCAGATTTACGGTTTGTTTGGCCAAAGCTCAGGCTCCCATAGGAGCTTGGCTCTTGTTCACATTCTAGCCTGGAGAGAAAGAGGGACAAAGAATTATGATCCATTCACAATTCTGTATGTTTTAATATTTTTTTTTCCTAGGAGAAAATATCAAATACAGTTAAAACCACTTAAAATACTCAATATTCCATATTAAAGATCTTGTGGACTACCATGGTAGGTCTGTCTAGAGATGGAGTTGTCTATCTGGGGCGAGGAAGCACAGCTGTGAAAGCAGATAGCTTTGGGTAACCAAAACAATCAGAGGGAGCATAGAGAGCATGGTCTGGTTTGATTTTAATAAGCAATATTTTTTTTCTCCCTTGTGCTAACTTATGACTGCTTCCAGCACCTTCCTTAGAGTATTTATACCTCAGACTCTCAGTCTCCTTCCCAGGATCATCTCCTCCTCCCAGTAATTTCAGTTTTCATGTTTTGAGTTCTTTGACTTTATATCCTCCTATTCTCTTTTATAATAAACCCACCTAAATAATTAAAATTAAGAGAAAGTAAGCCTTTTTCTGTTTCTGATTGGCAACACTAACAACATACTTCTGGGTTTTATCATTTTACTGAGCTTCATCTGTCCTTTAAATTTTGGAATGACAGCTACCTGTTGGTCTCGGTCTGCTTTGCTACCTACACTGATCTTTGTTAATTTGTAATGATACTATTAAATTTTTATTTAGTTTGAACAGGAATTTCATCACCTTGAATTCAAAGAACTGAATAGGAGAAGTATCATTATTCCCAACTCTAAGTGGAAATAAATAACAGAGAAAATAATCTTTTTTATTTATCATTTTCTAAATAATCTGAAATAATAAATTGCTCTTCCATCCTATGCCATAGCTGTTCCTTGAGGCGAACAGGCAATGAAGTGGGACGATAGTGCGATAGTGCCAGAAATCAAGACACAATTAAAAAGCCTGGGAGTGTAAGGTCTCAAACAGGGGGCTTTTGGACCTTCGCTTTGTGCTTCATAAGCAGAGCACGCAAACTTTCACTCCAAAGTTTTATTCACCTCTACAACTTTGTCATGAGATTTCACAGCTAAGAGAAATAGCTTTTGATATTTTCCTCTTCCAAATCAATCCTCTGTCTTTGTTTTTCTTCAAATGCTGATTCCTTTATGCTTCTGGTGCCCTGAGAAGTGTAGAAAAGAAAGATGCGAAAAGAAAACCTTGGAACTGTTTTAACAAGGCAGCTTTGTTGTCTCAGATCCTGTCCAAATATATGTGAATATATACAATAAAAGTACCATCTTCACATTATTAATAATGTTATTAACTGAATAGGCCAAAAGCTTTATAACCTTCTTCCAAAATTAAATCTGAATTCTGTAAAAATTAAGTCAGTATAAATCTATACCAGTACAGTAGAGTCACTTATATCAATTTCTTTTTCTTATTGACACCAATGTAATTCCTCATGCAATTTGTCATTAAATTTATCTTCTAACCTCATGTTTATTTTAAAATGAGAATAATCTAAAGCCTGTCGTAACTACAGAATGGGTATGTCTCCATCTCTAAGTTGCATTTTTTAAAAAGCCATTCCAAATACATAGAATCTTAGAATAACCAGGTCGGAAGAGACCCACTGGATCATCGAGTCCAACCATTCCTACCAAACACTAAACCATGTCCCTCAGCACCTCGTCCACCTGTCCCTCAAACACTTCCATGGAAGATTACTCAACCACCTCCCTGGGCAGCCTGTTCTAGTGCCCAATGACCCTTTCTGTGAAATATTTTTTTCCTTATGTCTAGCCTGAATCTCCCCTGTTGGAGCTTGAGGCCATTCCCTCTTGTCCTGTCCCCTGACACTTGGGAGAAAAGCTCAGCTCACTCCTCTCCACAACCTCTTTCAGGGAGTTGTAGAGAGCAATGAGGTCTCCCCTCAGCCTCCTCTTCTCCAGGATAAACAACCCCAGCTCTCTCAGCCATTCCTCATAAGGCCTGTTCTCCAGCCCCTTCACC
>WAAB01018581.1:97595-113425 GCA_013389865.1 Piaya cayana | reverse complement strand
CATCAGCCTCCAGTCCAGTGGAACTTCCCCAGTCTTCCAGGACAGTTGGAAGATGATGGAAAGGGGTTTGGCCAGCACATCCACCAGCTCCCTCAATGCCCTTGGATTAATCCTGTCTGGCCCCATAGACTTGTGGGTGTCCAGCTGGGCAACAAAGTCTCTGACCACCTCCTCTTGAACCATGGGAGCCTCGTATTGCTCCTCTAGTTCCAGGGTTTGTATACAGAGGGAACAAATTTCTTTACAATTAAAGACTGAGGCAAAGAAGGCACTAAGTACCTCAGCCTTTTCCTCATCCTCTGTCACTGGCACTTCAAACATCAATTAACCCATTTTTAATTAACTGTGCACAGTCCTCTAGCTGTTTAAAGAATGCACATTCTCAGGACAACATGGCCTGTGCATCTTTGCCCAGGGAGATGGTTGAGTCCTCAGCCCTGGAGGAATTTAAAAGAGAGGTAGGTGGGGTCCTCAGGGATGTGGTGCAGTAGTGGATGGTACTTAATGATCTCAAAGGTCTTTTTCAACCAAGCAATTCTATGATTCTGTGATGAAGACTGGTGATTTCTGTTCTATTTGTCACATTTGAAGTATGGGGCATAGAGTAATTTCTGAAATGTGAAAGGTTTTTGGAAAGAGGCACAATGCTTTTACATGTCCTGGGATTCAATTTATTTTGTGTGATTTCAAGCAAGTGCAGTGTTACAAGACACGTGCTGGAGAATGCTCATGACCTACACATACCTTGAAAATTAGTACAAGGCAAATTAGCAGCGTCTCAGAATTTGCCAGAGGCGTTCTTTTGGAAGTGTTTAGAAAATTAATAAAAGGTTTGCAGCGTAGATGCCTTATGTATAACATGTAAAGTCAGTTAGCACTGGTCAGTTAAAAATACAGCTGTCACAGACATGTACTCTGTTCATGGCTATAGACAGTCCTAAAAATTATTTGCTTTATAAAGCAAATAAAGCTTGCTTTATTTGGTTTTTATTTCAGCATCCTGAACGTTTTAGAAGAACCAGTGTTTTGGCCCTCGGGCATTTCCCTTGCCTGCTTAGGAGCGCCTACAGCCAGTACTGACTTGGTTGCAAATGTGAAAGCACCATTTGTATGAATATCACAGATGCTCTTATTTCTGAGGAACAAGAAGCAATTCTATAGCCAATTCTCATGATGCTGATTTTTAAAACAGATCAAACATGGAAACAGCAGGGGAAAAAAATCAAAGAAGCCTTTCCTATTTAACGTAGGCTTTTGGATGGAGTAACCATCCAGAATTAGATTTCAGAACCATGATCCCTTTTCTTTGCAGAAAGAAACATTATAGACTTACGATACCAGGGGAAAAAGCTGGCTCTCCTAGTGCATGCTCCGTTATATAAAGTACTCACACAGCTGATTAATCTATGGGAGTTGGTAATCATTTGACTCTGGGTATTTTGTTCAATTGGGGTTTTTTCAGTGATTCATGAAGCCCTTATCAGAATTCAAAAAGCACTTCACGAATCAACCAGGAGCTTAAAAAAAAAAAAATTAGCAGTAATGAGCTCATTTCCATAGAAATAGGACTAGGCTCACTGGTGGGTCAAACTGTTCTCTGCACTTCCACTTTCCAGTATTTTCCTCAATTCTTCTCTGTTTATTTCATGCATCATTATCTTCCATTTTCTGCATACCTAAACCATACCGTTTGGCTTTTTGTTCTCTAACCAGCAACTGCCACTTCAAGGTATCTCAAAATGGTGGTAAAAAGTGGTCATCAAAGTTTCACTCAAAGTTTAACATTCATCGTCATATTGAAAGCTATTATTCACGACAGTTTCCTCAATGGATTACAAATCATATTCTGAAGTAGCATTGAACAAAATTTTATAATGCACATGCCTCTTCATTCTTTCTGGATTAGTAATGTGTTTTAATGACATTGCATTTGTATTCTTTCAGTTTTCTTTCATGAGACATCAAAGAAGAAACAGGATGTATCTTTCATATTCGACACATTAGTATTTTCCGTTCCTTCAGATTCACAGCTCACCAAGATGAAAGCTAAGGTCTTGTGAGCAGAACCTAAGCCATCTGAAAAGAAATGGTATCCCTCTGTGGTTCTGAATTTGTTGTAAAGAGGGAATTGCTTACAGTTTTGTATACCACGGGGTAAGAACTGTTTTGGCAGTAATATCGTGGCTGCGTTCAACAGGCCAGTACAGAAGGTCATGCACTGGTGCTAGGCTCGTTCAGATTTTTCTACGGGCTCCCATCCAGGAGACGAATAAGGAAGAAGAAAAAAAGCCTTGATGGCTTGAAATCACATACAGAGAGTTCCTAGTGAAGGCTATACACATTGTTAAGGAAAAATAGAAAAGATTGTAATAATCTGGACTGTGAACAGACGAGATTTTGTTGTTCATATGTGGATGTGTGGATGTGCACCAAGGTATAAAGCAATCCAGGAGAAGGTCCACAAAGATAACCAGAAGGCTGGAGCATCTCCTCTGTGAAGACGGGCTGAAAGAGTTGGGGTTGTTCAGCCTGGAGAGGAGAAGGCTCTGAGGAGACCATTGAGCAACTTCCAGCGCTGGAAGGGGCTCCAAGGAAGTTGGAGAGGGCATGTAGTGACATGACAAGGCTTAATGGCTTTACACTGAAAGAGGCGAGATTTAGGTTAGCCATAAGGAAGAAATTCTTCAGTTATAAGGGTGGGGAGGCCCTGACCTGGGCTGCCCAGAGCAGTGATGGCTGCCCCATCCCTGGAGGTGTTCAAGGCCAGGTTGGATGGGGCTTGGAGCCCCTGATCCAGTGTGAGGTGTCCCTGTCCATGACAGGGGATTTGGAACTAGATGGGCTTTGAGGTCCCTTCCAACCCAAACCGTTCTATGATACTATGTTAACGCAATATCCTGACACAAATATTTTGATGGCATTATATATATAAATGACCAATATTCACATATGGAAAAGAAAAGCTGTTCTCAGGAGCTCTATATAATACAACAGGATAACTTGTGACTCTGGAAAACAAAGGAGTTTGAATAGGAAAATAATAATATTGAAATCCTTTACAAAAGGGAGGAAAATCTCTTCAGGAGGAACGCTTCTGGAAATGTGCCTTTTTTCTAAGATGTAACATGTGGGTCCACATGCAGATCTGAAGGTGAAGTGAATATTCCAAGTGGCATAGTGTAAGGTGAGTCACTGCTTCCTTTCAGGGAAGATAAAGGCTCCCGTAGTCTTTCCTTTTTCTCCTTTTTTGCTATACGTAAGTGTACATAAAATGGAAATTTGGTTTACCAATTTCTAGACCTCATTTTCTGGGAGAGCAATGCTACTTGGACCAATATTATGCATATTTTAATACTAGGCAAAGGTACAAATGGCTTTAAAAAGCAAGTAGACAAAAGCAGAGAGCAAAAGGTCATTAGTGTGACTATTAGACAAAATGGACAGGCTAAAGTGACAGGTTTAATTGTCTCTAACTAGTGATTGCTGGAAGCTGCCTACTCTGGCCTTTACAAAAGGGAGGGGTCACTGGGTATGAGCCCCATTCCTTGCACTCCTCAACAGTTCTGTGGTGAAATGCTGCTGGAGAGAGGTCAGCAAGACAGAGCCGGAGCCTCAGACGTTTGGCATGTAGGAAGAGAGATCTCCCAGAGCCCTCTTGCCTTACTGAATTGTGAAATGCGGTGGAATCACGCTTCCAAACTCCCCCAGGAAATGTAGTATTTTTAAGAGTATCTGATTTATATTGAAGGGCATAATAAAGCTAGCTCCTAGCTTGCATTGCAAGACATATAGTCAAAGCATGTAAACCCTTGCTGGAAAAGAATACGAGATCTTACAGCATAAATTAGATAGCATACTCTCACCTATTATTTATGAGACAACTCCACTGTCTTTCTGATGATAAGTGGTACCTTGGTTTGTGAGCAATGGTATTGAAAGCCATGGTGGTTTGTGTGTAATGGATTGAAAACCAACACATGGATAGAGATCAAAATCTGCTACAGACTACAGAGGGTTCGATGAATTCTCTATTTCCTGCTCTCTTTTAGGTATCTTAAGTAGAAGTGATATTAAAGAACATTTACTAGTCTTTTTGTGAGGGCTTTTTTTACGTTGTCTTTCAGAAAGACAATCAAGAGCGTACAGGATGTAAGCTAATCGGACAATGCCAACAAAAACCAAGCTCAACTCTCAGTTTTATTCTTGTTTCTTTCTGGTTTGCCTCTTGAGGGAAATTCTGTTGGGATAAGAGTAATTATACAGACTTGCTACCTCTTGGATTAAACCTCCAGGCTCCCCGCTACTACAAGTCATCCTGGGTTTTATAAAAGAAATGGACAACTCTCCTGTTAAAACTTTTTAGGGACTGGTTTTCTGGTTAATTGTCAGCTGAATTTTCTGTCACTGATCTGTAATGCCATCCTTCTGTGGAGGAATTATCGAGGATGCCTTGCTGAGCACAGATGAAGGAAAGTTTCCTTAGCAACAGGAATAACATGGAATGCTGAAAAGCTCTCTGGTGACTCTCCTTGTTTATGTACAATAAAAAAAGGCTTTTTTCTACCTAGTTTTTTTGTACAGTGTAAAGACTCAAGACACACAACCCGACTGCCAACTTTCAATTTTGCAAGCAAATGAAGTTAAAAAACTAGTAATCCTTCAGGCATTGTTCAAGTAATTCTCTTAGTATGCCCAATTCCTTCATTAATTAATTTGCAAAAACCTATTAGCATATAGCAAAAAAAAAAAAGAAAAAAAAGAGGATGATTTAGTCTGACTTGTATCCAAGGAAACATGTATACTTAATAACTGAGATAATACTTTTCACCTCTGTAGCACTTCTCTAGCCATGCTTTACCAACCTGGAGGACTTTAAGACCAGATTATAAATGCATTTAAACATCTACAGATGCAGATAAGTGTCTGTCTGGAGAGTTTTCAGAAAGTGATTTCAATAATCCATCAGTTATCTGCCCGCCCCCTTGTGAGACACAGCAAAACATGGGTTCTGGTGGTGCAGAAGAAGATTAGGAAAAAACACAGTAAACCTTTGAAAGAGTTAAGAGAGGAATCCAACCTTATGATTCCTACCACTGTGCTTTAATGACTAACTGATGTTCCCTGCAAGGCAAGACTAGGTAATTAATGCAATTTAGGAAAAGGAAGAACATTTTGTTCGAAGCCTGCACCTGAGTGGTGAGATGTCATCTGGCTGTTGTCCTGCAGAGGTAGCTCACCTTGAACCTGTACTCTGACTCGGTCCCCGGGGTTACCCATGGGTCCACTTCATTGCTCTGCTCTCCACTGTCACGGCAAGGGACAAACACTGAACTACAAACCAGGACTCCTGTGAGGCAATATATCTTTTTGCTGGTAATAACTACCAGCCACAACATCTTAGTTCCCTCCATAACTGACTCCAGCTTTAAAGTACAGTATTTAGAGAGTTTGGTCTCACTTTTCCAGTGGGTATAACTGCCCTCTATTAATAACTCTCTAAGTCTTGGATTTGCTAAGACTAAGCATGCCAAAGGTTTTATTTTCTACAATAGCTCCTCCATCATTCTGGTATTCCTTGTCTCTGCTTGTTTTGGTTTGAATTCATCTTTCCAGAATGTGGGGTTAAAGTTCATTAGAAATCCAGTACAAAATAAATGGGTTTAGATCCCCAGAAAAGTAACTTTTACCTCCTTCTCCAGCGGGAGTTAGCCAGAAATTTCTACATATCTAGTACCAGAACTATTGGAAAGAAAGGCTTGGTATTAGATCCGGTGAAATGAATAGTTTTCTTGATTCTATGCTCTGTAGCAAAGTTTTGGTCTCAAAATCTTATTGGTTAAATTGTTTACTTATAGTCTGCTTTTTGCTAGTGTAGACAACATAAAAGTATATTAAGGTAAGAAAGCAGATTACGAAGACAAAACCAACAGAATGTTAAATAAAATTTAGAAAGCGGTATCAGTAGCTGAGGGCATGAATTCAGATATACTGTTCTGATAGTACTGGAATTTAATTGATTCTCTCAGCTGGGAAATGACAGTTAAAATTTTCCTGCCAAAGCTCAAAATATCTATTAGATAAAATATCTAGTACAGGGATGTAACTGGAAATCAGTGGGCGTATTGGTTGAGGACTGTAAACAAGAGGAAAAAAATACTGTTTTGCAGTGAAATCTATATCTTCGTATCACATCTTTAGGCCAGTTTGCATTTCCAAAAGACAATCTCTACAAGAACTTAAGGAATATCTCTCATTACATTTTCTTGTAGGGAGTACATTTATTTGTACTTTTCACTGTGCAATTATAACACAGCATAAGAGGAGCATCATTATGGTCAGAAGAGATTTAATTGTAATGCAAGTTTAATTGCCATGAATGACTCGGAACCATATTATTAACAATACAATGCATTTGATATTTTTACATGTTTGTGGGATGCAACACTGATATACATTTGCCAGTAAGTGACAAACTAAATTATGGCTCAGAGAATAGAAAAAGCTGCTCTATCTCAGTTAGGTGATGAACGCTGAGATATATAAACCACTGCAACAGAGCGTTAGAGTGCATTACATCAAATTTCTCATGGCGAGATGACATTTTCCACCTGTTAAAAAAAGAAACCCAAAGGCTTGAACACCTGCTAAATCTCAGGTAAAGAATACAAGAACGACAGCATCGGGGTTAGGATTTCACCTTCCGGGCCTGGGTTTTTTGTTTAGACATTGTGCGTATGCGTGTGTTTGACGGCATTCTGTAGCTCTGCCTGCTGGCATTTCTGATGCGCTGGCCACTTAAAGGAGGAGACAGACATCCAGGGATAGTGGTTTGGAAGATTGATAAATAAGGCCTGGGGATATAATGGAGCTCTATTGACCTTGGAAGTGAAAAGGTTGAGGAGAACGTGGTAGTTTCTGGATTTTCAGCAAGTCCTTCTTCCTGGAACGCTGCTTTTCAGACATCCTCAGCAGGCACTGTCTGTGTACACGCAGCGTTGTGAGATGCAGGAAGGTACCTCTGTGCACTAAGAAACAGAGCCCTGAGAATTAAAGATGTCATGCAGCGTATCCTGGGGTGCTATTCATGGGGCACGGTAAACTGTGCATTTACTCAAACATTTCTTTTCACATTTCTCAAGTGGAAAAATGGGAGTGTTGTGCAACCTAGAATGTCCTGGGGAGATCTCCTGAGCAAATGCACCCCTGAGGGGAAGCTGAAATTACAGGAACGGCACAGGGAGCTTTGGCAATAAAACACAACGCTGATGCATCGCTTCTGAAGCAGTTCTTTGGAAAATTCATAGATGAATTTTTTTTAACAGAAATTACCTTTTGACATAAGTCAAGAGGTTATTCACACATTACAACCCTTTAAGCTTACCTGGCTCCATAGCTCATCTATAGTTATTGGTGAGTCCACAGCACATGCAATACTTTGCTTATGCAAAAAATGTATTAGCATATTCTACTTCCTTTAATCTATTTATTGTACGTACCACAATGCTCTCACTAACTTATAAAGGTCAACACCTGTTTATGATTACTTAATGGCCAAGTTTAGTTTCTTCTGGTGTGCTGAGCCCATTAGGTTATAGGAAGCACCTGTTGTGTCTCTTGTGAACAAGGTGCAGCTGGGATCACTCTTCTCCGCACAGCAAGACTACAGGAATAGGGACACATCTCCTCAAAATTGGGTATTTTTTTGGGGAAAGAGGCAGTTTTTGCTGGCTACCAGCAATATTCTTTCTATTTTATGCATGTTTGCTCTTTAGAGTATGTTTCCAGTAAGTATCTAAATGTATATAAACTACATTATTGTTTGAAGAGAGAAGGCTGTGTTAGCCTGAGCTGGTTTTTCTGAGTATAAACACAAAATTATTTCACTATCTGACTACTGGGTAAGGGTAAATGAAGATATTTATTGATGCGCTTCAAAATTGGAAAATAATTCTGCCAAAATAAAATGAAATTTCCACCCTACTTAGTTTTTAAAAGCAGAGGAATTGACTGGTGTGATTTGCATGCTCTGGTGGGCAGTACACGAGTGGTTTGCTGTGTTACATGCTCACCCTCTGAGCTCCTTGTGAGGAGGCATTTTTTGGGGGCTTGTGGCTGGGAAGTTGGGCAGGATTGATAGGATCTGGGGGCATAGCAAGCCCCTGAGGGGGTGCCCAGCTGCTGTGTGGGCACCCCCAGCTCAACAGCAACTGCAGGTTTGACTAATCGGAGAGCGGGTTGAGGCAGGAGGGACCTTAAAGATCCTTTCGTTCCACCCTCCTGCCTTGAGCAGGAACATTTTCCACTGATCTCAAACCTGTCACTTTTTGTATTAAAACCTTTGCTCTATTCAGCCTGGAATCCCCTTTTTACACTTGTGCTTATGAGGAGGCTCTTATCCCACCCTCTCACTTGATTTCAAGTCAGGTTCACATGTGTGTTTTAGCAGCTGTGCAAGGTTGAGTCCCTCCCAATGGCCAGGAAGCCTAATTCCTTTCACTTGTGGTTCTTCCATGGAGGTGGAGATGTCAGGTCTGGCTGGTGCTGAGGCAGCTCTCAGCACCCTGTTCTGCTGCTGGTTTGGAACTTCTGTGCCTCTAAAGGCAGTGAAACCAGCTTCAGCTCTTGCCTGAATGTAGTGCGGAAACTTTTCAACCAAAGTATTCCTGTCAACACTGACTGAGGTCCAAACTAGCTCAGGTGTTAGCATGGAGGAGTCACAGCGATAGCCGCATTGGGAGGGTGATGCCTGTGAAGCCATCATTCCTCCAGGGCACCTGAGAGCAGAGGGTGAACCAGAGGTTTTCTCTTGTTTATGGTGTTTATTGCAGTTCCTCGTGTGTGTGCTTTGTGCCAGTCAATCAGTGCGATGCCAGAGCCCAGAGACTGTATTTTCTCCTCTCAGCGGTTTGATGGCGGTGTGTGTGTACCGGACGGGAGGACAGACCCTGTCACGCTGCTGCCACTCGTGTTGCTTTCCCTGCGCTGACCCCTTCTGTCTTCGTGTCACCCTGTGGTAAGTGTGATTTATTAATTATACTGACAGGGGCAGTGAAAAGGGTATTTTTTTGGGGGGGGTTGGGGTGGGTGGAATATAACATCTGTCTTGGTTTATCAGGCATGGGAACTGATTTCCATCTGCCATGCTTTCAGATCCTGTTTAGTACCTTCAGATGTTATGGGCAGTCCAGGCTATTCAGCTACAAGAAATCTATGCTTCTGTTAGTGTATTTCCAATAATATTTAAGTTACGTTTGCATAATATGCCAATAAAGCCCTTCAAAGAGAGGGGAACAGGTGCCAGTGGAATAAAAAGCTCCTTCTTTATTTGGCCACCCCTGAGGAAAATGGTGGGGTTGTTCCCCGAGCTCTGGTGCTTGTCTGGCTCAGCTGGGAGCCTGAAAGGTTTGTTTCCATGAATGTAGGCTGGATTGAAACAGCTGGTGAATGCTGCCCACTAGTTAGCTGTGAAGAGTGTTTTAGAGATGTTGCCTTTGTGGGTTTTGCATTAGTATTGGCCTGGAACAGAAGAAGAAATCCAGGTAACTGTTACAGAGCAGGAAGCCTTAGAAAGCACTTCCTTCCCTCCAAAGTGGAATTCACAAACCTCAAATATTTTAAGTCGTTAGTAGAATGTTAAACTAATTAGAGTTAGACTAATCTTTGTTTTGAGCAGTCTCGCTGTATATGGGTCACACTCCTGATGCGGCTCTGATGATGAAGTACTCTGACGATCTGCAAGACTATTTCCCCTCCCACAGATCTGTCACTACACATTTTGAGTGTAAGGCTGCAGCAGAAGGTGTGGCAAGGCAGATGCTTCATTTCTTTCCGGCTAAACCAGGAATCACATGTGGGTTCTTCAATCCTTGGCTTGGATGCTGTGTGTTACGTTCCCACTGTGGATTTTGGCTCTTTGGGGCTTTTTTTTTCAGTTTAAAGTATTAGATTTCCTGTTCTAAAATGCATGTAAGTAATTATTCATAGCTGCTGTTTTAGTGCTAAAATTAAGTTGTGTTTCCTTGTAGATTGAGGTAAATATCACACTGTGTTTTGAGACACTTTTTCTTTATTATCTCTTTCTTCCAGTCCCTATAAACATGCACCTATGTGAAGGTGCTTTCATGTGCTCATGCTTCCCTTGTAGGGGTGTGAAAGTGCAGCAGGATCCAAGTGTAACGTGCAGAGAGCTTTGGCAGCCGTGCCTGCCTTTCACTAAGGTGCTGCTGAGATCTGCAGCAGGCAGAGACCGGGTTGGCTCTCTGACAGCCTGAGGGAAGGGGAGGCAGCAGAAAGTGCTGCATGATGTGCTCTGAGCTTCTGAAGGATAAGGCTGAATTGCAGGAAGGGTTCCCAACCCATCAGAGATGGGAAAGCAGAGCTGAGGATGACAGCTCTTGCTCTGTGAAAGATCTCTAGCTGGTCCCTTGATCTTGGACTCTTGGTAGGAGAAGGGTCGAGACTATCCAGGCAGACTCCAAGCCTCAAAGGGGAAATGTTAGCATTACTTTATGCCTTTTATAAGAAAATCTAAATACTAGCTATGAAACGTTGTACTGCTTTTCATCGTTAGTTTAAAATAATGCACTTTTAGAAATGAGTCTCCCATTTTAGAGCCAAATTATCTGCAGGTGTAAACTCATTTACCTCAGTAAAACAGCAACAGGCTTACTACATTTCTTCTGGGTTTTTTTATCACTATTTCAGAACATTTACCTCCTGAAAGTAAAGAGCAGAACAATCCTGCTATTTCCCTTGTGTTTTGAGACGCTTTTTCTTTATTATCGTTCTCTTTCAGTCACTATAAACATGGACCTATTTGAAGGTGCTTTCCTTTGCCATGAATGAAAGTCTCAGTCCTACCCCTTTTTAATCTCCAGTGGGATTTTTATTGTGCGTTATAAGGGTTTGTGCTTAGTGGAGTTCAGGAGGCTTCTTTTTTCTGAAAAGCTTACAAAGCTCTTCTCTTCTTTTAATAATATTAATTATTGTTAACGGGTTTCTCAAAGATTCAACTTACCATATTGTATGTTCTAAAACATGTGTTAGCTGATTATAAGATTGTTTTAAAGTGAAAACTTTAGGAGTACGGCTTTCTGGTGATTCAAGTTCCCGAAATGAATGAACTCTTTCCCTTGATTTATTGTCATTGTTCCTTACGTGCATTTGAAGTAGGTAGTGCATGTCATTCTGTAAATTGCTGGTCTGAACTGTTGTTTATTTTGTTGAACTATGGTTCTATTGCATAATTGCATTTGCCAGGTGGAGGTGAGAGCTGTCTTCTTGAAATTACAACTAATAGCATCTTGGGTGTTTCCTCCAATTAAATATTACCCTGGTTTGTTCATCTCTATGCATCCAATACATATCAGGCAACCTCCTACAGCAGCTTTCAAGGTTAGCAGTCTGCATGCCCAAGGATAGATGGCCTACTTATTTATTAAAAAAAAAATTACTTTCAGTGAGTGACAGTAGATTCAGTGACGCTGGGATTTCTGGAAGGGAAAGGAAGAAAAAAAAGATTTTAATCAGTAAAACAGGAGGTAGTTTATACAGTGTTAAAAACCTGAAACACCATACAGAAAACTAAAACTGCAAAATATCTTCTTGTACATCGTGTTAGTATGTAAATGTGATTTAAATTAAATCAAGGAAAGTGACCAACAATTACAAAATCCTATTTCTGAAAAATGGAATTTAGAATTTGCACTGTTTCTCCATCAGACCTTTGTGTGATCTCTGTAATAAAAGGTGAAAAGGTGACTTAGGCTGTTTAAGGAGAAGGTTGTTGCAAATTGAAGATAGAGCTGTAATTGGGTCTCCTGCTGATGTAAGTGAAGGAAAAAACAATTAGTGGAACACTCTAAGAAAAAAGGCTAATCTCCAAAAGTGGTTGGAAAAGAGAAGGTTCTTTCTGTTGATATGCTGACACAGATAGTGATAATCAAGGCTCTCCTGCAAAAGTTGCCAGACTGACAAGTAGGCCTGGGTGACTGGCTGCCCTGGTACCACCATCCCTCTGTCTGTGTGAGTATTCACTATATACCTATGTCACCCTGAGAGTTTGGGTTTTTTATTCGCTGTGTTTGCTAATTAGGAATATTGCAATTTTACACTTTGTTCTATTCTGTTTCCAAGAGAGGTATAGAGTTCTTGTATACAAAAATCATCAAATACTTACCTACAATTGAGAAAACTGTTATCACCTTCATTAAGGTTCTTCCTAGGCAGCTGGTAACTAAACCCTGGTGTGCACCCAGGCTGATGAGTGCAGGATTTGTAACCAGAGTATCTCTGGAGACTATTGCTATACCCTGAAATTCTTTTCCTTAGGATGAGACTTTAGAGCAGATTTAAGTGCCATTTAGGCTCTATTTACCAGAAAAATAAGCAGTAATTGCCAATGTTATAGATGTTATCAAGCCCATTTCAGTTATCTACTTTGCATGGTGTTCAAAATTTAGTTTTTGTACCACCAAGTCTGCTCTTCTCTCCTGGTAGCTGGTGGTTTGTTAGTCAATGGGCTCTGACCCCTCTGCCACAGCTGTGGTGCTGTCAGTGCCCGAGCTGATCTATGTTTCGCTGAGCTGCGGTTGTCCCCTGTGTGGCAGAAGAGACCAGACTGTCACGGGCATCCTGCAGTTCTGAGGAGAGAGAAAACCGCACTCTCCTTACTGGATTTATATTTAATAATTGGTCTTATATTTGTGAGGTTTTGCTAAGCTTTCTTAAAGGCCTGGATTATCAATATTTTATGGAAAATGTTCTTTCCTGAAGTCTCATATGAGCAGCAAAGGTCAGGTGCAATGGCAGCCTTAAAATCCACATTCTTATTTGACCTTTACATGCTTAACAAGTGTATAATTATCTTCTACACACACCCACCCCCTTATAGAGCCAATGGGAAGGATGATGTGCTGTGCTTTTGGTGCTAAAGTGTCTCAGATTCTCTGTTTTTCAAAATCGCTGTTGTGAAATGCTTCAGCTGTGAGACTTGTAACTTTAGGGCTAACATATACTTTTGTTGTTGTTGTTTGCTGTATGGTGGTTGGGCAGGGGGTGAATCCTCAGCATTTCAAGCTTGCGTTCTTATTTGGAATAAGATTGGTTTTGAAATATGACCTTTCCTATAGAATGGACTTAGTTGAAACTTTAATATTGAATTAGTGCTGGTAAGAGTTGTAAGTGTCAGGGCCATTTGGCAAGCCTGCAAGGCCTTTCTGTCTCTTGTCAAGACTATGAAATTGCTGGGATTTGAGGGACAAGGTGACAGCTGCGTTCATCACCAGGCACAGAAGAATGAGGTCATTTTCCCCTTGGATCAGGAATGTGAACTCTGGCTCTCCTGCATCAGAAAGAGAGCCCATGGCCTGGGTGCTGGGCGGAGTGAGCCAAACTGAAGTTCTGAGATGTGCAAGTAGGAGCTTGGAAATGCCCAGCCTGTCTCAACTGAGTTTTTTGTGACTTACTCGTAGGTGACAGATTAGCCCAGAATGTCTACAGAATGCATATGTAATGAAGAGAAAAAGAAATATTTATGTTCCTCAGTGCAAGCTTGTAGTTACAGTTTTATCCTGATGTGTTGGGGTAGAGACAGCCTGTCAGGATATTACAGATATTCAGGCATTTTTCCAGTTCTGCAGGTGTCAGGTTTTTTTTTTCCTATCGTCCAAGCTAGTGCTGATACCCAAACCAGTATGTCTTAGATAGTGCTTTAGTTAGATGAGTGCTCTGGCTTGGAGCTGATTAACCATAGATTGAAAGCCTGACTTGAAAAAGAAAAGTCTTGGGAAGGTTTAAGTTGGTGAAAGCAAATTAAAAAGCAAAAATTATTCCCCTTTTTATTTGCTTTTTAGCCATGTAAGTAACCTATTGGGCCCTGGATTTGGCTGGTTTGGGTCATGTATGTAACCAAAACATCTTTAAATCTATTAATTTTGCTAATATCACTGCATTGCCTACCAGGTGGATGTTACTCTCTTTGTCTTCGAGCAGTTTCTTGGTTTCTAGTAGCTTCCTTCATGTATTTTGTAGGCTGATGTTGTAAGTTTTAATTGGTTGGAAAAAAAAATTGTAATTGATTGTAGGCCAGTACCATAGTTTATTCATGGATCTCCTTTTACACCATTGCTTTTGTGTTTGTGTTATTTTTATATACGTGACCGTGTATATGTATTTCTAAAATGAGGTAGTCAATAACCATCATGGCATTTGAATAATGAACTAAAAAGCTTAGATGTGTTGGGAAGCCCTTTACATGTGGTGATTCCGCAAAACTTATTTGCTGTAGTTGAATTGGGTGTCATGTATTGTCAACCCTCTGCCCTGCTTCACTGCTTTGTTCTTCTTTTTGCTTCAGGAAAAACGTGAAAGTAAAATTACAGGTGTAGTTTGTGAAGATTCTTCATAGAGGAAATTGTATCATCATGATGAGCAAATAAATGAGGCATTTTATTCACTTAATGTCTTGTGTTTATAATAACTTATACAGATTGCTCATCAAACAGTACAGAGCTTAGGATGCCCTGTGGAAGGGGAGTCCTGCTTAAACAATAAATTTGGGATTTGTTCAACAGAATTTTTTACATCCCATGACGATAGTGTCTGGTTGATTTAGATGCTGCAATTGTGAGCTTTGCTTTAATGAAGCTTGTGGAACACCTTAAAGTGCAACTGTCTTTTACAGCAATTTTTAATAGCAAGCTGAAATTACTGCTCTATTTTAAATTTAAATTTTTCTCTTAGTGTTAGCCCAGAATGTGATATATTTTGGTTCAGTTTTTTTTAAAATCCCAAATATTTATAAAGATAGTGAAAAAAAAGATATATTCCTATGTGATCACTTAAAATCAGGATTTAACAAACATTAAATAGAACAGGCAAGGTGGTAGAAAGGCTGAGTAGCGACAAATTCCTGATAATTAGTCTGATCTTGAACTACAGAAGAACTAGTGATAAAGAATCCCACAATAAATTGCGTCTGAAATAGCATTAGACCTTGCAATAAAAGAATCTTATGGGGTTTTTCCATCACTGAAAATATGGCAAAAATGAATGTGTACATGACTACGTTTTGTAAGAATCTTCTTGAATTTGTTTCTCTAAATCTATTGATGGCAGCTGAAGGCTCCGCGTCTGTGAGATCCCTGAGACAGGTCTGGTTCCTGAACATGGAAATGAAGCCCTTCTTCTTGTCCCGTGTAAACTCTCTCGGTCCTTAATGTCTTCTGCAGGAATGAAGGCAAGGGGTGAGAGGCTGGAAAGTTCTAGGAAAACTGGGATAATTTATCCTCTTCTGTCTAATGAGGTGAGGCTTGTTTGCAGCCTGTACTTAAAGAAACATTGGTAGAGATTGGTAGGAATTGGTAGGACTTGGTGATCTGGTGGGTCTCTTCCAACCTTGTGATTCTATGATTCTATGAAACATGGTAAATGCGGGTTGTTATAGCTGCTACCATTAAGTCCTTTATCTCCCAGATTTGGAAACTTCAGATTTTACATTGTTTCAGAACTATATTTATGAAGATGATCCATCATTAACAGGAAATCTTTTACATCCTTATGATTTATTTTGTGTGTGATATATTAGAGATAGAAAATGGAGAGTGGCTGAGTTACTGTTGTGTAGGTTAAGAGCAGGGGAGTGTGCTATGTGGAAGCAGAGAGGGATAGATAAACTTTCTGATCTGCTGTTTACTTGTTGCCAAACCTATTTTCAGATTCTGATTGAACTTGTCATCACACGCCCAGGAATTTTCCTGAGTGTTGTAGTTGGAATTTATGAAGTTTTCTCAAAAAAATGTGGACTTTGACAATTTCTTTCTCCTTTTTTT
>WAAB01018581.1:51001-97584 GCA_013389865.1 Piaya cayana | reverse complement strand
TTTTTTTTTTTTTTTTTTTTTTTTGCAATACCTCTGCTGAAAGCATTCAGCAATTTCTTGGCTTTCACTTATTAAAAATAAAATCCCAGACACTGTCTCCATCGTTTTGGAATGCTTTTCTGAAACTGAGTAAGACTGGAGGGAGGGGATGGGGTGTTTATGTGCGTGCATGCACACAGATGACAAGAACTTGGAGTGGAAGAGGGAGTGAATTGGTGATCCTGGTCATTCTTAATTTTATTGATTTTTTTTTTTTTTAGTGGAGTTTTTTCAGTGTTTTGAGGTGGGGAACAATACTGCAATCTTGATCAAGTAAACATGAACCTCTGACTTTCTTCTAAAAGACTGCTTTCCCATTTCCCATTCTTTCTCTCCCTCCCCCCAACTTTGAAGAGGCTATTGAAAGCCTAACATAAGAACTAAATGCTTTAAAATTTCTCTGAAATGCTTTCCTAGCTGTAGTATTGGCAACTGGCTCATAAGCAGTTTCACAAAATTAGCTTCTACTGTGTCATTGCTGTATGAACTTTGGCTCCTGAAGGAGTTTTTTGTTAGGAATTGGGACTCCTATGGACAGAGCAGTTTAATTTATAGTCTCTAAACTTTGCAAAGAGAAAATGAAGTAATCTGTTTCAAATATTTAAAAACCAGTTATTATATGGTATTTATAAAAACTATCAAAACCCAAAAAACAACCCACCATTCCCAAAAACAGCGAACAAAACCACAATCCAAACCCAACCTAACAGCTCCTCTGCTAAAAGGTGCCTTGTTCCTCGCATCAGTGTCTTTTAGTAGGTAGAGTTGCCGAAGAGTGAATTTAAGGTTTTTTTGAAATTAAAAAACCAGAAAAGTGCTATTCAAATATTGTGAATTTTGAACAAATGCTTATTATTATCATAGTTATAGGCAGACCTGAAATTCTATTTTATAGAGGCTTTTAGGATTTCAAAGCTCATTCCCATTCAAAACTATGCTCACAAGGTTAGAGGGCATTTTTTTTACTATTTAAAATTTGCTAAAATATTTGATTTCACCTTAAGTAATTCAAACGGCAAAAGAATTTGAGAGTAAAGCTGTGATGTAACAGCTTCCTTTCAGCTATTTTCCTTCTCTCATGTTTCTTTCCAGTGCATTTACAGTGATATTAGTGCAATTTTATAATATAACCTATAGGTAGATAGGTCATTAAATCTGCTTCCTAATGGAAAGCTGATGAGTCCTCTTCTAATGCTTTTACTCTAAATGACAAATAATGCGCTTTGGTTGTATGTGCCCATTGCATTAAATGACCCCAAAGCTTGTTGATGGTGTTTGAATAGAGTTCCAACTTTGACTTTTGATTTTTTCATTCGTGAATTCAAACACACTAACAGAAAGTTCAGCAGCCTACAGTGAAAAATCAGTCCTATATTGACAAAATACATTGAACATGTTATGTATATATACACATACTCGTAGGGTTATCATATATAAAAATGTCAAAATATATTTTCTGTCCTTAAAATTGAAATTATATTCTTTTTTAAGCCTTGAAACGTAGTGCCCCTATCTCGTTTTATATAAGCTCTGTGACAATATAATTTTAAAGCAAGGCATTTCAAATTTACATACACATTTCTCTCTGCAGTTTTAAAGATGCTTTTAGTGCTATTTTGCACTTGGCTTAAGAGGGTTAAAATTTCTTTTCAAATAACAATAAAGTAAATGAAGTTATAGGATCCCGGGTTTAGGCCATATGATAGGAGAAAACAAGGGCAGTTAGCAGAGGATGAGGTCAGGATTGATTTTATTATGTTCTCTTCTTAAGCTGGTGTTTTTAACCATTCAGTGAACTGGACGTGTGGGTGAAGTTGCAAGAACCTTCCTGGATAAAATCATGGTTTTGCTGTCATCCTGCATTTCATGTGTTCTACATAGGTCTTGAAGATAACTTATTGCACGTGTATTTCATTATATACTTAATCATTCATGCAATTCCCAATTTTCAGCATGGAAATTAAGAGTTTTTTTTTTTTCCCCAGGGCATTCTCCTGGAATTTGAACTTGGAACAGAGTAGCTATTTCTTATAGTGATGAATATTAGCCGCTTTTGAGCGATGGACACAGGATGTCAGATCCAAATTCACATTTTTGTTGAATCAGATTAATAGTGCAACTATTACCGTGTTCAGTCTAATATGAAATTCAATTTATTTATAGTCTTTTCCATTTTCATTGTATTATTGAAAACCATCTTTAGTGAGCATGACTAACGAGGACACTACATGGATAAGGTAATTCATATTCTTCAGAGTTAAGTTCTGCTTTCTGCATTCTTAGAGACAGAGAGTCTCTTGATAATCAGTCCACCTTCTTGAGTATTTTTCCTACAAATGAGGGATTTTTATCAGAAGGACTTACTTAGCAAGAGGATTCATGATTAGGAACCAAAACTTTATATGTACATCTTGTGATTTCCCAGTACTGGATAACTTAAACTTCTGCCCCTAGGTTTTTTTTTTGGTAGATTGAAGATGCTGTGGTAGATGTGCATTCGGATGGTTTATTTCTGCATGGCTGCTGAACTGGTGCCCCAAGCGATGCTGGGAAATGTTCATGCCAAATGCTGCTAAGTATGAGCTCTTTCTGCCCTTAGGAGTCTACAGTAGAAATGAAGAAGTCTAGGGGCAAGAGACTGGAAAAATATTGCATCCATTTAAAAGGTAGGGTAGCATCTTGCCTAAGGACATGCCTAAGGGTTTGTGAGAGAGACATGAATAAACTCAAATCTCCGGGGTCCTTGTCCAGTGCTTTAATCGTGAAATCAGTCTTCCCTCAGAAGAGAGTGCTTGGTTGACACACTCAAACAAGAAGCTTTCATCCCTCCACCTTCCTTCTGCAATTCCTTTCCTGTTTGCTGCTGAATGAACCGAGAAACTTCTATGGCAACCAATATCCATATTTTAGAACAAAAATAAATGGACATTGTGGAGCTTTCCCCCTTATTTCCTGGCTCTCTATGCAATACTTCTTTTGCTTTCCCTACAGCTGTGAGTTTTTCATCCTTTAGGACTGCAGCCTTTTTTGGGTTTTCTATTTTTCTTTTTCCTAATGCACATGCCAGTGCTGGCACAAGGGAGACAAGAAAAACACAGGAAGAATGTAATAATTCAGAAATTGATGAAATCTCCGAGGTACAGTGTGCAAGAAAGCATCTTAAGGTTTTGCCTGGGTCGTGCAGTTGAAATCTGGCAGCAATTCTACTGCTATAACTCTTCTAAGATTCTACACTGTGTTTATCCTAACATAGTTTTATTAGAATATATATTTCAGAGAAAGCACTTTGTTCAGTAGGCTTGTGGTAAAAATATAGTCTTCTCCTATAACTAAGTGTAGATGAGGCAGGGAGGGAAGAGTTATGATGTTGGTTTTTTTCATAATCTGCATGTAAGCTAGAATTTCAGCCTGTGGTCTTGCCTTACTGACTTAAACAGTGTGATGATGATTGATGCTCGGTGTCAGACCATTTTTTATCAACTTAGTATTTGTCATCATGCATGTTTTTTTGTCAACAAAAACGTTGCTCCTAATTTCAAAATGATAGGGAATATATATGTACTGATTTGTTGTGGTTTAACCCCAACCACCGACTAAAGTACTGTGCAGCTGCTCTCTCACCTCCCAGCCCCTCCCTGCCCTCCCAGTGGGGTTGGGAGGAGAATGAAGAAAAGGAAAGCTTGTGGGTTGAGCTAAAAATGGTCTAATGGGACAGCAAAATGGAGTGAGAATAATATTAGTAATAGAATATACGAGGAAGTGATGCATGGGATAATAGCTCATCACCCAATGACTGATGCCCAGCTTGCCCCTGGGCAGTGATCACCCCTTCCTGGCCAGATTCCCAGTTTGGATACTGGGCAAGATGTTCTATGGCCTGGAATGCCCCTCTGGCCAGCTTGGATCTGCTGTCCTGGCTCTGCTCCCTCCCAGCTCCTCGTGCACCTCCCTCCTGGCAGAGAACATCCTTAACTTAGTTGTTGCCAAGTAGCGATTCTAGTAAAGCCATCAGTGTGTTACCAACCTTCTTCTCATACTAAATCCTGAACGCTGCACTATAGCAGCTACTAGGAATAAAATTAACTCAGCCCAAACCAGGATGTGATTAAACTCCAGATTGGGCCAGTTGGGATGACAGTGCGTGTGGACTGGATGGTACAAAACATTTGCGGTAGAGGTTTTGCAGAGGCTTAATGGTCTAAAAGAGACCGTAGCGTCTGCAGTAAAGGAAAGAAATAATAATACCTTCCCCAGCAGTAAGCAATTGGACTGCTGAGCAACCGTTCTTCCAGGGAGGCAAGGCCCTGATCTATTAAACACTTCAAAATATAATTATGTCCTATTGTCTTCAGTGGAATTTTGCACACATTCAGTGCTTATGACATTTTAGATTGAGTTGAAACAGATTTATTCAGAGCAAAAACACTAGTATTTTTTTTTCTTCAAGTGTTTATCTGCTCTCTTAATCTATTTCCAGCTTTTTCTCTCTGCTAAAACCATGCGATATAAATAATTTGTGCTTGCTCTTTCAGCTATACCTTTTCATCTTGGGAATAGTTTCTTTATGTTTTCAGGTGTTGGGACACACTTTAAAATGTAGTTACTGCCTCCAAATGTAAATTCCAAGTTGTACTGGCTGTTTAACCTTATCTTATTTTTCTTACTGTTAGCCCGTAATCTTAAATCGCCTGTTGCAAGCATTTTAATATCCAGTTTAAACATGGCTTTCCCTTGTTGCCTGGAGATAAGTTCAGTGAGGGCTGTTACCTCGGGGTCCCTGGCTGCTTAGTTCCCCTTGTTTGCACTTGCACATTTTGAACTTGTGCCAAGGTGTATCATTTACATTTGTCAACAGTGAAGCAGGAGGTAGCACTTGTGCTGTTAGCACAGCGACAGAGGTACAGGCATCATGGTTGGCTTCATTCCTCATGGTTGTATCTGTTCAGGGTGCAATGACTTGTATTAGGGATGATCAGGCTGTAGCCTGGAATTCCTGTTTTACTTCAATTCCTAAGACAAGTCAATTTTGCTTCTGTTGCTCAAAAGCAAGAAGAGGGACTGTGAGTACCTCATTGTTGTGTGCTGTAACTATTACAGGCTTTACTAGCAGCCTCCAAAGAATATTTCTAAATACACCGTGATCCTCAGTGATGAGATGAAGACATACAGTACTTGCATCACTTATCTCCTGCGTCTCCCACCACGTTATCACTCTGCAAGCATCCTAGGATTATTCACTGAAGAAATTATTAACCTTTGGACGCTGGAGGAAGTAGACACTGGATTGCAGTCAGTTGAAACCTAAAAATTCACTTAGGTCATGTCAGCCTGAAACTTGTTTTATAACATTTAGGTTACCTTTGCAAACTTCATGCAGTATGTCATTGGCATAAAATTCATGATTGGTATGAAAATCCTGCTTGTCTTGTCTTCTACCACTTTGACAGCTGATCTTTAACTTGCTTTATTCTTTCTTTCATGGTAGCGTTGAAGGGTTTTAAACACTCCCTTGGTTTCTTGAGGAATATTTATGCCTCTTATGGGCCTCTTATGAGATGAAGAAGCGGAGGTCAGAAGCATCTTGGGAAATGCTATATAGAGGCAGTAGTAAGCTGTAGTAACACGATAGCGTATTTGTTTGTTAAGAAGTGATTTACGTATCTCTGCAATGTTTACTTTGGGGAACTGAAGTTACCTTGCAGAATTATAAACAGAATGGAAAATGTGAGTCCTTAGGAGGCTGGGTAAAGTTAGCATCAGTGCTTTGGTGCTGCTTGATTGAGAGCTGTGTTTTAGTGCGTATAGGCTTGGGTCTCTAGATTTTACACAAAAATATTTAAAATAGTGTGTTTAGAAGAAAGATTATTGAAAAGGTTTTTTCTGAAAACAAGGATTTCTTTTTTATGTCAGGAAGAAGGGGCTTCTAACTTTTTCTGGCACATAGGTTTTCATATAGATCTGAATATCTTTCTAGCTTAGTTTAAGTTATTAATGCCTTGACTCCCCTTGAAGTGGGCTTAAATTAACACTTACTCTCAAGAACTTTTTCCTTAGACTAAGAAATAAATGGAGATATATTTCAGTGAGGATACATGGCCTATCACCACTGTGAACAGAAGGTCAAAATCTTACTTAATGCCTTTGAGAGGTGTGGAAATGGGCTCTTTCAGGGGGTGGTGGTGGGTTGTACAGCATATGCTAAGAGTTGTCAGCCTGAAGTCTTGTCTATTCTGAAATATATAGGTAGGAAAATCATTAGTTTCTCGAGGACACCTTTTTACTTCTTCCCCACCCCCTGCTCCCACCCCATGGTGGACTTGTGGCAGTTGGAATCTACTACCCAGTCCTTAGGGAAGCTTCTACTTTTCTCTTAAATGAAATGAGTATGTAAACCAGAAATGAGGAAGAAGGCAAAGATACCTTTCTCACAGCCTGAGCGTACTTTTATTTCTATGAATGCAAACAAATTTTCATCTCGGAGAAAATCGTCAGAACTATTAACATTGCTTAACGTTCCTGCCCTGAACTTGGAAGGTTCAGTCTCGAGGAGGCAAATATTATTCCAAGTGTATCAAAAAAGGAAATTAATTCTCTGAAAATAATAGTTTCAAAGTCTTTGCTAGCAGACATCATGTATCACTCCATCTCTGCCCCACTCTAATTGATTTAGAAGTGTTAGGCATTTAGTGAGTGTGAGTTTATCATTTACTGAAATCAATCTCTTTCTGCAAGCTTGCTTTCTTCTCGCTGGCAGCCAGCTCAACTCTGTCTCCAAACCCTGAATGGCTTGAGGCTGAATGAGCCCAGCGTTGATTGCATAATGCAGGAACAGCCCTGAAACGTTGCTGTTATGGATTGACCTCAGCTGACCTGGAAATGCCAATCCATTAGAGAAAATAGCACTCGCCTCTGACAGCAAATAAATGTAACCCCTACACTACAGAGAGCAGACTAGAGAAACCATGAAGCATTTTCCCATGATAATTGTTCCACGGTCTGCAGCAAAAATATTTTGAATGTCCTCTAATGAACAGTTGTAATTAATATGCATATGCTTGTGTTTTAATAATAGCTGTATCTCGTAAAAATGCCTCTCTGCTTTTTCTGTATAGCTTGTAGAGTAATTAATGTAGCTCAATGTACTTGGTCTGTTTCGCGTTAAAAAACAAGCTGTGGAACATAATTTTTTCCACTATATATTTTACAGAAAACCTGAGGATTTAATGAAACCTGTCTGAGGTTGGGGGAATTGCCATATTAACTACAATTTATGGTTAGACAGGTAACTCTTATGGCTGACAAACAAAGCATCTAAAGCACACAAGTGAAATTAAATAAACAAAGGCTGTGTTGTGTTGTATGGATGTGACTGCGACCTCTAAGAAAATGTGTAGAGTTTTCAGAGCTCTCTGAACCTGAATATTACAATCAGCTCAGGGCTCTGAGGAACTAAATCCCTTTCTCCTTGTGTTTTGGGTACAGTTATAGCCAGCGGTGTGCAGCAGGCAGCTGTGCCGATGTGCTAGGGTACGTGCATTTTCAGGACACATTTAATAGCTCGTCAGTGTCTTGTCTCTGTTAATTTTGGTAAGGTGTTTTAAAAAATAGTTAACTAGTGGAGAAAGGGAAATAAGAGGAAGGTCTCTGCGTAACGTGGCACCGAATTGCTGGTGTTAGGCAGAGTGGGGACTGTGTTGCAAGGACACACTAATGGCTCTAAAGGGTTAGGGGAAAATCATTACTTTGTAGCCATATTTTTTTCCCTTCGTTTTTAATAAAAAGTAACAATTTAGGAGTTCTGTGTGTGCTAGAGAAATACTGCTGAAGAAATTTTCCTGGAGCTGCGTTTTCAGTTAATATGCTGCCTTTATACCTCCTGCAATGTAAGGATCCCTTGTTTCATCGCTGTGCTCCCTTGCATGTCTGGCTGTGTTCCATTTCTGTCAGAGATTGTAAAATACCTCTGCAGTTCCCATGGGGCAGGAGGGGGGGTTCCCCTTGCATCCCCAGTAATTTCAGTCTGCTTCAGAGCCCTTATGCTCCTTAGGATAACTGTTTTCCTGAGTTATGTTTAGGTTTTGTAACTTTTTTTTTCCTGCTGATCTGAATGGTTTGTGTTAGATCACGATACACTTATACATCTTCTATATGTTAGCTTTAATTAATTTCTTTTTATCAAATTAGCGGATCTTTTCTGTTCTGCTGCTGGTACGACAGAAGACCTCTGCATTTGCTGGTTGACTGCTATAGAAAAGCGAAATGAAGAAGTAGCGTATTTGTGAAGTAATGGAATTATTTCCATGTGAGGAAAAGTTATTAAACCCTGTAACTATGTCCTGTCATTCACTCCAGGGAGAGTTCTGACAGAATAAATGCTGAATCTCTTTTGCAAGGAGTATCCTTAGTAGTACTTTATGTTGGGTAGCCATTCTATAGCCTGTCTATACATTTACATAAGAAGCGACCCCACACATCCATGAGTCTCCATCAATTTAAATTCCTCAGGTTTTTGGGCATAGTAGGGTGGAGGTTATTACAAAAGTATTTTCTTTTCTAGCCAATATTTTAGTTATGGAGAAAAATGGCCCTGAATCACTTCAGAAATGTTTGTCTAAGGTAGCTGTATATATTTTAAAAAAAAAGGGACTCCTATAGATGTCACTAAATGTCCCAGCTACACCTGGATTAAGAAATTTCTGAGCTGAATACATAGAAACTTATATAAAATGTACCAAGAGGTATCCTGATACCACTGCCTAATTTCATGTGCTTAAGCCAAGAGCTTTTTTTTTCCCCTTCCTAATTGCTTTTTGTGTTCCATTACCTGAAACAGACTTTGAATTCCTTTATTGCACTTACAAACCTACTTTGCATTTCTGATCCTGGAGTTTCATTTTCTCCCTGCAATATGGACAGCTCATTACTGAGGTCATCTGGGAAAAAGTTTCTTCTGTCCCTTGATTCCAGCGGCTCTGTCTCTCAGCAGTAACACTTATAAATGTTTCTTTTGGTATTTTCGTAGCATTTCTATAACTAATTTTTCATGTATAGGCTACTGATACTGCATTTAAAAATTGCAGCCTTCCCAAATGGGTGAGGATTTGTATTTACAATGGATTTGTAACATTTTTTTTCTTTTTAAACTCAAATTTGATTATAGTCTTGAAGGATTGTTCTCATCTGTTTTTTGGCAAATGAGGACAGCCTGAAGTACAAAGGTTCTTTTACAGTGGAAATGACCAGTAGAGTCAGTGATGAAGTATTGATGATATACTGCTGGCAAACACGCCTGAGCAGGTGCAGATGTCGTTGTGATGCTTGAACTGCACCTATAAATCATTTCAAGATGCATTTCTGTGTTATTTATTTGGGAATATGAAGCGCTTGTCTGCTGGTGGAGTGTCTGAAAGCATCCCCTTCATTCGGACCCTGGAGTGAAGGGGAGCCCCGTGTTGGAAAGCATCAGGGCTGCTTGTGGCCAGTGCAAGGATGTGGGGAGCTGGAGCTGCTTTCAGCCCAGGAGGGCGCCTGGGCTAGGTACTTTTATCCAGGATAATACAATTAGCTGGGAAATGCAAGAGCATTAGAGGGTGAGTTTGAACAAGAGATTTAACTGAAGTCAGGATTATAAAAGGGGAAATTGAATCTTTATTCAATGATCCCTATTGACTGTTCTTATAGATTTATGCAGAGATTTATTTTAACAGTGTCAAAGAGGTCCCTTTGTGGTCACGGTGGGTCTGAGGTTTACTTACCTAATACTTGATTTGGGCTAGCTTCATGGATTAAATTCTGCCTAACCTTAAGGACCCGTGTAAGCCTCACAAATTAGGAGTCCGCTTGTGCTGTGAAGGTGGTGGAAAGAATAAAGGCTGGTCAATAGCTGCTGTGGGTTGAACTGTCCCTTGGAGATGAAGCTTTCTCTGCGTTAGTTCTGCAGGGAGCCCAGGGTAGTAGGTTTCTAACTTAGGCTCCACACACTTCAGAAATTATGAATGTAACTCTGAGTTGTAGCAAGACTGCAGGGCAAAACCAGATGTGTAGTCAGAGAGCAGGATGTGCTGGCCACAGGAGAAAGTCCTAAGTTCAGCCTCTCTGTATTTTCATGTGGATTTCTTAGCTGAAAATAAGCATCTTTTATTGTACAGCAAATACTTCAAGCAAATGAAATCAATCTCCATCCGAGACTGCCCTGGGGCATAAAATAACATAAGGGAAATGTTTGGCCAGCATCTTTCATACAGGAATAAGCAGTATCTAAACAAATATTTCTGTATTGTTTCTAAATTCAGACTCGGCTAGACAAATACTGTTATTAGAATGTTAGGCCAGGAGTGAGGCTGCCTGCTACCTGGGTCTCCTCGTTGTAGGCAGCAGATGAACTATGCATAAGAGCTCTTCTCTTTTCTCCAAGGGTTCGCTACAGTGAAACAGGCAAGGTTTGTTTACTCTGGCATAATTTTTTTTTTTTTTTTCAGGAATCACTGAAAATACCTTGCTGACCTGCCAGTCTGGTTCTGAGTAGTTCAAGCGTGTGTCCAATGAATCAGAGGCTGTTATTATGTCTTTTAAAACAAGAATAGACAATATTTTATTACAACTTTCTTTTCTTTTGCTACAGGCATTTGTAGACATTTTTAGGAGAGCTGGCCATGAAAATGTTTTTTATTTACACAATGAATAGGATGTTTACCTTTTTAAAATGTTTCCTGTGAACAGCTTAAAAAATTGAAATCGCTTTTGCAATTTAGAGGAAAAGCGAACTATTTATTTAAGTACTTAATCCGTTGTGCATCAAGGCATTTTAATGATTCAGACAAGAAACAGACCTGAAACCTGACAAATGTGGTGAGAATAATATGTGAGGAAAAACTTTATCTCATTTACTTTTATTTGTGAGGTGGAAGGAGAAAGTGGTTGAAATCTTCTAGGTTAATGGAATTCTGAATGTTATCTTATGTGACCATGGTGTCTTGAAGAACAGCTTAGCAGTTGGCTGGATCAGTTTGCTGGCAAAGCAGCAGAATTCTTGAACTTTGGATATCTTTGGTCACATACCCGCAGGAGACACGTTCCAACTGCAGATTAGAAGTCAACTGCCCCGAGCGCCTGTCCTTTCACCACTCCAACAGGCCAACTTTGTTAGCAAGAAATGATGATAAATAAAATTGTTTTAAGGAGCTGTACCAATCATCGGCTTCAATAAACACTGTTTGGATCAGTGAAGAGAAATGCTTTTGTCTGCGCTTTTCAGAGTTATCCCCTTCTGCTCCCCAGAGCTTATTTGGAAGCCGTGCAATTCCTAGCATTTTTTGTTCAAGAGAGTTTGCACTGGAGGCCTTGTCTGCTTGGTCACCCCTCAAGGAGAAAGAATGCTTCTCCATATGTCTTAAGCAGAAGGCAGCTCAGGCTGACAGATAGGAATGAGATGATGTATTCCAAGAAATGCTCAATCCACGGTGATATAATGAGTTGGGGGTGGGGGGGATGACATGCACTGAACAAAACTTGAGGTAGATACGAATGCCCATGAAGAGCACAACCTCTGCCTCTCCCCAGAGTTGGGGATCTACAGCAAGACCATGTACACGTCAGAAGGGTTTAAAGAAACAAGAAGTCGAACACTTTAAAAAAAGAAGTTGTAGCTAGTCCAGATGAGTGAAAACTGACAGTGTTTTTAGTGCCTCCTTGTAAAATGGCTCAGAAACATCCAGGAATTGGTAGATAGAAGAAGAAATCATTGGAATTTGATGGGATAGGGGTGGTGAACAGGGTTTGAGATCTAATGAAAAATCTGTTTGGCTATACATGTGCAAACTCAAGTGTCTGTGAATTTCGAGGCTTTGATCTATTTTGTATATATAGTAAGTATAGTTCAGTTAATGAAATCTTCACCGTGGTACCAGACTATTGCAGACAGAGTAGTGATTTGCAAAGAAGTCCTTAGCTATAAGCCTGTGTGGAAAATAAACTTTGTCATTACAGCTGTAGGTCGACCCAGAACTGCTGCACCTCCAACGTTGTTGCTGTGCTGTGATTAGCACTCCTGTTAGGAATACCAGGGGAGAACCCAAGCGTCTTTGGCAATGAGCAAGTCTTCATCAGTTGTTAATCTCCAGCATGTTGTAGAACACGTTTTAGCCATAAGCCTACAATTCATTGCGCAAACCTGCAGTTGATGCTGTTTCTGGCCTTCTCAGTCAGCAGCGTAGAAAAACAAATAGAAACTCTGATCTCTAGACTAAAGGTTCTCTGCTTCAGGCATCTTCATTCTTGAGCTAGATTTTGTTTTCTTCTCTTCCCTGTTTTCTCCTGATAAACAGTTTTTCCCATTATTCTGTTTTCTTTCCTTGTTTTCAGCATGATCCGTGCTTGCATCCTGCTTCATACACAGTCAAAAGACTAGTCACCTAGTTTTTTGAGAATTAAAATTAGTTGAAAGTTATATGTAATTAATTTGGAAGAATGTTTGGGTTCAAGGAAGAATGTTTGAGTTCAGTCTAGCTGAGAGATGCTCTGGTAGTGCACTGTCACCACCCTGTGCTGTAGATATTTTCCCCACAGTGTTCCTATTCACCTCAAATGCTTCCTCCCCTGATGCCAGGGCAATTTCCCAAGAAACAGTCTTTTGCTGGGCTAATGAATGCAATTAGGTCAGTGAAGAGTGCTGTGGGCGAGAGTGCTGACATGGGGCAAAGGGTTTAACTGAGATATTGGCGAGGCACAATGCCAAGAGGGATGGAGGAGACGGACTTTCCCGTTTGGCCAAGGACTGTTATAGCTATCTGGCTGAATCACTGATCTTTGTCCTTACCTGCAGTGTATTAATTCTGCATTTAGTTGAAGTGGAGAAATCCGTGACCTAATTACTTTGCAGCAGCAAATGGCATTTACCAGGTATTTGTACTTATCAGGATTCACTGTGACTTGGTATGTGCCTGAAGCTCCTTGGTTTTGGATCACTTTAGTCAATATAAGCACACAGTTCGTGCTACAAAATAAATGTTTTACTTCATTTGACAGGCTGGAAAAGCAGGACATGAGAATAACGTTAAGTTCCATAAAACCATAGGTCCTCGGGCATCGGAAAAGCAAATAATGTGTTGCTTTGGGCCAGTCTATAATCTGTCAGCCAGGAGATTGTCCTTCGCCATTTTTATCCAGTTTGGTCAGTCGTGAGGCAATGTAACTGCAGATGGAAGAGAGACACTCTACCCTCACAAGAGCGCTAGCATTCTTGATTATCCATGTACCTGTATCCCTCTATTGTCATTTCTAGGTTGTTTTTAAGGAGTACTTTTACTAAAGTTAAAGTAATTTTGTAGTTTTGAGCCATTTGTTCATCCTTCTCCTGCCCCCCTGGTTAACTGTGTTGAATTTTACTGGACTTTGCAAGAAGCAGTTGTTGGGGAATAAAAACGTTCTGTAGGCTAAACTAGACGTCTTCCTCAAATCAGTCAGAATATCATCGTGAAAAAAAATTATTGAATGTGGCAAGGTCTTGACTTCTGGAGAAGAGCTAGTGAGAAAAATCTATCTTTTCCCATGAGCTTCACCATTATTAAGAGTTCCTTATATGTTTCTATATAGCAGTATTAACAAGCTGGTTGTGGTTTTATTCTGTCCCCTCTCTGATTACATTCAGCCTTCAGGCAATTCCTAATACCCAGTAAGTCTTCTGTCATACTATAGTAATCTTTGTAGTAATAGATTGTAATGAAGATTAACGTGGTGGGTTCATGAGTGATTTATTATAAGTTACTGTGCAATACTTAATTTTTTTTCCTCAACAATTCTCCCTGTACGGTGGAAGAACTACCCAAATACGGTCTCAGAGCAACCTTTAAGGGGAAATAAGGAGAACAAACTAAGTCAACGGTGTCCTCTACTCTTTGATACCATTTCAGGGGGCTTGTGTGGAGATGGTGGGGTTATCTGCTTTGAGTTCCGGAGAAATGCATTGCAGGAGAGTTCCAGCACTGGATGATGTAGACCTATGTAGGAACTGTACGTAAGAGGAAGAATACAAATCAGCTTCAAGATGAAAGCTCTTAAATCTGTTCTCTGCTTCTCATGCTGATTATCATGGCCCCAAGGCATAGTTACAGAAGAAAGATGCACTCAGGAGGGTTACTTCAGAATTTCCACAAATCATTACTGATTATGTATGTGTATTTTTAAGTGTTTGTAGATGGATGATTGATGTACTAATGATGTACCGTTCAGAATTGCATAAAGAGGAGCAAGGCTTGACTTGCACGTGGATTTTCATTATTTTACCATTTATGGTCCACGTGGCTCCTGTTTTATAAACAGTGACTGTAGTAATGCATTTAGGAAGGTTTGCATAGGCATATATACATATATATGCATATTTTTGCTGGATAGGCACCTTAGAATTTTCCAGTCATTATTATGAAATGAAGTATACCCTCTAAATCTCATTATGAAGGGATATCTATAATCAATTAACCGATTCTCTAGAGCAGCCTTAATATGTTGTTTTAATTAATGCCACGTTTGAAAGCAGAACAAGCTGCTGCAGAACTCGTGCAGCATTTATTGGGTGTTTTGAACTGCACTTTTGCAGACAGTCTCTTTCTCTAGTTGTGCAAATACTTTATATGTACCGCTGCCTCCCCATTCTAATAGTACCTGGAGGATCAAAAGGAAAAATGACAAGAATGATATTTCCAGAAGAAATAAAGCATTCTGCAGTAAGCTTCCAAGTAAATAAGATGAGAGCTGCTTATGTTATTTTAGCAAAACCAAGCAGATCAGTGTTTCAGGGCTACCAGAGACTTCTAAAGTCTGTGCTTGAGCAGAAATAACCTACTGCAAAACTAAAAACAAGAGACATGTGCGGTAGGGAAAAGAACATTCAGTGAGACTAGAAACTACAAGCAGTATTGGCACTTACTTAGGTCAGATGTGACTATTTTGAGGTTAAGCATCAGTGTAATCACTGTTGATAGTATCCCTTTCACAAAAATAGTAGTTCTTCAGCTGTGATGTGATAAATCTACATTTATTGGTTAGCATTTCAGTGGGTCTCATTTGGCTGAGTTTTATTGCACTGAATCTGCTATACAGCTGTTGAAGTTCTTCACTAGAGTTAATTTACACCAGCAAAACCTCTGGTTTTTGTATTCATAACCTTGTGGTGGGTTATCATGCTTATCAGCGTTTTTCTATGAGAAAGATTGATGCCGTACCCAAATCTGAGTTGGGTTTGTGTAGTTGTTACCTACAGAACTTATTCCTTTTTTTGTTGTTATGATAAGAAGAAATAATTTACTGTGGATAAATGCTTCAGGTACAAATTATACTGATTATCACTCATTGTATAATTTATTTTCATGTAATCTATTTTTCTGAGTTACCTTTTTTTTTTAACTGACTATATAGGAAACACTTAATTTGCAAACACTAAATCTCTTCAGATTATTTGGAGATCTTGGGGTGTTAGGGGAGATGAAAATGAGCCATACTTGCATATGGTTTAACACAGAAGAAATTCAGTGGTTTTAAAGGGCAGTGATCTTTTCTCCGTAAAACACAGATGAATTACGTAAATCTCTTCTGGTTGTTTAAGAATGTTATCCAGCAGTTTCAGTAGCAAATTTTGGAAACAAATTTATTCTGAAAATGAGATCAGAAAAGTAACTGTTTAGCTACTTAAGATGCATATTTTAATTAGTAATCTGTCATTTCAACTGCACTTACAAGTGGATATTTACTGAATAGATACTTGTCTCTTTTTCACATTGTAACTTGATTGATGGTTGGGGGTGTTGGTTGGAGTTTTGTTTGCCTGTTTGTTTATGAATTTTTTTCTGCTCTTTGGAGTAAAGAACACAGAAGACACGATTGGGAAAATGAATGTATGAATTGAATGAGACTGTTCTTGTTCTTGGGCGTTGGTTTCATTTTTATGTTTTCTTTGTGTGCACTCTTTGCTGCGCTAGCCACAGGGATGCATTTGGCTGTACAAAAACTTCATTGTACTGGGCTTTATAAAATGACAAAAATTCTTTTGTGGGTGAAACTTCGTTACATCTTCAAAGAACTTTTTGGGGAAAAATTGAATGTTGAAATACTAAACTGCAAAATCTAAATTAATTAGTGTTATTTATAAGCAGGTTGAAAGCCCGTAACAGGTGATGGGGAGACTGTTGGTCGTTTTAATCAGCTTGAGTGGATGAAGATCTGTGCTACGCTGCAGCCAGCCTGTCCATACCCAGTCAGGCAGTGATTGCACGGCAACCGTGCTTCTCTCAGTCAGTGACTTGAAACAGTTCCCTTCTGCTAACCCACACCTCTTGAGAAATAACTTGCCACAACGCTGTTTTAGTGGAAGCTGTTACCCTCCTGTGCTGCTCACTCTGAGTTTGCCAGGCATGTTGGCTTTGGGGCTCCTGACTTCACTGACCACCTCATAGAAGGATGTGGCAGAACCTCTCATCGGGCTGTAGACACCCTGGAAGTCTACCCAACAAGCACAGTCATAAGAGTGATTAAATTCCTGCTGTGTATAATAATTGCTATATTGATAGAATAATGGAGTAAGTGAATTTGGGTTTAATCTACTGTGTCAACCTGGAAAAAAAAAGTGCTTTGGGAATGAGAGTGTTTTTGTAGTTATATTTGGTTTGATAGCTCTCCTAGTAAATGGGTCACTGGTCGGAGGTATTGTATTTTTGACATTAAGGGAAGTGCTGTATGCTCCAAAATGCATTAGCTTTTCCCTGGCTTCAAGATGGTGGAATTAGTTTGTGGCTTTATATTTTTTTTTCCTTTGGGATGGGCAAAATTTGGCAGAGGCAGGGAAAAAAGTGAAGTACCATCCAAGCTGCTCTTTGAAAATGCACAAATAAATTGAAGAATAATGATGTGCTACTCAAATGGTTTGATCTCAGTGGGGCTCTGATACATCCAGCAGAGCCTGGGTTGTGCTGACATGAGTTTACCAGCATCCTATTCCACTTCTGTTGAAAGCCTCGGTTGCTTTAAAGTGAGTTCTGTGGGAGCTGAATTGGAGAACACCACTGATAGTGTTTGGTGGGATGAAGGAAACTTTGTTTAATGCTTCATGCACAGTTATGTAGATCAAGGAGTTCAGGCATCTCAAAAATTATTTCTAGATCAGTACCAACAAATACCAGCTTTGCTGAAATGCCTTGGAGATTTATCCTACCCTGAAATGAAACAGAGCTGGATAATGTCGAACTAGATGCACTGCAAATTCCTTGCAGGCTATTAGTATCAGCATGTTGTGTCAAAACAGAAATGCTGAGGTTGAATGAATAATAAAATCGTAAAATGCCCTAAGTTGGAAGGGACCCACAAGGATCATGGAGTCCAACTCCTATCCCTGCCCAGGGCAATCCCAACCTTCACACAGTGTGTCCAAGAGCGCTGTCCAAATCCTTCTTAAATGTTGTTGGCCTTGGTGCTGTGACTGCTTCCAGTGCTCCACCGCCCTCTGGGGGAAGAACCTGCTCCTAATATCCAACCTGAACCTCCCTTGGCACATCCTCCTGCCATCATGATGCCAAGTGGTGTGGTTTCATCCTTGTTTGGGATTTCAGACTTCTTTGGAGTAAATGGTATTTCCAAATAAGAAATAGCATTTAAAATAGGGCCAGTGCGAAGATCCAAAGCTAAAGAAAACACACTGAAGGCTAAAACAGCTACTCTTTAGGCCGAAGAGTTAGGCGAGTGGCTGGGGGGAGCAAGCCCAGGTAGTTCTGTGGGGCAGGGCTGCAAGTTGGAGCTGGGAGCACTGGAGCAGGGGAGTACACCAGGCAGCTTGAGCAGCTTGGCTTTCAGAGCTGCTGCTTCGTTGTCCTCCACCTCCCCCTGTTTGTATCACCAGGAAGATGCCTGTTTTGTTTCAGAACTGTGAGCCAGCAGAGAAATGGTGCCTCGGTTTTTAGAGGCCACTTCAACTGTCTGACCCCAGCATTTGCATGGACAGAAGATTCATGCCTTAAGCAGGGACTGCTAGTGTACTAATTATGTGGTGATGGCAGTCTCTGTAAAACAGCAATTTTCACTCGAGTACTGGGTGCACGGTGTCACTATTATAACCCAATTAATTTTAAATAACATTCTAATTTAAAAGAAGGCAATATGTTGCATTTCCACAAGTTATCTATAGGGTTATGATGGTTAATTTAGCTAAGTCTCTTCAGAGCTGCATTATGCAGCAATGCAAACAAACCAGTGAATAATAGCGGGGCAAAAAATGACTGTCTTTCTGGTGCTAGAAGCTTCTGAGGCCGTGTACTATACGGCCTTCTCGGGGTCTGTCTTGGTAAAATGCAAGCCTGGAGAGGACATTTTAAGGCAATATTTACTGGGAGGGTGATGTTCTGCTATAGCTGTGTTTTAAGGTGTACATAAAACAATCCCTACCCACTCAGGCTAGCAGAGCATTAAATGAAAATCCAATGTGCAATTTCCATTGGTGATTTAGGATTACATTTCACTTATAATGAAGAGAGTTTTAACTAAAGTCTTTCCTGAAGAGAGAACAACGCAGTCGTGATGAATATTAACAAGAGGCTGCTAATTTACGGCTTCATTTTCTCTAAGAGAAATGTAAGCTTATGGGGTGAAATGTAAATAAACATAATATATTGGTCAAAACAATGGGCTAGATTCTTCTAGACAGAGTGTGGGAGGGGGAAGGTTTGTATCTCTGGTACAAATTTACACAATTTATGCATCAGTTTGATTTAGACCCATGTGATTAAGGTATCGGTGGCTGAGCAGGCTCTCTGCTGTTGCCTGGCACTTAATCCAGCTGGTGATGTGTGCCCCGGGTGAGCCCAGATACCCCAACAACATTTTGTTTGTGACCGCTGGAGAAATAAGGAAAACAGGTATTGGTTTGGAAGGAAAGCTCTTCCTCCAGCCTTTGGTGAAGGCAGAGGAGTGCCAGCCCTGGTGACTCTGGGGTATCTGTGCCTCTGACACGTGGCTTTGGGGCGAACACAGAGTTACTGCCCTGAGGGCGAGTGCCTTGCTTTGAGAAGGAGGAAAGGCCTGTGGCTGTAAAGAAATTAATTGGGACAGGAGCAAACCGCTAACCTTATGCCTGGCCTTGATGGAAGGAGCAATGACAACTTCTTTACTCCCAGGTTTTGCTGTCGCTTTGTGGTGAGGCTTCCATCCAGACTCTGTGAGGTGTTTTTAGATTTAATCTGACTGAGTGGAAAAATATGGTGGAATGACTCCACTTGCAGCAGCCCAAATTGCACAGAGCTGTTACCTGGCAAACTATTCAAGAAATGCTTATAGATTTGGATTATTTGTCATTGTTTGCTTGACTAGAAGAACGCACCTCACCTGCTTTCCACCCACAGGATTTGCTTTCCATTATTACTTCTAGCATTATTTCCATATTAAGGTTGCATGATTTTTTCTGTTAGGAAAACAGAAAAAATGTTGGTGCTGCTCTCAAACTTCCCTTCAGCTGGTAGAGACAGACCCAAGGAATTTTATTGCTGCTATAAAAATATTCATGTCTGAACTCCCAGATCTATCTTTTAGGGGTTTTATGTAGCACCCACCACCGCAGTATCTAAGCATTCAACTGGTACTGTGATGATTTAGTCATTTTAAGGAAGAGGTAAAAGCAAACATGTTTAAAGTATACCCGGTGGACCGAGAGTCAGATACTCATTAACAATACCTTCGAACCATAATCAGTTAGCCTGAGAGAACATGTTTTATCTTGCTCTTGGCCAACCTTTCTGCCCACAAGTGATTTGCACTCATTGAACAAAGTTGGTAGCAGAATGGATAATAACAGGTTTAAAAATGCTCTGTGGTCATGAAAGTTTAAAAAAAATAAAATAACAATCCCAAACCCTAGCTACTATAAACTGAGCTCAAGGACAGCAAACCTGGGGTTTAGAGCTGAAAGAAAGGAACATTTAAAAGTCAGAGCTGTTGAAAGTTACAGCGTTAGGATTATGTCATCGGCTAATAAATCTTTGTTGTAAGAGAAAAGGTAGGAAAATATACCTGGGGCTTTTCCATTTCCTTTCTGTAAAGCAGAGATATGGGTTTTTTTTCCCCATTTACCATATCTTAATGGTAAAAGATAGCACAGCTCAGTGACTTCTGTGGGGATGTGGGGATTGGAGGGAAGTACAGTACACAGCGCGAACGCCTGCTGCTGTCACAGTCACAGCATCGCTGCCACTTGGATGCAACAGTTTTGGCTTTGCTAATGTTGTAACATATTTGCAGAGAGCAGATATAGGAATAAGTGAAGATTGACGGCGTGGGCAGTTACTGACCTCATGAAATAGGCATATGGTCAGTGACTGTGCATGGACTGTAATTCTGCTTCCACTTTATACACCTCCTCTCAGCTTGCACCCCTGCACTCTTGTGCTTCTCACAAGAGAATTAGAGTTGGGTATGATCAAATATACTTCTTGTTATAATTATTTTCTATAGGTCCAGCATGAAAATGGCTTATTAAATTGGTGAATTCTTTCTAAATTAAGAGCATGCTGTAACAGTGAGACAAAGGAATCTTGTGAGGGTATGAAGCTAGTGGAGTGGGTACCAGCATTGTGTCTTTACAGCTTGCTGGGCACAAGCGGAGCTGATGGGGTGTAGTAGATGACTGCTTGTTACAATTTGCAGACAGTATATATCAAGCAGAATCGTTCCTCAGTCTCATTACAAAGTTGCAGACCTAATCTAAAAGGGAGCTCGATCTCCTTCTCTCCCCTGTTACGTTCAGTGCACAGTTGGTGTTTGTTTAGTTATATTTACTCATTTACATGTTTTAATAACATGCTAACCATCTAATTTATATCTGACTTTATTAGATGTAATAAGGTTTACAGGGGAAGTCTTGTACAGCCACTGCTGGATTTTTCTGTTTCCTTAGCTTTATAATTTAACTCCAGTATATTGTTACATTTTCATGAGAAACCTAATGATAGCACAACACACTCAACAAGAAATTCATTGGTTTTGCTGTTTAAAATTTATATTTTAAGCATTCTATTTTCCTATTTGAAATAGCGAACAGTAAATGAGGGCATGTACATCTTTCTTCTGTGATGTTTAATTGGCATGGTTATCAAGTTATCTGTAAAGATTGTTACAGAGCATGAGAGTGAAACTTAGTAAGCAGGAGATGCATTTGTGCTCACAAACTATTATTGAGGGAGAAAAACTCTCTGGAGCAGAGTTGCATTATCCATGAGTGAATTCTATGGGTTTCCTGAAGGATCAATCAGGATTCCACCAAGGTCAGACTGACTCAGTGCAACTTTAAGGTGGGATATAAGCACGTGGTGCCTAAAGCAGGGAGTTGACATTCCTTCCTGTGCTACTTCAAGAGGCATTGGATGGGGATGGGGGGTGTGTGTGGAGGGAGCTTTTGCTTTATTTATAGCAAAGAGCTAACCTTGCTGCCATCGAAGAGAAGCCCTTGTGTGGAATGGGCTACATACAACCAAGCTACAACCCCTGCCTGACTTCAGCAGTGGCTACTTGCAAATTGGATGGAGTTCTGCTTACTTCTTGACTACATTGTGTAACTGAAGTTTTACACTACTTAGTTAAACTGTAGCACTCAACCTATGATATTTTTTTTCTTAAAGATTATTGAACGCTGCCCTTTAATTTGGTGGGGGCATCTTTAAAAATACTGAATTGGTGCATCCCCTTTAACCAGTATTGTTGAAATGTCAGCTGTGATAGACGTGTCTGGTTTTGTTCCGTATCTGAATTTGAACTGAAATGTGGCAGTTATTGACTTAAACATGACTTAGCTCTCTCTTCAATCCCAAATTTTAGGTATTGATATTAATTAAAATGCACAGTAATGACAAACTGGTAAATAATTACGATGTAAAATGTCAATTGTCCTACTTTTGAATGCATTTGAAATATAATAATAAACAAATTAATCAAGCCACAAGCCTCCAACTAAACAGATGTCTGGGATGTAAATAGAGGGGAAGAGTTAGTGCCATATTTCCTACAAACATTTGTCAAGCCTCTGAAGTGCTCTCTACCTTAGCTGTTAAGTCTGTTAAGGCTTAAGACAAGAAGCAGGTTTGGCTGTCTCTCTGCGTGCCAGGATTGCTCTGCGCGGTGTCAGCAGGCAGCTGGGCTTTGGCACAGAGTGCTGAAGGAGATGCTGCTTTGGTACTTTGAGCTGCTCCCAGGGTACAGAGAGGCACAAAACGCAGCTGTTAGTTGTAAGTTCAGGCCCCCATGTAGTACTGGGGTATTTGAGGTTTGTGGGGTTTAGGGTTTTTTTATTTTTCTTTAAACTATTGTTCTTACTTGAAGTACCAGGTAGTGCTAATGATGGTTTCTTTTTTTTTCCACAAGAACTGGAGTGTTTTTAAATAAGGCAAAGATAAAAATGAGTAACTACAGGAGTAACTTCTGAAGTGAGGAAGTTCTCGCTTTTGGTCAATCTCTGTCAGCAGGTGAATGGGAAACGCTCGCCCTTTGAGCAAATTGGGATACATTTACAGGCATTTGATCTCTGCTGAACTGGTGTAACCATACGAAACCTCTTCTATTATTAACTCGGTCTGCTTCAAATAATTCAGGACTAGCGATGTCGAGCCACTTTGTGATACAGCTTGCCTGCAATATTAAATTTTCAGCAGTTGTGTTTTAATTGGACTGCAGTTCAAAGACACGGTGTGGGCTTGTGTTTAAGGACTCTAGGTTTGACTGCTTTAGAACTACCTTGTGTTTAGAAACGCATCAGCTCATGCAGGCTCTGATCAGATAGTCTAGATACATTTTCTTGTACTCTATCCACTCTATAGCTTCAACAACCAAGGATGTCTGCCTAATGTTCCAAAACTAAGGCAAGCATATGCATGTATAGACTTTATTAATCTATAAACGCTGTGCTATTAATACCAGATTTATGAGAGTCAAGGATGAGCAAGATGATGTCAGAAGCAACTTTCAGCTAGAAATAATAGTGATTGGAAATGAGTATTTCCCATTGATTTCTCTTTAGCGGGATTGTATTTCCAAACTGGTGAATGTTTTCAAGTGAATAATCGGTTGGCTTTCTTTTTCTCCAGAGACTTTCAGGCAAAAGTATTAGAAATACAGGGTGTAACAAAAGACTGGCTTTTAAAATGAAAATAGGCAGCATTTTGGCTGGTATTAAATCACAACTTAGCATAGCTTCAAGGGAAATGGGGAGGTGTGCATACACACATGGCAATTCCTTAGGCTAAAGTTAACACTTGCTAACATATGCGCTGTCTTGTCCTTAAAAATTGAAAGCTGTTGAGTGAACAGTGTAGCCCAGGTGCTGTTTCTCTTAGTTAATGCTCAGTTAATGATGTAGGTAACTACACTGTTTAGAAACCTTAACTATCTTTGGAGTAAGAGTTGTGCATTTTACAGTTCTTTCGTAAGGCAAATCTTTGTATAACACTCAAAGTTCCTCGTATCTAATGTTGTGCTTTGCCCAGGAGGTGGAAATGTAGCCGATTCATCAATTTACTGGTATAGTTAAGCTGCAGTAGTGAGGAAGATGACATTTGGCAACACTGGGAAGAGAGTGTTGAAAGTCTGGAGCGAGTCCAGAGAAGAGCAACAAAACTGGTGAAGGGGCTGAAGAACAGGCCCTATGAGGAATGGTTGAGAGAGCTGGGGGTGTTTATCCTGGAGAAGAGGAGGCTGAGGGGAAACTTTATTGGTTTCTACAACTACCTGAAAGGAGGTTGTGGAAAGAAGGGTGCTGGGCTCTTCTCCNGGCTGAGAGAGCTGGGGGTGTTTAACCTGGAGAAGAGGAGGCTGTGGGGAACTTTATTGCTTTCTACAACTCCCTGAAAGGAGGTTGTAGAGAGGAGGGGGCTGGGCTCTTCTCCCAGGTGACAGGGGACAGGATGAGAGGGAATGGCCTCAAATTCCACCAGGGGAGGTTCAGGATGAACGTTAGGAAGAAATTTTTCACAGAAAGGGTCGTTGGTTGCTGGCAGAGGATGCCCAGGGAGAGGGTTGAGTTACCTTCCCTGGAGGTATTTAAAAGACTGGTGGATGAAGTGGTCATGGTTTAGTGTTTGATAGGAATGGTTGACCTCTGTGATCCAAGTGGTCTTTTCCAACTTAGTGATTCTGGGAGAATGTAAGGAGTATGAAGTATAAAACACTGGTGGCTTTCAACTGATCTCTAGAAATGTTGCTGATATTTGAGGTTTTCTTCTGCTTCATTTATGTGCAGTGTCTATATATTCGAGAGAAAGCAACTGCCAGAAGTCATAGAATAGAATCATCATAGAATAGTTTGGGTTGGGAGGGACCTCATAGCCCATCCAGCTCCATGGGCAGTGACACCTCCCACTGGATCATGTTGCTCCAAATCTCATCCAGCCTGGCCTTGAACACCTCCAGGGATGGGGCAGCCATCTCTTCTCTGGGCAACCTGTTCCAGGACCTCCCCACCTTCATAATGAAGAGTTTCTTCCACATGTGGGATCTAAATCTTCTCCCTTCCAATTTAAAGCCATTCCTCCTCATCTTGCTACTACATACCCTTGTAAGAAGTCCCTCGCCAGCTTTCCTGGATCCCCTTTCAGCACTGGAAGTTGCTCTACGGTCTTCCTGCAGCCTTTTCTTCTCCAGACTGAACAACCCAGCCTGTCCTCGTAGCAGAGGTGCTCCAGCCCTCTGATTATCTTAATGGTCTCCTGTGGATCTGCTCTAACAGATCCAAGGCAATGATTAAGGCAACAGAAGTGTTTCTTCAGTCTTTGAAATTTCTGCTTTGCTGTAAAGGATACTTGCTGAATAATTCTCCCCATCTAGTATGTGAGCATGAAGCCTATACAATGTAATTCATCTGTCCTTATATGTTTGCATGAAAAGACTCACTATCTTGTTCTATGGCAGTAACAGTAACCATAAATTTTAGGTATTGTTTAAAAAAAAAATAAGAAAAGCCATGCCAGACATATGAAAGGAAACAAAGAAAAGTCTGATTTTACTACCTGACCTTTACGAGGACTTTGCAAAGTGACCCACAGCACTTTGTGGCACATAGAAATACTACAGATACTACTGTGCTTCATTAAAAATGGATGAACACAACTTATTTTGTATATAAAGTCATAATCTACAGTTCAATGAATACCTATGATGTTACACACTTAAAGCATGGAATTGGATTTCTATTTCACATCTCCTGATACAAATTCTTAATGGATCCATCACCATGTTTTCAGCTATGTAGCTGAGTTGTTACTGAGCTCACGATCTGCCTGTGACTCTGCAGTATTAATCCTGTTGTTGCTGTTGGACCATAGCTTGATGTTATGTTCTGTGACCATTTGACCTTGCTGTGTTAGCTCACTGCCCAACAAAGTCCAGATCTGCACCAAACATTGCAAGATGTTGGTGAATCTAACCTGTTGTGAACAAGCTCCTTTTAACAAAGTTGTTCTTTCAACCACCTGACCCCCTCAAATACCCAGAAAAAACCCACAAGCTAGAAAATAACTGAGGCCATAAAAGGATGTGCTTCCATTTGTCATCTTGCTTCCATTCCCTGAAATGTCTTTCTGTCTCAAGCAACTGGAAATTTGCAGTATTGAACTGCAAATACTGGGGGTTCTACCTGGCAGGTAAGCAGCATTAACTAGTAGAGCACTGGTGGAGCAGGTTGTTACCAATTTCTGCCTCATCATGAGCAGAGCATCTTCCTACTCTAGAACCCCTCTTCATGTATGACTGCTATTGTTGGTCAGATGTAAAGACTTGCCAGAAAATAGCAAACTCATAGATGGTCAAGTTTTGATTTCTTAAGGAGAGAGCACAATTCTAGATATCTCTGGGTGGTCAAACGCATTAGCTGTCTAGGCATTCAGGAGTAGAGGCAAATACATGCATGCATCTTTTTGCTGGAAATGATGGCATGGCCTGTTCCATTCATGCTCCCTTCAGTCACTAGAAGGTTTCATAGGTAATCGCTTGCTGTGATGATCCTGTTATTCATACATGTTGCAGCATGTAATTACTGTAGTTCTGTCTTTTCAAAGGAGTGTTCGCCATGACTTGAAGTGATTCCCCCCATTCCCCTTTTGTTCACGGCCTTCAGTTCTTCTCTGAATGTTGGTGGCGCAGGATTTCTACAGGTGACATTAACATTGCTTGCTGTGCCCTAATAGCTGGTGGCGCAGCAGGAGTCAGAACATCATAGACAAGTACAAACATGCAATGCAGAACTGAAACCTTACCAGGATGCCAGGGAGAAAGCAGTTAGTTCACAATTACTGTGGTTGCTGTTTTCTAATGAAGCCTCTTTTTAAATATCTTCCCAGAATCCATCACAAGGAGCATCCTAGTTCAGTAGTTGCACCGAAATGAATATGCTTGTTTATTTTCATCCCTACTGCATTTTCCATTTAGATGGGGGAGAAGGGGAAGGCTTTTTGGACTCGAGGTAACAGCAGCTCAATTGCACTCTACCCTCTGGACAAATTAGTCTAGTCTGTACTTTGAATGTCCAGATGTTCTTGAAGCCTGTGCTTAGCAGCAACAACTATTTAAAACTGGCGTGTTTTAGTCAACGTGTTTTAATTGTATTCATACTTCAGTTACCTCTTATTCGAGTCTGAAGGAAGAAATGTGATTTTCCTTTGAAATGTGGTTAACTGCCTTGTCATAATAAATCAACTCATCTGTTGTATATGTTAATAAGTATGAATGTTAAATTTGAATAGCATTGTTTATCTCTACCTAAGAAATATAGGTAAGAATATAAGTAAGAAACTATATGTAAGAGACCGTTCTTTATTTATATCTTATCTTTGTACTGTGAGATGTAAACCCAAAATTTCCTCAATCGCCATGGTGTTTCTACCTCAGTAATTTCTCCTAATAAACCTTCCTCTGCGCTTAGCATTTCTAAACAAGAAATTGCTTCGAGCTATTAATTATACTTTTACCCCCAGTTCTCTCTCTTTGTTCTATTGTCTCTGAAGGGCAGCAAAGAATAGTGCAGATAGATGAATATCTCTACCATTGGAAGTGTCATAAGATTCAGTGTTTACTAGAGCCCTCTCTTTCATTAGGGAATGTAATGTGCGATTATTTAATGTCGACCAGTGGACTCAGCAGGTTCTGTGAAGGGAGGGTGCAGGCAATGTGATTGCCTAAGTTCTTATGAAACTTAACTGAACAAGTGCTCTCCTCTGTTAGCTTTGCCCTGTGTGGGTGTTCTTACTTTGGTTGGTTCTCCTCTGCAGAGTCTCACTGCTGTGGTTTAAAACATCTAAACCCAATTATCAGCTCTGCTATTCACAATGAGTTGTTGGCGTTTTGCAGGGTGGTGAAGGACCTTCCCTCGTGCCTCAGCTTCCCCAGTTTCCATGGTATTTTATCAAGCTGGACCCCAGATGACAGTAGAGATGCAGGGGCACCTACAATTAGCAATGTCTTCAGCTTGTGGTTGTCTGTCAGAGCTGTCAGATATTTTGCTCCTAGCTGAATATTGCCAGTATGTTTATGCCTCCAGTGATGCAGACTTGTCTGTTTACTCTTTGTTTATAATGTCTCCAGTCAGCGATCTTTGTTTCTGTCCTTGTATTCGACGTGAGGCGTTTTCTCCCAACCACTGATCACTTTCTTCCTTAATTTGAAAGTTGAATTCCAGAAGAAGGAAAGGCTTTGTTATACTTGGTGGTTATAAAGATAACGTGCACAGGGAGGAATTCCAGTAGAAAGGTGAAAATGAGTAAGCTGGTATCTAGAGGAATCTCTATTCTCTCTTTCAGAACTGCAGTTCTGTCCTCACCAGTGCCTGCAATATCATCTGCGTTCAATTCATTGTAGTTATTATTTCACTATGGCTTGAGCATAGAGTCTCTCAGGAAGGTACAAAGCTGTACAAATAGCTTTGTATTTTCAAATTACAATATCTGAGAGGATGGGCACAAGCACACAGCGGCTGTGCTTGATGAAGAAGGTCTTGAGTCATGATGGCTACTGCTAATTCCCTCTGGGAATTTTGCTCAAATTGTGAAGCAGCTGTAAAATTTGGGCCTTTGTATGTGCTACCTGGAGAATTTCGGTCTGAAAATGCAGTATACGGCTGTCCAAAACTGGTTCAAGGAATACTAAAATTCTTTAGCCATGTCCTGACAAAAATGAAAGCATGTCCAGCTGCGTTTGTGCTTTCTAAATTGAGATCCTAATCTAGCAATGTTATGGAGATGATTCAGGATAAAAAAAAAAAAGATTTAGTAACAGACCCATTTCCTTGGATTTATATCTTATTTAATATTGTAGCAGCCGAGACTTTTATGTCAGAGGATCCTCTAACTATGCTATTATCAGAATTAATCACCAAAGAAATTGTCATGCCTACCAAGCACCCCAGAACCAATCAGTAGCATTTCAATCTTTCTCAGGTTTAAATCTCATCAAATTCTCAGCCATCCATGCTTAATATCATTCAGTCTTTTAGCAGTGCTGCAGTGCCAGGATGCTACTACAGCCTCACGTTACCTGCCTACCAGGGAAACTGTGTCCTGGAAATGGGAGCTGATGGCTTGTTTAATGTTGTGTCTGCTCAGAAATCTGTGCCCTACGCTCATCAGCTCTCCTGTCAAACTCCTTAGAAGCTTGTCTATAAATTAAGTGGGTTTAGTTTTCCTTTTGCCTTTTGAGAGCTTAGTTTATAAGTGGGTCAGTTGTCCCTGGGGAAATTACAACACAAGCAAGAAACTGCAGAAGTGGCAGGCGTTGTGTGCGGGACAGAGCAGGAGGTCAGAGGCCCTCGGGAGGCACGGAGAGAGTCGGGGCAGCTGACGTGGTGCCGGGAACTGGAGAACTGAGAGGGCAGCGAACGAATTGAGGTCCTTGGAAATCTGCCAGGGGAAGAGCAGAAAGAGAAGCAGAAGCTCAGAGTTTTAGGGCTGTAATTTTGTTTTTGTGGGGGCAAGTTGTTCTTTCAACCAATGTGTGGCAAAAGGAGAAATTAGCTCAGGAGCTGTTTTTTGTTTATTATTTCATTAGTATGTATAGCAATCATTATAGAAAACCTCTTGAGCACATTGATTAGGATGCCAGGTGTGTGGACTCTTCTTATCTACCAGAACTCCTTAACGCAATTTCAAGCTAGGCTTCTTGTCTGCTCCCATTGCTGTGGACTCACCAGTCCACAACTCCCACGAAAGAGATATTGGCACTTAGGCGTATTGGATTCCTGTTCCTGTGCGTTCTCTCTTCCATAGAGAGTATTCCTTCCTGAGCAGCTGGTGATACTGCTGATTAGTTCTCCGAGGCTTCTTTCAAACCTAGTCCCAAAAGAACATCTAACTGAATAGATACAGCATTCCAGAATCTCTCATTCCTTCAGTTTTCTTTGTGAAAAGAGGTGTTGTCCTCACTAAAAATAAAAAGTTTTAGCAAATTGTATTGTAGAATATAGCATGCTGTACACTGTCCCTTGTGTAAGATTTTCTGATAATGGAATTGCCACCCCTCCCGCAAACCTTACCCCAGACCCCACTATCTCCTGAAATATCTCTTGGAAAAATCTTGTCGGTATATATTTTATCTTTGCATTGCTTTCTGTTTGATGTGTGCTCAGTCACAAGATTGTTCAGCGATCACCCCTACTGAAAGCAATTTAGAACTCTGTATAGCTTTTAGATTGGACATAAGGTGCAGAACACCTCTTTTCCATTGTTTTCTGTCAGGGTTTTTTTTCCTCTCTTTGTTTTTTTTTTTCCCAGCTATTTTACCATCCCTATGTCCTTGCAACTTCAGATGCAGAGTCGAATCACTGTTTTAGTGAGAAAACGATGAAACCAGAGTTGCCAGGCTCATAGGAAATCCCAAGCCGGACTCAGTCACTATTGTGAGGGAGGCATTCGTCCTGGTTTCAAAAGAGATTTCTCATAAGGAGCAGTGTTTAACCTAATTACGAGAATATGTTTAAAAGAGTAAATGTGCTTCAAAGCATCCCACAGAGGGGTCGTCAGAGTGGCATGCTGACCATTGTCTGGCTGGATCCAAGTGGGACAGAGGTACTAGTCAGGTTTCTGCCTTTAATCTGGTTATTTTTATTGGTGCAGCAGAGCTGATTCTGCTAAAGCATAAGCAGCCTTTGCTGCAATGGTTGAACAGTGGCCAGAGCTGATTTGTTAGACAACTCAGAGAGAACAATGAATTATCTGCTGTGGAACTGTAACAGCTGGCCTGAAAATTAACAAATAAATGAGGTAAAATGAGATCCTAATTTTGTTATGGGGATAAGAGGATTGTACTGCAGCAGAATTTGCTAAACCCATCAAGTCACAGAGTAAATACCACCAATAATTCTGATGTGTTAGTCACCATTACTGGAGTGAACCAGAAACTTGGACTCATGGAAGTGCTTTATATCTTCCCGTAGTGTTTTGCAAATAAAAGGTGTTTTCTTTCCTTATTCCTCCCACGTTTTTTTTAGTAGATCTAGATAGCTTCTGTGTTGTCACTATACTTGCAGTGCTGCCCTCCTCTAAGTTTTGCTTTTCTTCCTGGAGTTGGAGTGACAGGTTGAAGAACTGAAAACAACAAACGCTGAGGCTCTTTTGCCCTTCTTCAAAGTTCTGTTAAAACACTTTGATATTTATATTTAATCGGCTTTCTTTGGCTTTTGATTTACTGTAATGGCTTTTTGAAATCTAGAGGGTATGGGATCACATACTTTCACGGGAACAGAAATTGAAAATGTAATAATACTGTGAACTCCTGGATCCTATTGATTCTTCCTGTGTAGGGGTGACTCACCTTCTGAATGGTTCCAGAGAGCAGCCATCATATGCAAGAGCTGTATCTGTGAAAATGGAGCTCAACGCATCCTAAAAATGAGACTTCAGACATTGGCACTGGCTCTGTCTCTCAATCTAGCTGTCTCTTACCATTGTGGTCCATGTAGTTGTCTGCTCTTCCTGCTTTGCAGTGTTTTAATATATCTTCATTGCTTTAACATGATATTGATAACGGTACAAATGATGTTATGCAGTTTTGTTTAGCCTTTTCTGCTAGGTTGCTCATTTTTGTGGTTTTGTCTGTTATTAACAAATGGTTTTCCAGCTTGATGAGGCATCGAGTTTGAGAAGATTGTTTCCAACTGTTTTCAGATCCCATCTGACCTGTGGAGATTATTTTTTTTTGAAAGGAGGGTTTATTTCTAAGGCTTTTCAAAGGACTCCTTAGCACATACCTTGTGCACTACAAAGTACATAAAATTTGTCAAGAGAACTTTCCAGGAAACTTCTAACGTGCCAAAAAATGAAAAAGCTACTGAAATATTCATCATATGTTACTTAAAGTACCTTGTGAATAATGGACTGATACCATACCAGTGGGTATTTTTTAAAATAACCTAATTAAGGAATGACAGATGACATTATATAATGTTATTCTAGAAAGTCGCAAGCAGCAGAAATGCTGACCAGTTGGCCCTTTGCCTTCCTAGTACTGATTTACCAAAATCCTACTGAAACTGTTGCAGAAGTGCACATGATATCTAAGGATGAAAATGAGAATTGTTATTTTTTTTGTCTGGACAAACTGCAAGTCAAGCTTCAACAGTTTCACTGAGATTTCAGTTTCACCTCTTTGTGGATCTGTTTTTATGTAGTTCCTCCGGGTGCATTTTTCCAGTTTGAGGGAGACTAGAAAGCAGTAGTAGGAATAGGGGAAACTGTCCATGTCGCATGTGTGCTGGTGAATGTACACAGGTAAAGTATTTATCAACATGAGAATGCGTGCTGGTTGCAGAAGGCATCACAAATCTAAGCTTCATCTTGGAATTTTAGAAAAGCTTGGATACTTCTGGTCTTGTCTCAGTGTTTGACATAAATCGGAAGTATAAGGAACCAAACCACCCCGTTTTTTTTTTTTATTCTTTAGGAAAGAATAATCATCTTAAAATTGCACTTTAGTATTGATTTTTGTTTTATTTTTCTTTATAGACTTTAACAAACCTGAGAATAACAACCGTTACAGATGTTGCCCTACAGAATTAAAGGTATAGCTTGCTTGGTTTATGTGGTTTGTTGTTACAACAAACATCTATATCTACATACGACATATGTAGACCCAAATTGATGTGGAAATAGTCTTTTCAGAAGCAGAGAGGTACTTTTGGACAGCAGTCATGGTGTATGGTCGAAAATGAGCTGTAACATATAACATGTTTGTATGTCCAGTTTCAAGACCCAGGCTCACCCCTTCATGGCGATGCTGGTTTAGCCTAAATGTACCAGTTGGAATCTTGTGGATTTTCTGGGCTGCAGAGGGTCATGCTAAAAAAACAGATTTTGAAGAAATCGAATGTCTGTACATAAAATCTCGTAATTTGGGTTTATTTTCCTGAATCACATAGTTTCTACTTGAGAGAACAGAATTACTATTTTTGTTTCTTGACAGTTGTATTTAACAGTGTTCTAAAGCTTGTATTTCTCACCACGAAGCTGTTTGTTTAGGGAAAACTGAAACTTCTGTTTCCATATACTGCTAAAATAATTTTATTTGTTTAATCTACATGTAGCGTATCTGTTATGTACTGTACATTTGAAATTATATTTTTGCTTGAACTTTCAAGATTTGTCAGAAGACTTCCTTTAGTTACACTTCTGCTTATTATAGCAAAGATTTTTATGGATAATAATCTGGAGTATTTTAATTTGGTGGTAAATCTAAATAATAAGATTTACCTTTCTTCAGATTCAAGGTTTTGGGTCTGCACTTGAAATGTTAACGGAACTATAAGTTGCTAACTTGCGTCTCCAGAAATACAGAATTTGGGGTTTTTTTGGTAAGAGGTCTTTAATCCTTTACTGAAATTGAGAAAGAATTTTCACATTATGCTTGGCTTGTACTATAGCACTGATCACAACTCAGTGGCCTAAGTCAGGTTTAATTGCAAAACTGAATTAATCCCCTTCCTGAATACTATAGGAACAGGATTATGGGAAATCTTTCAACACAGATATTCCTTATGAGTATGTTTTTTTAAGTTTAAAACATAGACTTTGTCACTCAGTCACACAGGAACATAAACTATGGGGTTTTGTGCCTGTTGGGCAGTAGGTAGAAATCAAGGTGTGGATAGTCTGTATTGGATGTTTGTGGATACAAAAATGTTGCCATAAAAATCCTTGGACCTTTTTCCAAAACTGCTCCAGAAGACAAATCCAGGATGAGAGTAGATTTCTTCTGAATACTGAAGCCAGAAATAGTAATGAGGAATGACACAAATGATTAATACAGAAGAAGTGATCAAGCCTTTGAGTGTGTTGGATGCTCTGTCCTGACTTTTGTGCTTATGAATGTGGGTTAAAGAAAACACCACTAAGAAAACAAACCTGTTTGTTCTGCTCTTTTTGTGGTACGGCCATCTGCTTGATGCAAGTTAAGAATTGAGAAGAGCTCCATGCTCCTATCTGATGTAACAAAAAGGTGTCAGGTCTCTGTATGTATGCCCAATGCCCTTTCTGTAGCCCTGGTGTAACCTAAACAGAAAAGCAGAGTTTATTTAGCATTTCTGAGGGAGTTAGGTGTTCAGTCTACTCTGCCTTTCGCTTACTTGGCTCGGTAAGTGAAAAGCTACCTGACAAAAGAATGATTTAGCGTGGCAAATTAAAATCCCACTGGGGGTGCCAATCTAGGTTGACACAAAACAAACAGTGAATACTTTTTGAAATGCTAAGAAAAGGTGTAACAAACTTAAACCACTCCAGCTGCAGTGAAGTTGTGAGTCTGGCCATAGCGCAGTTTTGTTTCGATTGCATGTATCCTGAAATAGTTGCTTGTTATCACAATGCCTTCTGTGTCATCACCGCCGTATAAAGAACACAGTTTTTCATCCAATCCCAGGGAAATAAGCATTTTGCTTGTGCACTGCCAACTTTGTGTCTCCCAGTACCTCCTCATTTCACACTGTCACGTGTTGGAAGTAAATTACTGCAAGGAGTGGGGGCAGCCTGGTACCCTACGCTATGACTTCATGATGGGCTTTTGTATGTGTGTAGACAGCTGCTGTTTGTTCTTATCATGCATATTGCAGTGTTCTCAATTTTCCTCCCACACAAAGTTGCATTCTTGGTCTCAGTTGAAAGGGCACTTAAAAGCAGTATGACGCTTCAACTGTGATTGTAGTCAATGTAACAAGGATTGTATATTTTCCAGACTAGCAGTATAGCATCAAATACTTTTTTAGTTTAGGTTAGTAAGTAGTAGGGCAGGAAAGTTCAGAAAATCCATTGCGACCTCTTATATGACTTAGTCTGTAAGTTACCGCGGTGTTGAGCCCAGCTGGATATCTGGATGAGAGTTTCATCTCTGCCTGGTGGGGAAGAAATTATGTCTTGAAGTCTTCTGATCATCTGTCTTGGTAGCTTGCTCCACTGGATGCTTGCCCTTACTCATCTGTGCCTTAACCCATGTTGAATTTTGTTTGGATTCAGTACCCTGTTTGTTTCCTCTTACCTCGTTAGAAAACTTCATTATTGCTCTTCCTTTTATTCCTGGAAAAAAGAACCTCTTTGCTGTTTTAGCGTGCAGCACATCTCTGTGGAGCAATTTGTGAAAGTCCAGGGAACAGTATTGACTTGTCGGCGGGATGCTCCTCCTGATCTAATTAGGCTTTCTTCTGTCCCTCCCTCCTCCTTTTCTGTGTTTAATTAGCTCCGATGCAGCACTGTGCTGGCCTGGCTCTGTGGTCTCTTGAGGGAGTGGAGCTGGAACCTGGCTGGGTAGATGGCGCAATGCTGCGTTGCCCAGTGATGACACCGGAGCACACCAAATCGCCCCTTTTGGATGACTTAAACAGACCAAACTTGTTAAGTGTAAATGTAAGGCTCTGTTTTTTTCCAGCCTTCAGATAATACTCTACAATAAAGGGTCTCTTTCATCCTGGACTTTCAAAAACTTACTGAAACGAGTTTTTCAAGTTCTGAGGTTTTATAAAATTTAAGTCCTAGATCAGCATGGCAGGAAGTGAAGGGAAGCTCCCATCTACTTAACTTGTTATCCTGTAGCTGTATATCTAGAAAAATATTGTATGACTTGGTTTGTATAATTGGTGGTGTGGATGGGATGAAGAAGGAGATCAACACTAAGTAATGGTGTTAGTTTACCACTGACCTTTGAAACTTTGGGTAGTAGATGGATGTTGTTAGTGTAATATGTTTTGCTGCATGTCACAGGTGACTATTTTTATGCTAGAAAAGGTTTGGGCAATAGTTTTATCTACTTGAACCTTGACAACTTTGTTGCAGTGACTTCCTTACTTTTTCCACTTACTGTCTTTCTAAAGTTTTCTTAACAGGTGGTGTTTTCTCAGAGTACAGTTTTTATTTTCCAAACCTTTTATCATCTTGGATGCTTTGCTCTGAACTGCCTCTGATCTGTCCATCTCCTGAGCGTGCTGCTCCAAAACACGAGCGTTCTGACAGAGATCTAATGGGACTTGGATAATCGTGCTTATTTTACATACTTAGTGCTGTGACCTAAATAGCATTCACTTTTCATGTGACAGTGTTTTATTGTTCGCTTGTGTGCAGTGTATTAGCCAGTCTGACACACAGCTCTGTCTCTGCGATGCTCTGTATAGAGTCTGTTCACGGGGAAAATCCTAACGGCCTTGTTCGATTTAAACTTGTCGCATCTTCCAGCAAAGTCACTCGATCTCAGTGGGAGTTGCCAGATTAAGAATGAACAAAGACCTCAGGATCTGGTTCCCTGTTGGTACGTTTGTTTGTTCTTTTCAGCTGAAACTATTTGTCATTTGTTTCTATTGAATCATAGGACAAATTCATTTAATTATTTTAGTCCCTCAAGATCTTTGACATCTTACATACTGTTTAGGTGAGGTGTAAAGGCTTGCAGTTCTCTTTTCCCTCTATTTTCTCATACTCAATAATAAACTTGCTGCTTTTGCATTATAAATGAAGATTTGGATATTTTGAAGAGAAACTTAGCGAAACTTAGTTTTCTTTGTCATTAAAATTTGCTGAAAACCTAGCTTTTTTTATGGGGAGGGGAGGAAAAAACCTCCAAACAAAACAAATAAGCAAACAGAATAAATCTCTGCATATCACACAGATGTATTTCCAAGGGGGAAAGGAAAGAAAAAAAAATCCCCAAACAACTTCTGTTCTTAAAGACTTTCTGTGTTTGCTTGTTTAGAAACAAAGGTACTAAGTGAAAGAAGTAAGACTTGAATGAGTTCCTTTGTGCTTCTGTTGAGTATAATGGCAGGCAGAATTATGTTGTGTAGGACTCATTTCCCCTTCATATTTACCCCAAACCTACAAATATTAGCAATGATTGTATTTCACAGTGTACATGTGTGCATTGGTGAATTGTATTTTAAGCTCATGATATTTAAATCACTTGCAAAATACTGACATCTTGCAAAATCAGTCTCTAAAAGATATTGGACTGTTTATTTTAGAAGTAAAACTTATTGTGTGCATTGATTCCTATGCATTTTTCTTTTTAATTATTTTCTTCTTTTTTCTTTTTTAATAAATTGAGGTGGGGGCAGTGTGAAGGTACCTCTGGAGAACTTTTTAGGTACAATCACCTGTTCAAATAGGCTGTGAGAAGAATAACTAGGGCAGGAGGGGGGAACGAAATGTGTGACTGTACCTTCCATACTGAAATACTCATAGCACAGTTACCTCACAAGTGGTTTATTATCTCCTTAAAACCAACTTGATTGCTTATACGATGTGTATTCCACATCAGTGAACTCTTGAGAGCCACAGTGTGTGTTTACATGCTTAGATATCCACTGTAAAACTTGGTGCATAATTTATGGCAGGAGGAAATTTGATAGGAATGGTTGGACTTGATGATCTGGTGGGTCTCTTCCAACCTGGTTATTTTATGATTCTATGAAAGGGTGAATAACTAGGATGACTTTGAAACAGGATTGATCCTCAGCTGTCTTACAGCTGTGGTGGGGCCAGTAACAGCAACAGCTCTGTAGTGCATCCTTGAAATGCATCTTTGAATAGTAACGTTTTGAGTTGTCCTTTGAGCTTTCACTGGCTTTTGTCTGTATTCGAAAGGAATTAAAATACAGAAAGCATCAAATATATCGATATATGTTTGGGATAACAAAAATAACATTAAAAGCCAAACTAAGCAAAAAGTCCCTTTCAAAAACTATAGATGGTTTAGCTTAGTTCGTATTGTCATCTTTTACTCCAAGAGTTTACACATAATTATGAAGATCTGGTAAAGACTGAGATAACTGGTCAAAAAAAGATACTTTGAGCTGTGGGATTAAAGCCATACAAGTGTGGAAGACCGACCTCTTTGAAGGAGAGCTCTGCAGGTTTAGTGCTGTGGCTGTTGTCCAGATATTTCCCATATTAGCAGTTCCTGTGGTGGAATATCAGTACGTAGAAGCATCAAGAAATGTATGAAGTGTTCTGCTACAGATGCAAATCAATATGAAATAAAAATGCTTACAATATGAGGCTTATTCTGAAGTTTTCTCTCTTCCTGTCCCTTGCTTTACTGTTCTTTTTTGTCCCTTCCTACTATTCATAATTAAAAGAGGAAAAAAGAGAGGAGAAGAAGAAAAAAATGAAGAAATCTTTCAAAGACCTTTGGCTCTAATTAGATTTTCATTAACGTTTTATAAAATCTATTACATGAAGCCTCCTAAGAAATGAGAGCACAATTCATGGAGATGATTAACAAATTGGTTTAACGAACTTATCTTGAACTTGTCAGACCCACTGTGGAGTTCTCGCTCCCCTGAAGTGTTGGAAAGAAACACATCCAGTATGACAGTTCAGAACAGTGTAAGGAGTAAAAATGAGATCAGATGGTCTCAGCCTGGTTCGTACTTTTTTGAGAGTGCACATCAACAAGCCATACTGAACTGTCACTAATTTGACAGCTGTAGCAGTGAAAAGCCCCATAAAGCCAGAATAAGACACTGGGATTTGTGCCAACTGTGAAGGCAGTTTTACCTTGAAAAGACTGACTCTGGGTTGTACGATTGCACAAGGAGCCTAACATGGCTCAGCTCTTATCTTTCATTTGCATAGGAACTAGAGAGAAAGCAGCTGCTTGGTCCTGTTTTGCTATTTGTTTGCACTAGTGTAAAAACCAATATTGTAACATGAGACTAATCTGCATGAGGTCTACCAGCAGGCAGCTAAATTGAGAGTAGTGGTACCAAAGCACAAGCTACTTTTGAAAATTAAAATATTACATTGGAGAGCTGAATTAAGAAGTTGTTTTTATTTTCACAGCTGTAGGATGCTCAGATTAGTTTCTAAAACTTTAAGACTACTGTGGGATTTATGCAGCTGATACAGGTATGGCAGCTCAACCCATTTGAAAAAAAACCCGATTCTGGACTTTATATAGTTAGAGATGAGAAAGATCACCTAAGCTTGGGTTTTGTTCAAGGTGAAGCGGTTTTGTTTGAGTGTTGTGGGATATTTAGATTTGAATACCCCAATGTGAAGTCCAGAAGCGCAGGGGAAAGCAAAATTTCATCCAGGAATTTGGACCAGGGTCATCATGACATACACTCATCTGAGTTACTTTCTTCAAGAAATATTATTGAAATATAATAATTCTGGACAGAATTACCAGCTTGTTATGAGCTTGTGGGGTAGGAAATCATTAGAGCATAGCTCTAATCTAAACTGGGTTTTGGCATCCCCCAGTTTGTGTGTCATTTAATCTCAAGGTTGCAGTTATGTCGTTCAATTTTATTTTTGTCCTTTATAAAACACAATCGTGCCCCATTCATCAATGACCCTGCAAGAGAAGTGATCTGCTGTCCCTTTTATCAGAGTGGTGGAAGTTACTGCAGCACCCTGCTGGCAAGCTGGCTTTCCTCTCCCCGCGGGAGGGACTCAAACGCATCCCCATGTGCTCTGCCTTGGCGTGTGATAGGTGGGTATGACACTTTGCAGTGTGACTGGTTCAGATGCAGTAAGTTTCCCTGGCTCAGAAGCTGAGCAGGAGAACGGCTTAAAACCTACTGGGACAAATAACTCCAGGTGGATGTTCTGGCTTCAGCAGCCATGCCCCTGCTCTCCCTTCTGCTTTCTCATGCTGTCACTTATTTCTGCTCCTGTTAATAATGGAATTTGTACTGCCGCATGTTAAGCCAAGTCAGGGAGGTGACTAACTGATGCTGTTTTGCTGATGGGTTGTTTTTCTGCCGAGTCATTTCCCCAGGCTGAATCCCTTGGTGGCAGCGCTGTGTACACCAGCACAGCCTCACCGCAGTGAGGAAACAGGAGCGTGCGACTGAGGAGAGACTGAGCGCTGGCAGCGATGTGGTAGCACTGCTATTGAATGTTCAATTACACTCAGCTATTTTCAGCCTGAGAATTAAAATTCAGCTATTTTCCCTTACTAGGAGGGAGTAAACACCATAAACCCTCTTCTTGGCTCAATGTAACTCCTAATTCAGCTTGCTGTATGGGGTGTCGGCTGTGTCCTTTTCCCATCCATCTGTGCAAGAGTACGAGTAGCAGCTCCCTTGCCGTTCCCCAGACTGTCATCTGTGAAAGGGATTTCAGTGGAGTAAAGCAGCTCCCTGCGCAACCGTATGTCCCCACATGAGCTCGCAGAACAAGAATCACAGTTTGTCCTTATTATTGTTGTCTCTTGCCAAGCAAAAAGCACCTCCTTTTCAGTCATTGAAGAGGATTTAGAATGCTTCTAAGAAGCAGAAGTTCTGGAAACCAAACTTTGCACCACAGGCTTTTGTCTCCTTCATGGTAGCAGCAAGATGGGTGGCCTGTCCTTTTAATTGCCAGTCTCTGAGACGCTGTCCTGGATCAATGTCTGTCACTTGTCAGCACAGTATGATCCAGCTTCTTTTGGGTATTTTACTTGTACTCATCTCAAAATGAATCTGATACTTGGAGCTGTGTGATCAGTTTACTTTTCCCAGCATTTATCTGCAGAATACAGTAGCATTGAAGTCATAGAATCGTAGCATGATTGGGGTTGGGGTTGGAAGGGCCCTCTGGAGATGGCCCAGTGCAACACCCCTGCTAGAGCAGGTTCATGTCCAGCAGATTGCAGAGGAGCTCACCCAGGTGAGGTTTGAATATCTCCAGAGAAGAAGACTCCATACCCTCCCTGGACAGCCTGTTCCAATGCTCCATCACCCTCACAGAACAGTTTTTCCTCATGTTCAGATGGAACTTCCTGTGCTCCAGTTTGTGCCTGTTGCCCCTTGTCCTGTCACTGGGCACCACTGAGTCCCATCCTCTTGACACCTGCCCCCTACATATTTATAAGCTTGGATGAGGTCCCCTCTCGGGCTTCTCTTCTCTTCTCCAAGCTAAACACACTCAAGTCCCTCAGCCTTTCCTAATAAGAGAGACATTCCAGTCCTTTGATCATCTCTGTGGCCTCTCCAGATAATGTGGAGAGTCTTGCCTCTTACTGGTGTTGCAGAAGACAGCTTGAATATAACTATTCCTTATCCTAATTATCCTAATAAATACATATTAGGAAAAACGTTCATAATATTAAGGTCAAAAAGCTGCTTTGCATCCTTATGGGCTTTTTAAAAGTTAGATCTCAAATGCTAAATGGTAGCAAAAGCTTCAGTTGCCCTTGTGACCTTCAGTTGCACATATGTTATGATAGCTATTTTAGAATTATTTTAATTGCAGAATAACAATCTTCAATTCAAATTTTGCACTTCAGAAAGGTTAAGAAATTGCACCTGAGGGCACACACCTACGTCACGTTGGGACTTTCTTAAACGTGACTCTGCTGGAAGCAAATGTGCCTCCCTGTTAAAAAGATAATTTGTTAGTCAAATAAACTGGGATTGTCCTCGCTGTGCTTGGCTGTATTTGGTCTTGCAGTAAACTTGAATGTATATGAAGAACTGTCCCTTAAGGTTGTGTTCATTTTACTTTTAATTTCATATTAAAGTTTTCTCAAGTTCATCATTTATTTATCAAGCGAAGGATGAGGCTTAATATCTGGAATATTGAATAATACAGAGCTGCAGTTGTGTATTGTTCTCAGGTTACTCTTCCACTGCACACGGTGCCAGAACACCAGTATGGGCACCCAAGACGAAGATGCGTCCTGGTTTACCTGACAACTCCTAATTGTTACAAAAGTACTCCTGTTCCCATAAGAAATTAAACACCTTATTTCTGAGCATCAATCGAAGAAAAGTTGGGAAAATGCTTAATGTTCCTTTCACTTGCCTGAAAAATGTAAAGATTTGAATCAACTCCAGTGGGCACCAGGGAATGTGGTGGTTTTGAATGTAGGCTAAAGCTTGCTTTCAAAGTGTATGCAAAGACCGTTACTAAAGCTGGAGGAAATAGACTATGGCCTCTTGTTTCCACTGTGATCTGCCTCAAAGTACCTAATGAATTAAATAGGACAAAGGTTTGGACATGTTTTTTTCTCAGCGGCAGACAAACGATGTATCGCCTTCCCTGGAGATGTTTAAGGCATGGGTGGACGAGGTGCTGAGGGACATGGTTTAGTGTTCGATAGGAATGGTTGGACTCTATGATCTGGTGAGTCTCTTCCAACCTGGTTGTTCTATGATTCTATCATTTACTGGTGAGATTTTAGTTTTGGTAGCAGGACACAAACAACAGCATTTAATACTTGCAGCTTTTTGACGTTGCATCCCTTGACACTCAGTACTTGTACTTGTAGATTATAATTCCAAACATCAGGGAGCAGATGTTTCTTTGGGGAAAAAAATAATGTGACAGCAGATGCAATCAGGTGTAGAAATGAGCACAAAAAATATTGCAGGCTTGTCTTTTTGGGGGTTTGCTGGTTTTTTTTGAGAAGTAGGGGATACTTTCGAGATCTCATGTATTTGTGTTAAGCTTTTTCCCCATTGTAGTTAGGTAGATTTTTGACCTTGTATATTTTGATCTTTTATCACCAAATTTTTCTTTAGCAACGTACAGATCTTCCAAATAGTTATCAGGGGAATTGCATGTGAAATTATATGGNGAGGCCAGCTCCCTCCTCTCCACAACCTCCTTTCAGGTAGTTGTAGAGAGCAATGAGGTCTCCCCTCAGCCTCCTCTTCTCCAGGCTAAACACCCCCAGCTCTTTGATGCTGTTTACTGGGAAGGACTGGCTAATTAAAACCCAAATAAGTTAGGACAACTCATATTGACTATTATGATTTTTAAACAGGTGAGTGCAATGATCTGGCCTAGATCTATTTTTACACAACTCCATCTCATTACTATTTTATATGACATTAAATGAATAATGTATTTGCTCCTTTTTTCCCCCCCAACATCTACAATATCTGTAGATCATATTGTCTTGGGGGATGTTTCCTGCTTAATTTACTAAATCTCCCACTGTATATTTGTTTCTTACTTTGTTAATAGATAGTAAAATTCAAGTTACTGAATATTAGTAGATGGAGTATTTCACTCCACTGCAAGAAAATAAATGTTGCTAGTGGAATTGTGTGTGTGTGTTTACCATGGTTTATTGCATAGGCTACATAGTAAATACTTTTAATTCTCCTTATAACTTCTCTTTCATATGAGCAGCAATTGTAGGTGGACGGGCACTACGAACCACTGGAAACCATTTTATTTCCAACGTGCATCCTGATCTCTGATGATGTGTAGGTTAAAATGCTGCTGGCTGTCTTGGGTCCCATGGAACACAGTGCTTCCATGGTACCTGCTGCTGACCCAAACCAAAGGTACCCAAAAGGGATTTGGTTTTTGTTGGTTATTTTTGAGATCTTTTGAGTCTGACTTTTCATCCTAGTGGCATAAACTATTATCCTCCCTTCAGTTTTATAAATGAGAGCAAAAGAGTATATTTTCTTTGTTTTCTTATAAAGATTGATGTGACATTTTCTGTGGTGTCATGAACTTAACTTGTCAAGCAGTAAGCAAATAGATCCTTTCACCTACTCTCTCCTCTCTCAATTTTGTATTCCCAGCTTACAAAAACCACTCTGATTAATGTATCTACAGTTTCCAAAACTCTCTGTAGAGCCAGTACTGGTTCAGCATACTGCTTTGGTAGCTTTTGTTGGTGAGATTTGTAGGACTTGCATCCTAATTAAAAAATGGAGTGGTTCATCTGACTCGGGGTTCACAACTGTAGATGCCAAAACCCTCTTATACTTCAGTGTTGCAGCATCAAACATCAGTTTCTATCCAAGCAACTCCTGATGTTGCAATACTACATTTCAACAGACAACTGTCACTAGAATTAAATTTCAGATAAAATACACTAGATTGACATATTCTCAGTAGAAAAACCTAAAAGAGGACAGTGCTCATTGCCCCCTCAGGGAATTAACACGTCCCCCCAGTGCTTTGTGACATGTACAAATTGCGGACAGAGCTGGGAATGATGCTCTGTCTCTTAGAGACATCTAAACTCTGGTTCTTGGTTGTTTTCAAGAAGCGTTTTTATGCAGCTGTCAGATCATGCTTCAAAGGGTTTTTCTAAACTTACTTCTGAAAGAACTGGACTGCCCCAGTATGCTGCTTTGGCTGTGGAAAGAACTACAATTTGTATTTTGGAGTAGGCAGTATGTACCTGGCACCATCCTGCCCTGCTGGGCCAGGGGATGGGTAGATACGAACTGCTCCTGCCGAGGCTGCTGCAAGTCTGTGGTGAGAAGGAAGACAAGACAATGAGAAGAGAAAATCACTTCAGCTCCTTAACTTAGAAACATTATTTTACATGAAAATGTTAAAATGGCATTTTCTTTGGGACCCTGCTAACAAAAATTGGTATATTTTTCCAGAAGAAATTCAAATGACTTCGTTTTGAAGTTAGGGCATATTTCTTAGTGTTTCATATACTGCACCTTCACTGTGAACTTGTGGATACAAACAGTGGCAGAGTTTAGCATTTAAAGCTTCTTGATGTTTTTTAAACCATTTTTTTTCAGAGAAACTTATTCAATACATGAGGAAAGGATGAAAGGAGCACTGGAAACAGCTTTTCTAATTAATTTCTGACTTTAAAATCTTATTTCAGCAAGAATATGTGAGATAATGACCGAGAGTGGACTGTGATGCAAGTGTCTAAACTTGTCATGTGTTCAGTGATGGACCCCAGGGGTTTCCTGCTGCCTGACCCTGGTACCATCCCAGCCTCCACCCTCTGGTGATTATTTTCTAGCCTCTTAGAAGAGTTTCAAATTCGGCATCATCAGAAGATGGATACATGAGCCAGGGCAGCTCATGTATTTCAGGCAGTGGTGAACAAAGATGATATATTGGTGAGAATGATCTAAATAAAGGTTAAGGCTTTAGTTCTAATGGAACTAATGCCCCCAAGTATGAAAGCGGCTCTGCTTGCTAATGTTTACTGCCTCATCGGTTAGAAATGGTTGGGATTACATGTGCTTGTATGGAGTTTTCCATTGTTGCACCTAGTTAAGAGAAAGCAGTCTCTCTGCTGTAAGCTTGGAAACAGTCTTCTGTTTCTGTAGAAGCTGACTTCAGTATATTCAGATATTCTGTAGAGCGATGAATTACCGGGCAGGGTGGGCTGTCCTTAGCAAATGTGTCCCATCCAGGACAGGCTGCGAGTCAAGATCAGATACGCAAGAGAAGCACGCAGCAGGTTTCTGTGAGTGCACATCCCTTCTGGCAATTGCATATCATGTAATTTATTATTCCTTTTCATGTCTGTCATATTTCAAGTTCATTCCAGGGAATTAAATGGCAGCTGAAAAGGGTGCATTCTCGAGAAGTTTGAGGAGCAACCTGTAAAAGCTCTGAAGAGGCTAGAAGTCCTTCTGAAGTGAGAGGTGCCCCTGTGACTCTTTCAAGTGAGGTACCGTCATACTCACCTTAATTCACTGAAGGTTGTGATGCATTCAAAGCTGTTGGAAAAAGCGTTTCATTTAGATCTGTCTCTACTTGAAGAGCTGTGCTTGACTGACCTGCTGCGCATGGCAAATGATCGGGGTAGCTCCGGAGTGATGTGTTGCTAGTGGCACAGGGTGAAGGAGGTGTCCTTGCCCCTTGCTGAGGCCGCACTTGTCATGCGGCTGTGTGCTCCTGGGGAAGAGGTTAGGGCTGGGGCTCTAGTGGATGGGTTTGCTCTTTGGCCCTTCTTCCACAGCCAAACATGTGGGAGCGTGAGTCTGACTTGTTTGTTAGTCTTATAAATCCTGCCTGTATTGAGATGCTGACGGTTCCAGGGTCCTGGTGCCTGACAGGATTGGCAAGTTTGTTTTAATCTTCCAGGTAGTGAGGGATTCTGGGGTATTTCTTTTTATTTCATTTTTTTCCTTCTGAAAAGTAGTTTCATAGACTTAGCTCAGACATATACAGACTGAAATCCAGGAGGTATGGAAGTCGTATTTCAGTATAGCTAAAGCCTGATGTTGTTTGCCCTAGAGATCTGAAACACTCTCGAAATGCCTTTGCTGTATGGAATCAAACTCTAAGTTAAAATTCAGTACTTTCTTTTGGAGCATCAGAAATAAGACTGGCTTTTTTTTTTTTTAAATAAGANATATTCTGTAGAGCGATGAATTACCGGGCAGGGTGGGCTGTCCTTAGCAAATGTGTCCCATCCAGGACAGGCTGCGAGTCAAGATCAGATACGCAAGAGAAGCACGCAGCAGGTTTCTGTGAGTGCACATCCCTTCTGGCAATTGCATATCATGTAATTTATTATTCCTTTTCATGTCTGTCATATTTCAAGTTCATTCCAGGGAATTAAATGGCAGCTGAAAAGGGTGCATTCTCGAGAAGTTTGAGGAGCAACCTGTAAAAGCTCTGAAGAGGCTAGAAGTCCTTCTGAAGTGAGAGGTGCCCCTGTGACTCTTTCAAGTGAGGTACCGTCATACTCACCTTAATTCACTGAAGGTTGTGATGCATTCAAAGCTGTTGGAAAAAGCGTTTCATTTAGATCTGTCTCTACTTGAAGAGCTGTGCTTGACTGACCTGCTGCGCATGGCAAATGATCGGGGTAGCTCCGGAGTGATGTGTTGCTAGTGGCACAGGGTGAAGGAGGTGTCCTTGCCCCTTGCTGAGGCCGCACTTGTCATGCGGCTGTGTGCTCCTGGGGAAGAGGTTAGGGCTGGGGCTCTAGTGGATGGGTTTGCTCTTTGGCCCTTCTTCCACAGCCAAACATGTGGGAGCGTGAGTCTGACTTGTTTGTTAGTCTTATAAATCCTGCCTGTATTGAGATGCTGACGGTTCCAGGGTCCTGGTGCCTGACAGGATTGGCAAGTTTGTTTTAATCTTCCAGGTAGTGAGGGATTCTGGGGTATTTCTTTTTATTTCATTTTTTTCCTTCTGAAAAGTAGTTTCATAGACTTAGCTCAGACATATACAGACTGAAATCCAGGAGGTATGGAAGTCGTATTTCAGTATAGCTAAAGCCTGATGTTGTTTGCCCTAGAGATCTGAAACACTCTCGAAATGCCTTTGCTGTATGGAATCAAACTCTAAGTTAAAATTCAGTACTTTCTTTTGGAGCATCAGAAATAAGACTGGCTTTTTTTTTTTTTT
>WAAB01018581.1:29076-46047 GCA_013389865.1 Piaya cayana | reverse complement strand
TCACCAACTAAGGTAAATTTAGGTAGTCTAACTTCGATGGGGAAAGTTTACAGAGCACCCAGACCTTTGAAAAATGCATAATAGCTTTCTATTTGTTTATTTTATTAATGATAATTACTTTGTAATAAATTTTTGATTTCAAGTTATGCTGAAATTCAGCTTTCATTGTTTTTTAACTAATGCTGCCACGAGAAGAGTATTTAATTCCTAGGATGATGTTTCAAAGTGCAACTTTCCTACCACTTTACCTTAAATGCATTTTTTTTGAATGCTGAAATGAGCAGTGTTACATTATATTCTTTTGTCTTGGTGCAATAAGTCATTGGAGCGACTGAGATCACTGTGTAATAATGATTTTATAATGCAGCATTCAGGCATTTGGAGGTAGACTCAGAAGATGCTTTTGCTAGGCAAGTTTGTTTAGCCTCTTTTGTTAGACAGCAATAACAATTGGAATGCGAAAGTAGTTGTACTCCACGGGCGTGAAAAGCATTAGCTAATTATTTTTTCTGACACNCACTATAACAACTGATATATCTCAAATATAACCAACCTAAGTGATCATACTAAAACATGAAATGATTACTAAACAAAAAAGAATAAAAAAAAAAAAAAAAGAGACTAGCTTCACTTACTTGCCATTTGAAGTCTCCAGGAGTTCAGTGCACTCAGACCTGCTCAGGACCAGATCCTATTTGCATGCAAGAGAACAAATTTTCAGTCTGCAGGTCATGGCTGTCTTACAGGATAAGCTGCTGGATGTGGAAAGCACTGCTCCAGTAGCCCTCAAAAAGCTTTGTCCTCTGCATGAAGGTTAAATGAGAATTCTTTGGGAGGAAAAAGATCATTTTCTTTCTTTTTTTTTTCTCCTCCTGTTGTCCTGGCTGTCTGCATCCTCCAACAAGGTCCTTACTTCAGGCTGCTTGAGATAAAGTGAGGGAGAATGCACCATGCATCATGTAGAGTGGATTGATAGGCTAGGAAAGCAGCCTTTAACAAGGGTGGCACTCTTGCTCTTTTCCAAGGAAAAGCAGGTGTAGATGTTTATTAGTTTCCAGAGGAACCTTACTTATTATCCTATCAAAAAAGCGTGTGAGGCCAGTCAGTCTTGTCTAATTAATGGGCCGTATCTCATGGTGTTCAGCCAAGTAGTGGAAATTCAGACCTAAAAACTCCAATTGAGCAATTTGCTGAGAACAGTTCAAAGAGCAAACGCAGGATTGGGAGGTGAAGAGGACTGGTGGCTTTTGGGGCTGGATGTTGAAGTGCAGACTCTGCGTAGTGAAAATGTGCTTTCAGCTTGTCACCTGGGGATGTGTTAGTGAACAACAGGGTTCTTGTAGGAGGAACATGACATGAGTAAAAGCAGAGCTGTGTCATCCACCAGCAAACCATCCTGGAGTGGATCTGGTTGATACTAGGCTTGTTTGCAGTATGCAGATATCTAAGACTTCTTCCAGTACTTGAGCCAGTGGGTAGAGGCGAGATAAATAATTTTGGAAACCTGATGATCTGTGCCTATAGTTTTTAATTTCTCAAATAGGTGGAGAAAGGAAGAATACTGAATGTTGAATGTTTTACCCTGATATGACATACAAGGTTACTGATGACACAGGCATTATTTTCCCTTTATGCTGATACCTTAGAAGTTTAAAATGTTGAAAGTTGTGTTTCACAAGGTATTTTAAGCATTACAGACTTGATGTTATGGAAATGGAAAAATGTCACTCATTCAGGTATTGGGCCAGGAAATGGGAATGATAAGTAATATTAAGTGACAAACTCAGTACTTAACACCAAATAGTGAAGGTTGTTCCATTTTTACTGTTTCTCTTATCCTGAGTAGTCAATCAAGCTTATTCTTTGCAATCAGAAGTGAAATAGTGGGACTTGTCTTTTCTTTCCATTATTTATCACTGCCCTAGGTAATGTAAGGCCATTGCCCAGTGTTAGAGAGGAATGATTTGGGGTGTGCAGTACTATTCAGTGGTATTAATTTTCTATCGTAACCCATTATATTGAATTTCTGAGTTGTGTTTTGTGCTGGGAAATGTCTGCTGGATAGCAGTGCTTATTGAAGATTCTGATTTGTAGCACTGACTGACATTTCATAAATATGAAATGGAGTTCAGCTCAGCCACGGTGATATGCATCTGGAATAATGTAACGTGTGATAAAGTTGTGCAGGATATCTTTGTGGGCACTTTAAACCTCTCAGGGATGGGATGTTTATAGTCTCGTCAGAGACATGCTGAATGGAGTCTATATTTTGATTTTAAAATTTTTAAAAATATAATTTAGAAAAAAAGAAATTTTAATTTCTGATCATTTGATTTCAATTTATATGTATTTGGTTATTCTTTTATTTTAATTCTCTGCTCTCTGTTGTCCTGGCTGTCTGCATCCTCCAACAAGGTCCTTACTTCAGGCTGCTTGAGATAAAGTGAGGGAGAATGCACCATGCATCATGTAGAGTGGATTGATAGGCTAGGAAAGCAGCCTTTAACAAGGGTGGCACTCTTGCTCTTTTCCAAGGAAAAGCAGGTGTAGATGTTTATTAGTTTCCAGAGGAACCTTACTTATTATCCTATCAAAAAAGCGTGTGAGGCCAGTCAGTCTTGTCTAATTAATGGGCCATATCTCATGGTGTTCAGCCAAGTAGTGGAAATTCAGACCTAAAAACTCCAATTGAGCAATTTGCTGAGAACAGTTCAAAGAGCAAACGCAGGATTGGGAGGTGAAGAGGACTGGTGGCTTTTGGGGCTGGATGTTGAAGTGCAGACTCTGCGTAGTGAAAATGTGCTTTCAGCTTGTCACCTGGGGATGTGTTAGTGAACAACAGGGTTCTTGTAGGAGGAACATGACATGAGTAAAAGCAGAGCTGTGTCATCCACCAGCAAACCATCCTGGAGTGGATCTGGTTGATACTAGGCTTGTTTGCAGTATGCAGATATCTAAGACTTCTTCCAGTACTTGAGCCAGTGGGTAGAGGCGAGATAAATAATTTTGGAAACCTGATGATCTGTGCCTATAGTTTTTAATTTCTCAAATAGGTGGAGAAAGGAAGAATACTGAATGTTGAATGTTTTACCCTGATATGACATACAAGGTTACTGATGACACAGGCATTATTTTCCCTTTATGCTGATACCTTAGAAGTTTAAAATGTTGAGAGTTGTGTTTCACAAGGTATTTTAAGCATTACAGACTTGATGTTATGGAAATGGAAAAATGTCACTCATTCAGGTATTGGGCCAGGAAATGGGAATGATAAGTAATATTAAGTGACAAACTCAGTACTTAACACCAAATAGTGAAGGTTGTTCCATTTTTACTGTTTCTCTTATCCTGAGTAGTCAATCAAGCTTATTCTTTGCAATCAGAAGTGAAATAGTGGGACTTGTCTTTTCTTTCCATTATTTATCACTGCCCTAGGTAATGTAAGGCCATTGCCCAGTGTTAGAGAGGAATGATTTGGGGTGTGCAGTACTATTCAGTGGTATTAATTTTCTATCGTAACCCATTATATTGAATTTCTGAGTTGTGTTTTGTGCTGGGAAATGTCTGCTGGATAGCAGTGCTTATTGAAGATTCTGATTTGTAGCACTGACTGACATTTCATAAATATGAAATGGAGTTCAGCTCAGCCACGGTGATATGCATCTGGAATAATGTAACGTGTGATAAAGTTGTGCAGGATAACTTGGTGGGCACTTTAAACCTCTCAGGGATGGGGTGTTTATAGTCCAGTCAGAGACATGCTGAATGGAGTCTATATTTTGATTTTTAATATTTTTAATATAATTTAGAAAAAATAAATTTTAATTTCTGATCATTTGATTTCAATTATATGTATTTGGTTATTATTTTATTTTAATTCTCTGCTTTCTAACACTCACAGCCCAGAAGGCCAACTGTGTCCTGGGCTGTGTGGCCAGCAGGTGGAGGGAGGGGATTCTGCCCCTCTATTCCTCTCTTTTGAGACATCATCTGGGGTACCATGTCCAGTTCTGGAATCCTCAATGTAAGAAGGAGATGGAGCTGTTGGACTGGGTCCAGAGGAGGCTACAAAGATGATCCACGGGACAGAGTGCCTCCCATACGAGGGCAGGCTGAGAGAGTTGGGGTTGTTCAGCCTGGAGAAGGCTGTGAGGAGACCGTACAGTGACCTGAAGGGGCTACAAGGAAGCTAGGGAGGGACTGTTTACAAAAGCTTGTGGTGATATGATGAGGGGGAATGAGTATAAACTGGAGAGAGGCACATTTAGGCTAGGCATAAGGAGGAATTTCTTCACCATGAGAGTGGTGAGGCCCTGGCACAAGTTGCCCAGGGAAGTTGTTGCTGCCCCATCCCTGAAGGTGTTGAAGGCCAGGTTGGATGGGCTTTGAGCAGCCTGATCCAGTGGGAGGTGTCCCTGCCCATGGCAAGGGGGTGGGAGCTGAATGATCTTTAAGGTCCGTTCCAACCCAAACCATTCTATGATTCTATGATAATGGTAATTTTACTACTGGCCATACTGTGTGTAATATTTGTAACAGGCTATTTGGTGAATCATTTTTTAGTGAAAATGGAAATACTTCTCTGTTGGAGATCAAGTATTTTCTTTTTTTTCCTCCTTCAAACACTGTATGGCATAATTTGTAGCTAGACTTCTGTGCTTTGCTCTTCAAACAGAGCGGTACAGGGGAATTCTCACTTAAAGTGGCAAAACCACTTACTTTTGCTGGACTGCAGAATTAATTGGAGACTCTGTTAATGGTCATTTATTGGTAATGATCAATGGACTCCTGCAGAACTGAATATGAAGCCCATTTTATTGAACTCTTCTCTAAGTCACCCTGTGCTCATTTTCACTTGGTATTTATAAAATAATCTTGGGAATAAATTCTTCCCTGTGATGGCTGAAAACCAATTTTACCAGAACGCTAAGGTAGAATTTTAGTTTGTTTTTTTTTCCTTGATGCTGAGAAACAGAAAATACTGAAATGTCACAGGTTTTAAGCAAGAGAAGTGGAAGTAAACCACAACAAGTTCTTAAAGGGCTATTGAAACAGATGAAAGTAAGACTCATAAGTAAATCATCCTCCCACCTTTATGGCCTTTCAGGAAGGATTTTTTTCTTCCAGTCCAGTTGTCTGGGTCTGCTAAATCTCTGTACTTTTCTCTTCTTCTTTTTCTGAGAGCCTTTCATGAATATCAGTTTCTGCTTCTGCTGCAAGGTCCATGTCCTGCTGATAGTCTTCAGTTGTCCTCAGAAAGAACAACCAGTCATTCTAAGAAAATTCAAGCTCATCAAATGTATAGAAGTTGGAATGTATGTGAAATAAGGTGTTTCCAACTTTTAATTTTCTAAAATGAGTGAGCATATAGGTGAAGAAGTTTACAAATCATGAGTGCAGGTGGCACCCATTGCATTCAGAGTACGTATAAAAAAACCAAATCACTCATTATTTTGTGCACCACCAAAGTGTGCTCCTTATTTTTTTTGAGGATTGAAGATTGAATCAGACATTTTTAATGCATCTCTTGTCCTACTGAATTTGAGTCCGTGTGAAGGAATTGCTAGGAGAACCTATGATCACCTGGTTGTCTTGTTTTGTTGCTGGCTTTGATGCCACCTTGATATGGATTCAGTGGAATCTGGGAATGCCCTCAGAATTCACTTTCAAATATATGTTAGCAGTAAAAAAACTGGGGACTTCTTCCAAGTGAAGCACGTGCTGTCTAGCAAGCTCAGGCATGCAGCCTACACGATGGATATATTAGGAAAATTGTAGTGCCTTGCAAAAGGCCCAGTGAGACTACTTAAAAATTGATTGCAAATTGGCAGGCAGACACATCAGATAATTCTGGAGTGAAATTTATGATTAGTTTATATTTACCTAATTGTAATTTAATTTTTCTACTGTTAACACTTAATGCTAAAGCAACTGTCCTAATATCATCATGTTCCCTGATGTTTTAAGATTCCAAGAGAGTAAGCGGTAGCAATAGTCAGAGGAAAACGTTACTGCACGAAACCACGAAGGCCAGACATGGGAGCAGTTATCACATACAAGATTTTAATAGGTTAAATAAAAAAAGAGCTGCTTTATCTTCAACATCACAAGAGTTCTGAGGAAAAAAACCCCAAAAATGTTACTAACTCCATTTTCTAATTTTCATTTGCCGTTGTTCCTCTGTGTCCAAGATTTCCTTGAAGTTTACTTGGCTACTAGAACAGAGAGATACAGTTCATGGTTGTGTTTCTATGTATCTGACTTTTTGTTTTCATAAGCTGAAATATTTTACTAACGAGGTTTCAATCTTCTTGTCAGTTGTAGTGTGTCCCAAGGAGAGTGCCGAGGGGATGAATCTAAGGGGGCAAATGCTGTTCTGTAAATAGAAGGCATGGAAGACTGTAGTAGGTTCTTTCTATCTTAAAGAAATAAATAAAAGAGAGGGAGGTAACGAGAGATGTACACCTCATTACTGGATATTTGGGTTTTCCTTTCTGGTTTTAAAAAATCTAAGGCTTTCATTTACTGCCCTTCTGGTAATTTCAGGTCTGTGCTGAAACAAAGATTTAAAATCCTGACATGTAGAATATGGCTTTATCCAAGAGGTATTTATAGAATCATAGACTCACCAGGTTGGAAGAGACCCACCAGATCATCAAGTCCAACCATTCCCACCAAACTCTAAGCCATGCCCCTCGGCACCTCATTTGATGAAGAATAGTGAAGGACCAAGAAAAGAAAAGAAAAAAAAAATCTCCAAATTAGCAATTCTTAGTCATATACATTTCTCAGTGTTAATTCTCTGGAGATCAAAAGTAAGATTTCCATCAACTGTTACCTCTGGCTTGCAGCTACCCAGGTTTCAGCTACTTTAGATTTACAAATGAAGGGCTCGGAGCATTTCCATGTGTAACCACAGACTTCTAAGTGTAGAACTAAAAGCACACGACTAGTAACATAACAAATATTTTAAATTGTTACCCATATTCATCAAAAGAGAAGGCTTTTTCTTGTAAATCTGTGAATCATGTTACATCAGTTGAGAAGACATACGCTACTTGCATGATGTTTGGATATGTCACAAGTATTTCTGTTTTGCATTGATTTGTTTACATGGATTAGTGCCTAACTTTGAAATTCAAGTTCAGTATTTACAAACAGCATTGGAAAGTTTTTTTATCATGTGTTTCCAGTGTCAGTAATAACTTGGAAGAAATGGGTGAAAGTTTTTAACTCATTTCATTGCTTTGTTAAGAGAGGACCTGGCTTTCTTTAATAAGGACTTGTGCACAGGTGTGCTTGCTGAGTGTGTATATAACATACCTATTCACAAAGTTAAATTTATGATCTGTGATGGAGGAGTAAACAGAATTCATTGATTCAGTATTAGGACTTTTGACCTATGTTTCTCTAACCATATAAATTATTGTTGAGTAATAACATAAATAATTGTGCTTTTCACTTCAGACTTGACTGAGTTGTTTCAGCTCCAGCTCCAGTTTGGCAGACCTGTTCTTATCCACTCATGTGATTAGGAGGCTACTCAAGCGGGAGAATAGCGTACAAAATCTCTTTGAGGTCAAAATTCATACACTTCTATCAGAAGGGGCTGCTCAGAATTACAACTTGATTTATGTACAATACTAGGTGTCTAAGAAGAGGAAAACCTTCTCTTCAGTTAGGAATCAGGTAAATGAGAGCTTAATTTTCTCACTTCAACTTGCAATGAAGGAACGGAGGGATGGAAAGGGGATGATGTGGTAGATAGCTGTGTCTTCAGGATGCTGGACAGAGGAGTATACAGGGTTTTAACTTGTGAAGAGCCAGCAATTGATGTCTTTTCCTTTGAGGCTGGCAGAAGACATTGTCCAAGATCTGTATGGAGCATTTCAGCCTTATATCAGACAGTGAGGACATGACTTATCACTTCAGCTATGCTACTCGTAGTGCGGGTTGTACAATGCATCTTACTATACCTAAGTTCATAACAGCTGAAACCTATATTTTATATTTTGGTACTAATATGAAAAAAGAGAGGAGGAGAGGGAGATGTAATCCAGTTCTGAAACAATAAAAGTTGTCAAAAATTCCTGCAGTGGAAGGATAAAATTCTCAGCCCTCTCTTCCTTAGTAGTCATACTCGCTTTTGGCAAGTATGTGTTTGTTTTGCTATTACTAAGTCATGTACTGTAATGCTGGATTGTGTTTGTGTTTGCATGGTGGGGTTTGTTTGATGCCAAGGAACGTTGTGGAAAGGAGTGTCTGCTGTACTCACAGATGTATGGATGGATGGATCCAGACTGTTGGGCTGCAATGAGAAATAGCTAAATGATGCATGTATGCCCAAACAAGGTTGTATACAGGTCTTTCCGCAAAGTCTCAAACAGAAAAGTCAAAAATGTGATTATTTTTTTCTTAAGTTTTTTTTTGGTTTGCATGAATAAGAGATATTTATACCAAGAATTGACAAGTCAAGCTGCAGTTTATTTGAGACTGTTAAATTGTCCTAGTGATCATGTCAGAGGTTTGCATTGTGCCAATATACATAGAAAATATAGTTTAGAATCTGTTTATCCAGTATGCATGAATAGTGCGGATTAGTCACTGTAATACCAGTAGTACAGAGTAGAAACTTCTACTGCAGTGTTATTAGTGTTGGAAAGGAGGGCCATGTCCATCAGAAACATAGATGAGGGAGCAAAGGGAAGGTGAGAAACAAGTGCTTAAACTCAGATTCATTTCTTGGTTATAGCTCATTTATCTCGAACAATCTGTTGGCTCTGAATGTCTTGAATAATGCCATTGCATGGGAATCCCTTGTGGAAATGAAAATTGTCCGGTACAAAGGACCGTGGTGGTTTGGGTACGTTGGTTTTTTTTGCTTTTCTTGACATGATAACTAGCTTCATGCCAACTGGATAGAGAGATACTTTTTCATACTGCATAGTGGTAAAACTCCTGAAGTAGAAGATCTGTCTAAATATAAAGCTTTTACGGATCCATTTAAATGTTTTTGGGGTTTTTGTTATTTTGGTTTGGATGATGTTTCTGGGTTATTGCCATGATTTGGACTCTCTTATTTAATGGTGTTTCACTATGTTTGTTGTTTATTTTTTACACTGACTGAAAAAAAAATCACAGCTAGATCAGGCGATCACTAATCTTCAGCAATTAAATTATGAATTGATTTCACAACAAAAGTTTAAGTTGCTTAGATGCCTTCTAGAATAGGTTGACAACAAATATCTGTCAGTACTTACCACTAAGAACACATTGCTTTCTTTTCTTTGAGAGATAAGAAAAAATTACAAGTTTCGGTGAGCGGGAATTTTAATGAGTATAAACTTTTCACATAAAAACAATTTCACGAATAGTATGATTCCAAAAGTATTAAACATACTTAGATTTGTATGAATATAATTCCATTTATTCTACAGAGTCGGTTTAGTTCTGCTAAGTGAACAAAAGCCTCAGTAAGCTAAGTTCCATTGAGATTAAAATAGATCTAAGTTGAAAAAGAATATAGCCTGAGTTGAAAGAGGAGCTGGTTCAAGCCTTCTAAAGCTACACGACAATATTTCCTTTCCTGAGTAGACGACTTCTACCTATATGTTAGGGATTCATTGTTCTCCTTTGCTTTCCTAGTCTCCAGTACCCCTTCATCTCCCTCAAAGAGTTTTTCTTTAATAAAAATAATTTAAGTGCGTTTTTGCTTTAAAAACAGAGGAAAAGTGGAGAACCTGTCTAAGCAGACCTGCCTCAAGTCAGGCAATTGATTTGTTATGATAGTCTCCCTCTGTTCTGATTAGAAAAGACACCATAGCAGGGCTCAAAAACCAAGGCCAGGTTCTTCTAACACTTATAGTGGTATATATCTGAATAAAATCTACTGGAGCGAAGGACAATCTCATCTGGCCTGCACTTATGAAGGATGGCTTGTAGGGGTGAAGAGAGCCAGGGGAGAATTTCTAGACAAACTTGAGCTCTGAGAGCTACAGGGAGTGACAAGAAAGATTTCCCTCTGTGCAGCAGGACCGTGAGGAAAATGGAAGGTTATTTTTCCAGGCATGTCTCAGACAGATTGGGTCAAAGTACTCGTCGGTGTGAGGCCATTAGACTACAGAAGAGTTACCCTGGGTTAAACTTGTCCTCAATGTGACTCAGACAAGGGAAGAATTCTAGCTTTGAAGAAAGCAAGCCAGAGATTTATTCTCTTTTAAGCATCTCCTCCTACGCTGTTGTACCTTTTTCTCTGCGCTAAAACTTTTTACTGGGAAGACCCTGGTTTTGACAACAATCTGTCAGCCTTCCGAGATAAAAGATGAGCTGAAGAGCATTGTACAAAGCCTGAAAAAAGATTGTCCACTTTTAAGCTGACCTACATTTAATTATATGGCTAGAGCTTTTAAGTGAGCGCTGGGATTTGAGATTGGATGAAGCCTGCAATTTCTGTAATAGCTTTGAGAACGCGAGCTTTGTGACCTCCTGTTTATTTAGAATTGATGTTGCATGTCTGACGCTGCTGAGCTGCATATAGTCTTGCGCAGCAGAATACACAATGACACAAAAAGCAGAAGTTGACAGTTTTAGATAAGTTTAAGTCCTTTGCAAATGTAGTAAGTATAATATATGTGCTAATAAGAGTGGCTGCAGCTTTTATTTCATACTCTGGTTATTGCTACAACAGAGCCGAGTAAGGTTCGTTAAAATGCTATCAGCCAGGGACATGGCTTGGCTGTTGCTGCAAAACCACCCCGAATGGTTCAGAAGCTGAGTTAGTGACATTTCTCAATCCAACTGACCTGAAATGACGAATCTCTTCTTGACTAAGATTAGAAGTGAGACACTGTGGTAATAGTGCAAGCTGCTAAAATGACATCTCTTCTTCTAAAGAACTAGCCAGCGGGTTGAATTATTTGTATTAGAACAGCTTTCTTTGCTGACCCTCTTCACCAGTTTTACTGTGATAGGTGACCACTATTTTTATAGGCTGAACTAATTTGATACTTGAATGCATTGAAGGAGGAAGATCCTGGATACTACACAGGCATTCTAGCTTGAGCTTCTTCCACCCAGCTAAATTGTCATGGGAGACTGCTTCTGATCCTGTCTGTGCCCTATTCTACATAGTAGGGGGTTCTGTGCAAGTCAGGGACCTTTTACTCCCATCTGGAATGGCAGAAGGACTTTCTGGAAGTTAGACAGGTAGCAGGAGATAAGTAAGACTAAGGAATTTTTAGACGCTAGGTTTCCCTTTCCATATTAATTACATGCATGGATCCCTGATAGAAAATTACCTGGCAGGTTCACAAACCACTGAAAGCAAAATCTTTTAGCTATTAGTTTACTTGGGCATTTAATTCTTTTTTTCTCCTGCTATCACCAAAACACACAGGGTTGTCAGGCAAAACCAAATACCTGTTTTCAAAAGCAGAAGTAGTTTTCCCAACATTCACATATATTCTCAGTATTGTTTACTTCACTTAACTAGGGCATGAAAAATAAAATGTGAGAGAAGATAGGACTGAAATTGGGAACCAGATGCAGGGTGTCAGCGTTCTCATTGCCTGATAACAAGTTCAGTGCTTCATTTCAGCTTCTTATTGGCAAAGGAAATGTGAATTTATATTTCAGGATAAAACTGACTTAAAATGTTCAAACTGAAGCTATTTAACAGTGAGCAACTTTTCTTTGAGCAAACCTGTGCACAGAGGAGTTCTCTGAGTTCTGTCGGGCCCACTAGTTGAAAATACCTAGTTAGAATAAAGTGCTTTAATGAATAGTCAACATTATTTTGCCTGTAGATGCATTAATTAAAAGAGCATCTGTCTGCAACTGTGCCACTTGCTCATGAGACTGTGACATAAAATTTGATCAGTAAGCAGTAAGCTTAATATTGCAGCTTCCATTGCTTCACTGGGAGCAGCGCTGCTACTGGAAAAATTTGAGGAAGTTATTTTCTTAAATTACATTTACAAAGAGAACAAGCTCAAAATCAGGCCTTCTATTTTCATAATCTGATCTGCTATTTTCTGAAATAACTTCTCCTTTTTTTTTGAGACAAATGTGTAACTGAATGACTATAGTATTGACCACGTGACTTTTATTTTGAGGATTTAGAGTTCATTGGTTGTAAGAAAACTATTTTCCACTTCTGGCTTTCAAAATAAAAAGGAGGAAGAAGACGTAACCACATTCACATTACTAAGTTTAACATCACACCAGATTTCAGCCTTGCAAGTATGTTACGCACGGTCACTGCTGATTGCAGGAGCTGCTTCTTTGTCTCCTCTCCCTGCCTTCTTAAAATATTGAAATAAACTCTGTAAAGGCAACATTATTTCCCAGTTTGTAAAACCTCTAAAGGTTTGTAAAACATGTAAACCCTCACCTGAGCTAAGTAGAAGGCAGGTAATCTTCAGCAACAGTGAGGATCCTTTTATTTCATCAGTGGGACTTTGATGCTGTTGTAGCTTGAAGCAGTGTTCTTGCACTTCTCCTAGAGGGCAGACCCTTGTCTAGGAGCAGCCGCTTTTACAACTACTGCAGGCATGGAGTCAGGACATCCCTTCGTTACCTTCCATGGTTCATCACCTGTGGTGCAGCTTATCAGCTACAGGAAGGCTGCAGGGTATACAGACCTTGCTGAGGCCCCGTTCATAACCATCGCTGGTAGAAGGTCATATTTTGGGACTGGCTGTAGCATCCCCTAAGCAGCTGAGAGCTGTTTCAGATTAAGTGCAACTGGATGCACTCCAGATAAGGTGATCTCTTTGCAGCAGGACAATGTGATGTGCCATTTTGTTTTCTCAAACCAGCAAGAAAAATGTTCTTTCCTACTGTTTCATCTCCTGCTGTGTGTACATGTAGAATAATAGAATTACAGAATTGTTTGGGTTGGAGGGGAGCTCAAAGATCATCCAGTTCCATTTCTCCCTCCCACTGGATCAGGTTACTAAAAGCCCCATGGAACCTGACCTTGAATATCTCCAGGCGTGGGATATCCGCAACTGCTCTGGGCACCCTGGGCCAGGACCTCACCACACTCATCCAAAAAAAAAAAAAATTCTTCCTAATCTCTAATTTCAATTTCCCCTCTTTTATCTTAAAACTGTTCCCCTTCATTCTGTCCCTACACTCAATGATCAAGAGCCTCTCCCCAGCTTTCCTGGAGGCCCTTTCAGCTCTAAGGTCTCCCTGCAGCCTTGTCTTCTCCAGGCTGAACAACCCCAACTCTCTCAGCCTGTCCTCATACAGGAGGTGCTCCAGCCCTCAGATCATCTTCATGGCCTCCTCTGGACTCACTCCAATAGATCCGTGCACTTTCTGTAATACCATTTGAAACACGAGTAGCACAGCTTGTATTTGCCACTGTTGATGGTGAGATGCATCAAGTCCTTAACATGACATTCATTCCTTTTAGAAGCGTAGAAACTGAACTGGCATTTGGGTCACATTTACTCCATATGAAGGGTGCAGTGTTAGGGTCTGGTCCAGGTTGATCTGAAAACAGAGGGGCCTAGGCTAGGACTGCTACCTTCTTGTGTGGGAGGCACAGTAGGAGTTTTTCTTCTTATTTGAAGAGAAATACATAAAGCTTTCTTGTGCTGGGGCCAGAAATTATTGTGTGATATTGTAGCAGATCCATTCAGTTCCAGACGTCTGTAGTCAGGCTGGAAATAATGTAATGAGAGCAACCCTTCTTCATACCCTGTGGATGCTGCACCATTTTAGAGCAGCCTGAGGAAAAATGAGGGGAAAAAATCATGCTGTATACTGAGAGGCCAGTTCTGCAGGGTATGGAAAAGTTGAACAGGAAAGGAGAGAAAAGCAGTAAGATAAGTAAAGGCATCATATTTGCTGCAAGGGGGGGAACACTGGAAATAAATGCATAGTATTTCCACACGTGCAGGCATTATGAAGAGTCAGTGTGTGGTCGTCCTTTCTTACCGGTGTTTTCTTAAACCTTTGCAACTCTACAATCTGTTTTCTGTAAATTAACTCACGATACTATTGTGAAAACGTGTGCACACAAAAAGTATCTAACATTCGCATCTTACACTCGAAGGCTGCACACATGGTACTAACATAGACTGCAGCAAATAAAATCTCTGCCTCCTCCCGCATCCTCTTTCTGCTCTGCTTCGCACATGGTGCAGCTCTTCTGTTTCTCCTGTTTTGGCTTTTGTCTTCTCGTAATCGTCTGTGCTCAGTTTGTGCCCTACCCACAGGAGTACTTGCTCCCTGCCTTCCTCCTCTGCTGCTGTAGCTCACATGGTAAGCTAAGCAGCAACATCCACAGAGATTTCCTCTCCTTAGCAAAACATGAGGTGACTGCAGTATCTAGGGGAGCGTACAGTGGCACCGCATGAAATCCGAACGTAGTCTTGAGAATTAGTCACGTATGATGTAATCATTTCATTCTAATATGACTTCTTCAAAAGCTGCAAATATGAATTTATACTTTAATTTGTCTGTCCTTAATTTGATGTTAAGGAGCTCTATTTTTATAAGAATTATTCCATAAACTCTATCAGTGCCGTCTCCTTTCCCCTGGTTCGCAGACTAACGAATTTTCTCAGGCTAACAGTTGAGCAAAGTTGGGCATTGTTGAGGCTTTTTTTCTTCTTGAGGGACATCGGGTATAGTTGGTCAGAAATTGGAATAAATCACCTTGTGGCTTCATCATTTGTCTGGCTTGAATACAGTCAGAGCATGGGGGAAAAGCCATTAATCTTTTGGTTGTGGTGGGGCAGGAAGGGAATGCGAGAGGGGCGAAGCAATGGAATTTCACAGAGACTTTTAAGGCTGTGATGAGTTTGCATTTAAGGACTTTTTCCTACCTGCTGACAAGACTGGGCTGCTTTGTTTAATACACAGAATGTGGAAGTAAAGGGAGTATCACTGATAGAGAAGAAGAGGAATAATTGCTATTATCATATTAAAAGAACTTTATGAGGACTCTCATTAAATCCTCATGGCTTCTAGTTATAGCAGCATCTTCCACAAGTTAAATTTTTAATTTCTGAATGATCCCATTTTGTTTTTTAACACTGTAGAACACTCCATCTTAAATAAATGCTGTGGTTCAGAAATAATAGCAGGGAAAGGACAGAAGTTATTCAGACTTCTGCCAAAAAACCCCCAACCCTAAACCATTTATTTTCATGATTTAACCAAGTAAATGAAGGCTTTATTTGCTATATTTTTACTTTAAGTAACTCAGCTTATAATTATTGGCTACCTGTGATGATACAAAGCTAGAATATAACATAAAGCAGCATACATGTAATACTGGTTGCTAACAAATGCCCAAAGGAAAACATATATTAATTTGAATGAAGCCATTTTTGCTGAAATGTAGATGTGGATAAATAATGCATAGAAACAAAGTCTATTTGATAAAATTCTACACAAGGTTATTCTTGGAACTTGCATTTGTATTGTCTTTATCTGTAATATGCAGGCTGAGTCTCTGCTCATCTTGTACTATCTCCTAACTGTAGATGCTCCATCAGTGGTGGCAATAGTCACTCTGTCACATCATTCTGCTTGGCAAAATGTCCAAATGACATAACGATAGCAAAATTTCAGTGAGTGCTGTGCTATTTCTGCTGCCGTTGTGGCTGTTTTGGTAATGGTGCAGAAGCAGTAGCTTCCCTTCTGCCTCAAGTTGGATCTTTCAGTTCAGTGGAGCGTGTCCAGAGAAGAGCGACAGAGCTGGTGAAGGGGCTGGAGAACAAATTTTATGAGGAGCGACTGAGAGAGCTGGGGGTGTTTAGCCTGGAGAAGAGGGGGCTGAGGGGAGACCTTATTGCTCTCTATAGCTGCCTGAAAGGAGGTTGTGGAAAGAAGGGAGCTGGCCTCTTGTCCCAAGTGACAGGGGACAGGACGAGAGGGAATGGCCTCAAACTCCACCAGGGGAGGTTCAGGTTTAGCATCAGGAAGAAGTGTTTCACGGAAAGGATCACTGGGCACTAGAACAGGCTGCCCAGGGAGGTGGTTGAGTCACCTTCCCTGGAGGTGTTTAAGGTGCGGGTGGATGAGGTGCTAAGGGACATGGTTTAGAGATTGGTGGGAATGGTTGGACTTGATGATCCAGTGGGACTCTTCCAACCTGGTGATTCTATGATTCTAATGTAACCATTTTTTTTAAGGTAAGAAAGCTGTTGAAAATCCAGATCAACAGCAATTAGCAGCTTCATTGCTATGTTCTGTAGGTGTCACAGCTTAGGTATCAATTTTAGTATTTTTTGAGTGCCCTGTTCAAACATAGTTTTGATGGTAATTATGTGTCTATTTAAAGATTTTTATATACATCAGAATAGAGGAAGAGTGTGTAAGAGGGGATGCTGCTGAGCACCATAAACATAAACCAAAATCTTCTGCGTGTTTTTTTTTTTCATTAAGAGCTTTATTTAGTTGATTTATTGATGATTAAGATTTGTGTTTTATTTCACCTCTGTAGAGTTCAGCTGTATTTTAAATGAATCTACTGTGGTTTTTGTATTTAGTGTAATAATTAAAACCAGTCCCATCCTTTTTTATTTGTTTCCTCTATAACATATAAACTCAGAACTTTTATTAATAATGTACTTCTGACGGAGAAGAACAGTGCCAGGAAGCAAACACAGGCTGGAAGTCTGACAGTGGAACTAGTTTCTCTTCCGGTCACATTCTTGGACACATCAGTGCTGATAATCTATAGCTAAGAGAATGCTGCTGGCTATAGAATCATATGCAGCAGAATTTTTTCCACAAAGTGTTTTTTTAATCCTTCCCAGTTATTCACCTAATCATAGAATCATAGAATCACCATTCTGGAAAACACCCTTTGGATCGAGTCCAACCATTCCCATCTGCCACTAAACCATGACCCTGAGCACCTTGTTGACCTGTCTTTTAAACGCCTCCAGGATTGGTGACTCAATCATCTCCCTGGGCAGCCTCTGCCAGTGCCTGATGACTGTT
>WAAB01018581.1:0-28681 GCA_013389865.1 Piaya cayana | reverse complement strand
TACCTTCCAGCAGATCGACACTTCCACCCATCTTAGTGTCATCTGCAAACTTGCTAAGGGTGCACTTGATGCCTTCATCCAGGTCATTGATGGAGGCATTGAACAGGGCTGGACCCAGCACTGAACCCTGGGGACCCCACTTGTGACCAGCCTAGGGAGTGTTTCTAGGCTGCAGGAGCCATCCTCCTCTTCTGTGGAGTTTGATTCTACTTGCAGTATCTGATCAGCAAGGGCACACTGGAGTTTGTCACGTTATGCTTAGAATGACCATGTTTTTCTTCATAGGTACTTCTGTGAAAGATTTTCTGCAGCAGAACTAGGTCAATGATCTTTTTGTATTTCCAGAAAGATGCTAAAATGACACTTGTAGAGTTCGGAGGTTACGTGGCATTATTTAGCCTTCCTGTTGGGGCTAGCCTGGAGTGATACCACTTAAGGAATTTGTAGCACCAGCTGTAGTGAACATGGGTACGTGTGTTGCAGAAAGAAGGTATTTTTTCATCCAGAAGAAACATCATGTGGAAATAGATGTTTACGGTCATTGCTTACCTGTTAGTCCCACCACCAATTTCACATTGTGACTGCATCCTGTTTGAAGAAAGAATTGTTCTTATCACTTGCTAACCTGTTCTTTGTGGATGTGAGAAGAAGGATATAAGTAAGATTTTCCAATATACATGATCCAGTGCAACAGAAATATTTCTGTACTTCAAATATTCTGATACATGTTTCTGTGATTTAGTGGATATATCAGTCCCTTTTATGTTTGTTCACATCTTTGTGGCAATAATGACATGTATTTAAACTGTTTTTTAAAAATACTTTAATTTTAGATAGTGAGCAGAAATAAAAATTCTTCCTGGAATTATATTAAAACATTGGGTGTTTCAGTTTGCTTAATATAAAGTTACATGATTAAAAATGTATTTTGCTCTGACATTTAGGATTAACTGATTAGAATTTTACCTGCAATAAAATTATTTTAGCTTCTCTCAGGTTAGAGTTCATGTTTACTTAAGTATCAACCAACGTAAGGGAGAATTAATTCAATTCATAACAGGGTTGTGCTAATCGTTACTCAGGACAGAATTTATATAAAATTACTTGATTGTAATCTTCAGAAAATGAGGAAAATTAGTTTACCATTTCCAGTCATTAAATATCTGTTTGATGATAATACAGTCTGCAGCTCTTAATACTCAGAGCCTTAGCAATCTTGGTTGTATCAGTGTTTAGTTAACGATAGAGTGAAAAAACCCAAACCACCAGCAACTTAATTTCTATACTCAAAGGGATGCTTCTGTCAATACTTTTGAAATTGCAACTTTGCATTATGTTTTTCTTTCATCACAAAATAGTACTGAGAAAGACTAGCTGGCTGTATCCTGAGTTAATTTTAAATTTTACTGTTATAGTAGAATGAAAACTTATTTTTGTCTTATTTTCTTTCAAAGGCTGCTGGGGTTTTATGAACTTTTAAAAAAAATATAGAACTGTTTTACTTTTCCTGAACTATCATGACAAATATCAGAGTTTAGGTTTGTGCTTTAGAGAAACTCTCTGAGGTTGTTAATAAGCCACCTATCAAAACTCATATTGTGCTCTTGCATGTGATATATAACGGATACCTGTTCTTTTCAGATCTGCTGTAGGAACATCTGGCTTTTTTTATTCGACAGGAGAGATTCCAAAGAGGAGAAAACCAACTAGGCAAAATATCTTAGTTGTGAATTGTGGTTTAATAAATGTGCTTCCTGTGGATGATTCATGGATTTTATGACTACATTCAATTATTTTTCAACAGCTCATGCTTCATTTCATCAAGAATTTCAATCAATGCCAACTGATTAATTATCATTCTACTAGTAGCCTTTTGTCTAATAAACAGTCATAATGAGCATGTTCAGTTTTGGCATATATAAATGTCAGTGATGTACTAATAAAATACTTCTAGAATTGGATGCTGGAGGTAGTCATGCCTTGGATCTGTTTCTGCAGAGGCTAAAAAGCAATCTCCTACCCTTTGCTTCCCCTTTCCAACCAAAATGAAAGTTTTAGTTGAGCAGTAAGACAGGGTCAAGTTTCTTCATTCAAGAAGAATTTCATTGTCTCGTGGTGAAATGCTGTGAAGTCCATTGTCTTGCCGTTAATTGTTATGTGACAGCTCGCACAATGCATTTTGGGAAAAAAAAATGAGTGTTTTTTTCCCACATGATTTTAATTGTTCATGTACGTTTCTGCCAAAACAAAGATTCCTGCAAATCCAAAGAAGCCTATGGCAGAATTACATCTTTGCGTGACATGAGAATGACATCAGTGCCCTTTTTATGTTTAATTACAAAACAGCAACACACATAACCTTTCAAACCTAGGATGGATATCGCTAAAACATGGATAGATACTACTGGAATGAGAGCTGCCTTATGGCTCAAAAGCACTCTGGTCTTATATACCTTTGAACAGATGGTTCATTTAAGCACTGGCAGCGTAGCTTGACTAATTGCTTTAGACCTTCCATTTTTCTGCTTTATTTGGGTAAGAAGTGGGCAACCCTGCCTGCACAGATACATGAACATATGAATTATAAATAAAAACAGAATGTGGAATGTGAAACCGTGCTGAATCCTATGAAGTCATTTTCTTGAATTATCACAAAATGTCTTGAGGAGAAACAATAAAGATAGTCTCAATTTGACCACGGGAAATGGGTTAGATATCTATCCTGCCCTCTTACGATGGATGCTTGGGGAAGAGTAGGGTAGAAATGTATTGATAATTCCCTGGAATGTTCTCCCAAGCTTCTGCGTGTTGTGACATAGATACTTTCTGCACTAAATTTACTGTTCATGTGCGTTTAGCAGCCTTTGACAGATTTTTCTTTTCCTCATTTAATGGATTTTTGAATACGGGATGTTTTTTTAGCATTCCTAGAATCCAGGGGCTTAACTATACGTTGTGTGAAGATGATGAATATTTTTGTTAGTGCTGAACACTTTCAGGGATGGGATCTGCTGATCACTCCTTCTTCAGGCTAGAAACAGTTTCACATATCTTTGTTGTATCCTTCAGTTTTTTACAATATACGTGCGTGTGTATATATGAACACAGACGCATGTTCACACGTACATTAATATATGATACATACATGCGTGTAAATACATATAGACTGAATCTGTCCCACACTTTTAGCTAGTTTTCATGCCCTTTTTCTAGACCATTTATATGTCTATGAAGCCTATAGTCTTTTAGAGATGGAGGAATGAAACTATAAGCAGTACTCGGGATATGACTGCATGTGGATATTAGTAGCTTTTTTCTTACTTCTGAGGTTTTGATTTACCTTTTTGTCATTTTTTTTGTGAAATATGGAACAGAACTGTTTTAATCCTGAGTGCTCATTTCTTAGCATTTTTAGTTAGCCCATATTTTCAGTATAAAATTAAGGATTTTCCTTATTTACTTCGTATTTCATTTGACATTTTCTCACACAGTCACTAGGATTTGGGAGGGCATTCTGCAGTTTCTATGTGCACTACCCTTGGTTAATTGTTAGGAGCTTCTCAAGAACTTCTTTACCTCACTGGTCCTTTTTTTCTGTTTCCTTGTGAAAGCTGCCGACTAGCCCAGACTCCTTTAACACCCTTCCACTGCATCACTTTATTCCTGCTTTATGAGGAAACTCTGATCCCGTGACAATTTGTTTTCTTTAAAGATACTTCAGGGATGATATAGCTGAATATTTTGAGGAGTGTCAACTTAATCTTCCTTGTCTACATTTCAACCTTTCCCCAAAGTGTGTGTTCAGTGACAATACTTTGCTATGTGGCCATAAGCATGGTCTGCTCCTTCGACTCTAGCTGTGCTGGCCCTGCTGATGAATCACATTAGTGCAGCTGCTGTGATATTATAGTTTATTTAAAATTGAATTGCCAAAACCACATTTTTTTTCTCCTTTTTATTATAAGGCCAGGCTTATAGCAAAGGTAAATGCCACTGCCCAGGGAATTTCCTTGTTGCATTTATGATGTAGTCTTGATTACAGAAGAATGTTTTTTGTACTGTGGTTACAGAGCAGTGTAAAGAGGACCAATTTTCTGTGGTTGCTGCATGGAGAAGTCTGGTTAGCATTGCACCTGACCAGCTTTGACTTTCCAGTTGATATACTGTGATCAAACAAAAGTGACCTTTTTGTAGATCTGGAGTGAATTCAGTTTCTCTGGTCTCCTTATTGTACTATTCTATTCTCCTGATGCTGTATGAAGACCTAAAGTATGGAATACAAAGAGGATCCTGGTGTGTTTAAGTTGCAAGATGAGTGGGGATTACCCTCCTGTGCATCACTCATGTGCCCTGTGCCTTTTAAATTATAGATGTGTACTCCAGGATTTACAGTGCAAAGGAGACAGTGAGAGAAGTCAGGTCCAAGATAGTCTGGAATATGTGAAAACTCACAAATATATCATTTCATGTAAAATTCTTTTTTGGCATAATTGGTAAGTGTGGGTGTTAGGAGCCATGTGTTTAGTGAATAGATCTATTTACACTGTAAATCTAATATTTCAGTCCCTCACAACAACGCAAATAATCTCTGAAAGGCCTTTTTGTATGCAGCAGGCTTTTTTTAATATTTAAGTTTTGTGCAAAGATGAAAGTGCTGTCTATTGCTTAAAAGAGAGCTAATGAGATAATATTATACAAGGCTTCTTTAGGTTGTTTGTTGAATCTGTCTCTCTGTCTGAATATTGAGCATAAACAAGTTTAAACATAATTGTTACCGTAGTCCTACTTTCCTTTCTTGGTTAAGCAGTGGTATTTTAGCTAGTCTGTCGGTACTGCTGTGCTGAATGGAGTTCAGTGTTAGAAAAACATCAGGGTGCCTCTTGCATGGCATAATACACAGAACAGGAATTCTTCACATCAGCAGTCTACCCACAGTGAGCACGGGAAAGGAAGAACAAATATTTCTGCCTAGAATCTCATAGGGGAAGGGAAGGAGGAAGAAGGAGGAAGGAGTGAGATAATATCTGAAAGTATTTTCAAGGAGCGTTTAGGAGGGCTACTGCTGTGAGGCAGGCTATCCAAGATAAACATTTCATTTCAGGGCAAATCACCTTTCACAATGGATAAAAATATTAGGAACTCTGAAATGGATGGTAATGTTGGTTCTCAATTGAATTTCTGCTGTACTCTGTATTTCTTATCGCTTGTATATATTGATAAAAATACACTCAGGGTAGGTAACTGTGAAGCATGTAAGTATGATAAATACGCTGCCTAATATTTAATAGGGATGATATCTAGCAGATAAGCTTAGAATATTAAACTATATAACTCTAACATGAAAGATGAATTTCCAGTCTTACATGGCAAAATAATAGCGTATCTTAATAGTAGTGGATACACGATCTGAAGTTCCAAAACCATGCCTGATGTTAAATGTTATTCTTAAGTTTTTATACTAAGTGTTTTTGCCTGAAGACTATAATAGCAATGTGCTACATTGAGAAAGCATGATTTGTATCCTCTTTTAAGAGCTGGGATGCCTGTTAGAACCTGGGGGAATGGTTTTGGCATCCTGATTACTTAGTGTGATGGAAAACTTAAGATGTCCCTCACTACACATCTCTCAGAATCCCAGAATGGTGAGGGTTGGAAGGGATCTCTGGAGATTGTCCAGTCCAATTCCTTGTGAAAGTAGGTTCACCAAGAGCAGGTTGCACAGGATCATAGCCAGGCAGGTTTGAATACCTCCAGGGAATTAAACTCTGCACTTTCCCTGGGCAGCCAGTTCCAGTGCTCCATCAACCTCACAGGAAAGACATCCTTATCTTGAGTTGGAACGTCCTGTGCTCCAGTTTGTGCCCTAGCTCATTGTCCTGCCACTGGGCACTATTGAAACAGGGTGCTGAAACAAAACAAGTGGCTTTAAAAATAATAAAAGTAAAAGCTGGAAGAAGGAGTGAAAAACTACTACAATTTTAGTATAAAATCTTAAGTTATATGAGTGTTCAGAACTATTGACATTCAGTTAATCTGGTTCCAACAAGCCTAATACACAGCCTATACTGATGAAAATGGACTTTACTAAGGTTGTACTTAAATTCCCATGGTAAATCTTTGTCTTCATCTGCCTGGGAATGAGTTTAAGAGTGAACTACTCTGGGAAACTTCAGCTGAATGGATGTTTTTATACTCAGACATATTTTTAGGACCAAGCTAGGAAAACAGATTATTTCATTTCTTTTAAAATAGGTGCTTGTTAGCCTTTTCTTGAAAGCTGTTCTTGTCCCTATTCTTTTCAGTAGAGATTTGAAACTTGCCAGGGTCTAGCTTTTGCAACTTTTATTGCACCCTGATTCAATTTGGTCTTATTTCAGACTGTAGAAAGAAACATTTCCTGTGCAGAATAGACATTATGAAATAGTTGGCTTGGAAAAGAAGAGGAGCTTGCCTGCTGAATCATGGGACTCTTCAGATTTATGTGTGTGGTTTGGTGGGGTTTTTTGAGTTGTATCTAACTTGAGAAATTTTGGTATTACTGCCAATATTTCTGGTGTTCTTTACTGCAGCTGAGCTCGGTATACATGTAGTTACTCACTGTGAAGTGCCCATAGCAGTCCTACTTGACACATCTCAGATGGGATAGTCTGGGGTACATTTTTTACTTTAGTCTCTGCGTATCTCCGTGTTACTGCCTTCCTGACTTGGAACACTGTTATGCAGATAAATCATTTGGAGAACGGCAGAGAGTTACAGTGATGAAGACCATTTGCAAAGCAAAACTGGGTATAAGGTAATAAATAAAACCTGAGCAGGCAATAAGGAGAAATAGCATAGAACAATTGCTTCCTAAAAGATAGCTAGCTTTGGGTGTTGATACTAAGTCTCATACTGTAAACTAAATTAGAAATGGTGAAGAAAAAATAATATATGCTGAAGGAGGTACTTGAGAACTTCAACATTCATGGAAGAGAACTGAGATTAGGGGTTATTTTGTCAATCATGGTGCTTTAGAGTAATTTTTCTTGAGAATTCTGAATACAAACGTCATGCTAAATGAACTCCGCAGTCGTAACTGATATTTTGTGGAGAGTAGATTTCATATAATCGAAATAACAAATCACTCTTTATTTTCTAAGAAAGGTTGTGCAGTGAACTGTTTGTCCTTACATTTCATATCCTGTGTCATTAGTTGAAATAAATTTCAAGAGGCTTTTTTTCTTTTATTCAATAAGTTTTATGATTTATAGAAATCAACAGGGACCAAATCTACCCTTTCTTTCCTTGTCTTTTGTATTCTAAATGGTAGCATAGTTTATTACGGAGAAAGTAGTACTGTAGAAAAACAAAAAAGAAAATTTCAGTGTATTTGAAGCACACTTCAAACCCCAGCTGCACTGTGTATTGACTACATATTTATGAAGAGATTTTTAAATAGTCCAGCTCTCTTAAGATGCTGCTTACAGTTTTGTCATGTAGTGTCTAAAGTTCTACGGATCTGGAAGGGTCCTGTCCTGTGGCTCTTGCAGTGTCATACGGTGACTATTAAAGACAACGATTCCTGTGGCTGTGTTTGAGTTTTGCGTGTAAAGGAACAGGTGTTAAGGTCTATTGTATTACTACTAAGAGTAGGCTACTTCTTCAATTTAAGCACTTTTACTGTGATATTCCTTGTTGCTTTACAAATGCTTAATTTATAATCAAAAAGATATTTCCTCGTTTTTAAGTGTATTTTACCATGTGCAACATGGTTTTACTGTCTGTGGTAGCTGTATCATTATCAGTAAAGCAGATATGCAAATGAGCCTCTATAGATACCATAAACGACAAGAAAATTTTACCTGATACATTGTGAAATTTTATTGGTATTGGCAAATGAACCGCAAGTGTGTTGTACCATAAACTAACATTGTCTTACTGGCTTGTAATGAGCTGATTAGTAATGCAAAATAATTGCAGCCAGAATTGATATTACACTCCTGTGAAAAATAGCAAAATCAATATGACTCCAACCTCTCAGGCTGTAGACAAATTCCTCTTTTTTTTTTCTCTCTATATATTAGAATTGTGAAATTGATTCTCCTTAACTTGTTCTTTCTAAGTAGAGGAGCATTGAATCTGCAAGGTAAAATAGACTTAAGTGAAACCACGATACTTTAGGGTTTTACAATCTAGCTTGCAAACTGTATTAAACAATTCTCAACTCTTTGTAGGGAATTAAATTCAGTTGCTCCAATTATGATACACCTGTAAAAATGATTATTGAAATGTTACAACACATACTTTGCTGAACGTAAATCGGAGTGATAGCCTCCTAATTAAGCCTTTGCCTTCTGGATGAGGAAGGAAAAACAGTTGTGGGGAAAGACACTGAATTTCTTATTTAAGCGGCATCTACTAGACGGAATCAATTGAAAATTGACTTCAGCCTCCTGTCTCAGACACATTTTAATGCATGTCTGAGTGTTTTTAAACCCCATTGACCAGTGTATAAATGATTAAAATTCTTTCCCTGTGGTATACAGAAGGTCTTTCTATCATTATATCCTTTTGACAGTTCACACTTGTGGTGGCGGTGTGAAAGGCTTTAACCTATTTGCAAATATCAGACAACCTTCTGGTCAGCTGAGCTTCAGTGTAGAATTTTTGTAATTGTTTGGGTCAGAAGGGATCTCAAATCCCATCCAGTTCCACCCCTACCATAGGCAGGGACACCTCCCACTGGATCAGGGGCTCCAAGCCCCATCCACCCTGGCCCTGAGCACCTCCAGGGATGGGGCAGCCACAGCTTCCCTGGGAAACCTGGGCCAGGGGCTCCCCAAAGGCAATATTGGGGTTTGTACTTGCTGAATGGTACTGGCTTATTGTCTCTCTATAGCGTGGATCTCCTTTGTGGTTCATGTAGTGCCAGTCTCTGTGGTTCACGTCCTGTCTCCTACCACCTCACAGGTGCTCTCCAGGCTGAGCAGCTGGAAAGAGGTTGTCACAAGACAAATGGGCCTGGATGGCTTCCTTGGGTGCTTGGATAACTTGATGCCCCTTTTGTGGAGCTTGGGTTGTGTCTGAGATGACACTTAGGATGATTTCCTCTTTGGTTGGGTATGTGGTTACCTTTACTTTACCATGATTTCTCGTTTGCCTTCCCTTTTCCTTCTGCTATGGTTTGCAGGCCAAGTACATTTAATGAAAAATGCCATTCTCTGTCGGGATGTGAGCAAGTCTTAGGAAAAAATATTTCAGTGTACAAAAAAGGGAATTAGAGAACAATTCCATAAATGGCAACTGTAATGCTATCACTGCCACAGACTGTTGAGAGCTCCATTTATGAGTGCAATTAAGCATATGGATAGCTCAGGTTTCGTCATCAGCCCAGAATGGGACAATGTTACTGAGACTGATTCAATCTAAATCTGTAACAGTGAAATTGGTTTAAGACGTAACCCTTTAATATGCTTGGAAATGAGAAGTTGTCAGAGTGATGCTATGTTTGGCAACATTTGCTAATGAAAGGATGCAATTTAATGCAGCGAGAAGAATGTTCACTGACAAATACACCTGCTTGATGCAGGGTGTTAAATGCCTCAAATTTATCAGAAGTAGCTAGGGGGAAGCGGGGCAGAGGGGATGGTGCTCTGCTTTCTCTTAAATTACTCTAAGGGACAAAGCAACTAAAGAGAATAATTGTATGTACAGGATGAGACCAGACTGTTCAGAAATATTATATACAGAAGGAGTTGCACCAAAAACTATGTTGTATTCTGTATATTAACAGATATTTGATATTAAGCCTTGAGTCTCAACTGGAATGAATAGTTCTCTTTCTCAGCCACTCACTCTTTGTCAGGTATGTAATTACAAACATTTTTACCTTTCCTTAATACAGCCCAAAACCCCACTACTGTTTGAGAAAGATATAAAGCAACACCTTCCATGTGCTAGCTTCGGGTATAACTAAATAGCCCATCTCTCTTCTCATTAACTTAATTTACTGGTTTTGTTTCTCTGTTTGTAGAGTTTGTGGGATTTGAACAATAGTGACTCACATTGACATTATTGTTGGGGGATGGCAGGAGAAGAATCACTAGGATTAACATATTTGGTTATATTATTTCTGTTTTCTCCTTGCTTCTCAGGCAATAATCATATTTAGCAACTTCTGTAACTGTAGACCAGATTGTGTCAGGGAACAAACATCTATGGGGGTGGATCTCATAAAATTTTGCTGCTGCTTGCTGAAGTAGAAAATGAGTATAATCAACAATAGGCCTGTCAAGCAGTGGCATACTCGTGGAGCCATAGGTTCAGCGGGTATGTTATCTCTCTCCTGCACTATAAATCTAAGTCGTACTGCTTTTCAGAAGCAGTATTTTCGGCTCAGCACCACTGAAACACCACTTGCAAACAGACAGTTTTTGTGTTCAATGTGTGCTGTATCCTTAGACTCTTGGGTCTCTACAGGCCAAAGTTCTGTATAATAAATTCCCTGATTAGTAGTGGAATTTGTGCAATTAGCTCATTTCTGCTCTGGCTAATTTTATTTTTTTTGTGTGTGTGTGTGTGTGTCATTTGTTTGTTTTCAATTAAAATAGAAAGTCGTTCTCCTCAAATTCGCAGTTCTGCCAGAGATGTATTTGAGAGGAGTAGACACATTTTACACATCAGTTGGACACACAGACCAAGTGGGTTCAGAAAAAACCTTTTGGCAGCTTAGTACCAAACCATTAAGTTTATCATAGGATGTTTTTACATAAAACCAGAATAGAATAATCATGTTTTAAAAGGGCAGCTTGTTTCAGAGTTTCCCCTGTGCTTTACCTACAGATTTTAAACAATAGTACTCTGAAATGAAATGCCTCTAGTTCCAGTGGTGCTACTGATGCTTTGAATGGCCTTTTAAGTCAACAGAGCTACAGATTCTGGTCAGCTAGTTGAAGCAGCTTAGCATATGAATGTGTGGCTAATCACTTAGAGCTTATAGTTTGGAACATTTTCCCCAAATTCTGGGTTTTTTTGTAATTTTAGTTTTAAGGTGTTTACAGAACTGAAGTGCAGCATTGTCAAGGCAATGAATGGAGTGGATTCATGGCAATAATGATAATTCTTGTTTGCATCAATGGAATAATCACTTAGAATAGAGAGGAATTAACGTGGAAAATAAGTAAAGGATTTAATGCACATCAGTGAATCTGAAAATCATTACTGAAGTGTTTGCTTCATGAACCTTGTAAGAGCTTGTCTACAGAGGAGTTATTTTAGGATAGATAATTATGAAAGAGAGTATTCAAAGACAGACGTGCCCAATGTGGAACTGTTCTAGAGTAGCTTTAAGACTATAACTCCTTATCCAGCCTCAATCAGAATGAATTTTAAACTGCAGAGAAGACAAAACTTAAAACTAAGTGGGGTTTTTTTTTGCCTTTTAAATTCATGTTATTTCCTTACTAGTGCATAATTTCAGTTGATTAAGAAGCTAATCTGCCTTCTGCATTGCCAAGAGATGTAGTAACCGTGTTACAGGGTCTGGTCCCTTCCAACTTCTGGCAAAATTACTTTCTTCATTTTTAAGCATCTTAGTAGTGGTTTTGTGATCACACAGAGCTACTCTGATGTCCTCTCTTTGAGTAGCCCTGCTTTGCAAGTGGCTACCTTAGCTTTAATGAAACAACTGAGGGGAAAAAATGCTGCTCCGTTTGGGTAGACTGCGAGATCTGGTCTTTAGACAGGACTGAAGCAAATGAGAAAAAGAAAATAGTAGCTTTTTCCCATTTCATGTTCCTTATCTAGCTGAGCTGAATAAAAATTGAGATATTTGGTTGTACATGATGCTGATGAAAAGTGAAATTCCACCATTTTATGTGTGGACATTTTTGCACACCTTCACAGTAGGGATTTTCCCCAAAAGCCTTTTGCATTACCAGCTGTGACAGGAACTCTGCTTCCAGCAGCTTCAAGTAGTTAAATCAATAATAGAAATAGTTTAAAAATACTAATCCACCGCTGCTATGTGAACATTCCACGCTCAGCCTGCTGACTATGTATGCAAACAGATAATGGTGGGCATCAATAATTTTTAATGTTGAATTTCTCCGTGTCTAAAACTTCAGTAAATAGCTCTTCAGATAATTTCTCAGAGGGCAAAAGTATAGTCAGACACATGGTGTGTAGCCATATGCTAACAGAAGTGATTCATTATCATTGATGAAAGGGATTCAACCAGTATGAATTGGCAGTTGCTAATTTGACATATGCAGCTAGGCGCTGAATGGGCTCAGCGTTCTTGTGTACGAATCCCTTTCATTATGCCAGAGGAATACAGGCAGCTGAGATTGAGTAGGTGTGGTGCTGTTGTCAGGAACTGGAGATGGAGTATAGCAATCCCTAGTAATTAAAAAATTTGTATTAGGATGTGATAATTGACTCCTGATCTAGGATTTGGTTGACAGTGAAATGGGCAGCATATAAAGGTCAAACAGTTACAGCAGCAACATCACACCTTTTATCTGGTCGAACTCGTGTAGTTCTGCTACAGGTAGTGGAGATTTCAATGCTTTGCGCTCAACTGGGAGTTGATTTGATGTAGAAACATCTTAATGTTCAGCTTGGATGACAGATACTCAGGGTAATGACCACTGTGGGTTTAGTGGCCTTGGATAAATTGAACCTGAGTTATGTTATGCACACCTGCGTGGTCTGGTAGAGCCTGCTGGAGAGAGATTTCCAAGCCAGTAAGCAGTTGTGAGGTGGAAAGTGTTTGGGCTCTTGGCGTAATTGTGTTGGGTCCCACTGATGCTCTGTGGCAATATGTGTAGTGGGCCACAGGGGAGGCATCATATGGTTATTGTACTGCAGTAACCTGGGTTTTCTTAGCTGCTTCTGGCCGTGGAAACTGTGTGAATCATTTCATAAGCATTAAAATAGCTTTGCCAGTATATTTCTTCATTGGCAGGTGAGCAGGCAGGCTGTCAACCTAAATAAAAGTGTGTCTAATTTCTAAAGCAGGGTGGTGAGTCTTGTTCTGAAAGGAATTTTATGTGAAACGTTCTGGAAGGTGGCAAAGATGAAAAACCTAAGTTCCGCCGCCCCCCCCCCCCCCAACCTTCAACATTTCCACGTATCTCCACTCCCCTCCCTAAAGCTGACTTGCTCATGGTGGGCTTAATCAGGTGGTCTTTCACTTCAGTGGCAGCTCTGTTAGTGAGGAGGAATATACACAGCGCAAGTCTCCCAAGTCTCCTTTTCTTCAGGTGAAAGGGTCTGTGTAGCCTCCCCCTGCTACAGGCTTCCTGCCTATTATTTATGAGTTTAGCTTTGAAAGTAGTTTATCCCATAATTTGACTTTGAGTGTATTCAGTCCACATTTTGATCTAAAAGATTTAGATGAGTGAGGTTTTAGATGTGGTCCCTAGGTGGAGATCAGAAGGACTTGATGAGGGCACAGGGAGTCAGAAATAATCAGGGAGAATATCAATGTACAATACAAAAAAGGTGAGCTTCTCTGCAGCAAACACCTCCCAGTAGGAAAATGAAAATGAACTCAGTCTGTGTATTCCCAGTGAATCTCTGCCGTATTAAAATCCTAGAGAGAGTTACAAATGTATAATCAGATTTACGCTGTAGGGATTTGAGGCATTAGTTCATCATTCCATCCAAGGCACAGTCCAGGCTTTTTCTCAGCATGAAAAGCCCTTGCGATTTCAGATCAGGAGGCTAAGTCACGGGTTGCCTTTGCTTTTACCACCAAAATGTATTTTCATATTTATAGAAACCAGCAATCGGATTCCATCAACAAGAAGTCCCCATGTCATCTGCTTTTTTATATCTGTTCTGTAGCCGTGTGTGTCTTTCCTCTGCTCAAGGAATTAGTCAAGCATGTAAATGAGTAAACGATCATTGACAGTTTAAAACTATTTTTCTGATGTGGTGCTTTGTCAGTGATGCTTTGAGTGAAGATGACTTATTCTGGGGGTTTCTTGCTTCTCTAACTAGGTCTAAAAGTGGTCGTTGATTTTGAAGTCCACAAGTGCATTTTATTGTTTGCGTCAAAATCAAAGCTAAATAATTCTTGGAGAAATGTGATATATGCACGTGACGCTCTTTACTGCGATATTTTGTATTTCCCTTGAAATAGCATCACTGAGAAGAAGGTGGGGATAAATTCCACATTAGAAATTAAACCTTAACTCCAACTATTTTCCTGTGTGTATGGGAGTGCTGGTGGTGGTTTGCTGAGCAGTGTTTCAGTTATGGGATCATGATGTACGCCTGAGAGAGGCAGGGGAGCGGATGGCAGAAGAGGCAGATCACCAGCCCAGGCAAAGCAGTGTTAGGCTGTGGCACTGGTTCTTTGGGCAGATCTTTCATTCCTTATTCCCATTTCCTTTCTGCTCGCAGGTGGGTAGAGGTGACTGAGCAGGGACTGTGTGTGTGTCACTGTTGGCCTGGGCTAACTGTGATAGTACCTGTTATGCCTAAACTGCTGAGAGCTACTGAGCTGGCTTGTAGCTAGCACTGTCGAGTAAAATATCTAATCATCGCACTGGCATATACATGCATCTTGAAGCATGTTTCAGCAGGTCTACTCATCCCTACCTTTTCATTATGTGTTTTGACAGCACCTAGGATCAGAGAGCTCTAATACTTTGAAACTTCACGCTACTTGCAGAATTCAAACCGTTTCCCTGTTACATTTTCAGAGCCATGGGAACGTGTTTGGTAACAGTGAGCGAACCCAGGCTTGTTCCTGAAGAGACTGCAAAACCAGAAGGTCTGGGAAGACATTTGTCTGAATTTTTGTGACTCAGCTTGCGTTGGGATTCTATGTTATTCTGCCACAATGCCTGAGCTAACAAGCTTTGCTGGGAGTTAGAAATATATCTGGAATGTGTTCCTACTTAAATGTCACTGTGCTATTAGCAATTCCTTGTAGGACGATGCTGTTTCCTGTGGACTTACTGTAAGTCATGGTTGTGCTAGATGGAATTTCAGCATCTTGTGCTGTTTCAGGGTATCTTGGTGAAAGAAGTTGTGTTTATCTGCCATATTGAGGAAGTTGCTACTGTTAATTTCCTACTTCTTTAAGCCATGATAAAGAAAAAGCATGTCCACAAGGGGTTGATTTTGCCTGTCAGCTTGTGGCTAAAAGTAATTTTTGGTTGGTGATTTGAAAATCATTGCAGAGAACAGAGCTATATGGATTTGCTCAAGCTGAGGAAGTCACCTGCAGTTTCTAGGGCAGTATGTATGATAGAAAACAAGTAAAATTAAGAAAGTGTTTTGAAGGAGTGCCTCTATAATTGTTCTGCAGTTTCTTACTGCTTTATCTATAAAATAACCTCAAGGAAGAAATCGTGACATGCCTGTTCTTGAGATCCACTCTGTAGTGTTATAGTGGTTGGGTCAAGCTACAAAGCAAATGCCTTACCTTGTAAAATAATAAAATCCTTACACTGATAAGGATTCTCATGCAAATATACAATATAGGGAGATTAGCTCTCTGCTAGAGAGAGTGCCATCGCACTTACTGCTGTGTCACAGCTGGTACTCTTTAGAAGGCTGTTGGTGCATGCTTTGTATTGCGAGATAAATGGTAAAATTAATGGTGCTGGTCACTGCCTGCAGAAGTCTGTGTAGCCTTTTAAATAACGGAGTGCCTGAGGCCAATGCGAATTTGGCTTTTACAGCAAGAGTTTGCATCCCATCATACCTTCGTTGGTCACAACGTTCACTTCTTCCTAGAGAGATATCTCATCTAGGAGTTAAACTTTTAGTTGGGTTTTTTGGTAGCTGGCATCTTTATTGTTTAATAAAATTATGTCAAAATATATTTGGTTTCAGTCAAGTATTATTTAAAATGTGGTGTAAGAAAATTCTTTGTTTTGTACTTCTTTTGCCTTTTCTTCAGGAGCTCCTGCCTTCTTGCTTCCCTGGTTTTCTTCCTTCCCTGTTTCTTCTTCTTCCTTTAGAGAGCTACAAGAAGTGTAGCAGCGGCTCCTATCAGTGTACATCTTGGATCTCTAGTAGACATCTTAAATAGGTGTCAAAGCACAGAGAACACTTGAATCTTAACTGGAGCTGGGTAATTTGCCCCAGTAAGGCATGGTGCCCTGTTTTATACTCTCTGGACAGTTTCTGTGTATTCAGACTGGAATACTCAGCCTTCCCTGACATCCTCTGGAGATGTTTTCTGGTTATATCTGTTTTGAGAGTTCCCATCTTACCCAAAGTGTCACCCTTTTCACGTATCAATTAGTCTCATTCCCTTTAGCTGGGCAATGAAATCCAAGTGAATTTGAATTATAGTTCTCAAGTGCACACTAAATTATGACATAAATACAAGTGTATAATTTATGACAACCACTTGAACATTATTGCATAGGCAATTTCAGTAAAAACAACGCATAAATCCACTAGAGCCTGAAATATGAACCTCAGGTACCGAATGTAGTACTTGGAGGTTTTCAGAAGGCTCTATTTTCATTCATATACCAATGAAAGCTGGATTTAGTGGTGGCAAAGATATATTGCATTTATATGTGTGTGTGTGTATCAAGATAGACACACTGTTTATGTAGAAACGTATGCGCATGCAGGAGAGACTGAAAATGACTGAAAGTGATGTTATGGAAAGATAGTTAAAATAATGCTTTTACCAGAGCTGTCTCTCCCAAAACATGGTGTAGATGATCATTAAAAAACTTATTAAAAATGTATTATGACCTTATAACTACTTTAGTATTTAAATATCCCCATAAACTGGGCATGAACTAGTAATAACGACTGTTTAAATTAACTTTGTGGTTCAAATTTGCTGCCTTATTTTATGGTTTAGGTTTTTTTCTTTAATACACCATTTGTTGGAACTGAAAACTGGCGAGGTCATGTTAGCACTCTGGTTTTATTTGACCTGAGTAATACTCATCCATCACTTTTGTTTTTTAAAGCATTAGTATCTTGCAGTAAGGTTTCAAAATGGATTAACTTCCTAATCTTTCACTTCAGGAGACTTAGGTTTGAGTCTGTCATAAGTGAGAGTGGTAGTCAATATGTTATTTCAAGAGCCTCGCTGGTAAGGATAGGTAAATAAGATGGTGCTAGGATCCAAGTGCTCATTTTCGTAATTTCTGTTGCACAGAGAATATGCAGTAATTTAAAAACAAAACAACTGTTTTTCACTAGCTATCAAAATCAGAGCGTGAATTGTGTCCTAGGTTGTTGTGAAAGAGGTTAGACCTCTGTATTGCAATCTCAGTGTTGATTTCATTCATATTTAGAAGACAGCATAGACCACATTGTTGACTTTTAAGCACAGTGAACGACAATGATATGAATAAGCTGCTCAGTGTAGAAAATACATAGAGAGCAGAAACAAATAGCTTTAATGGAGTGTTGTGAGGTCCTGTGCTTGGATCAGGCTGAAGCTCTGGTGGATTGGTTTCTGCTAGCTACTTATTCATTGGTAACTGTTAAGTGTTGTTTACTGTGCAAGTTGTTCCTGGAAGTTATGAGCAGGTCAGTAGAGGTGAAAGATGAAAATGTGTGTGTGTGTTTTCAAGCATATGATACTACTGTAAAAGTCATAGAGGTTTTTTTGTTTCTCAGGTTATTTAGTCTAGAAGAATCCAAAAATGTGTGGAAGTGCTTCACAGCAGAATCCTGGAAGGTTTGGGGCAGGGAATACTGTGAATAGATTGGGACTGGAGAGCAGATGCATCTCTGCAGAACTTGGCATTGCTTTAGTCTCAGATTAAGAGCATGTAGCCATATATGTCTTTCAGTCTTAGTGGGGTTGAGAGACATTTGCCAATTCATTTTTACTTTGTCTTTTCCATATTACTGCTTCATACCCATGCTTTCAGGAGAAGCAAGCATGGGGCAGCACACCTCCTCTTATGCATCGACTATACAGATAAATACAGTCATTCTCTAAGCTCTTTCAATATGTTTGTGTCCTTCAAAGCATTTCAATATGTGCTTACCACATATAATTAGCCCCTCAAATTAATGAATTTCATAATAAATGAAATGAATGTCATACTAAAGGTTTTCTTGCAAATAGAGTAAAGAAAACACGAGGAATTTTAAAGTCAACAAAGATATTTAGACAACAAATTCTTATTAATTTTATTATATGTTAATGATTTGGTTTAATGGGAAATTGGTGCATAGATTCCTTATATGGCCTTGCAAAGGTCAGTGCAGTCTTCCTGTCCCAAATTCACTAAAAATAGACTCAGAACTTTAGGATAAAAATTATCAAGATATTTTACCAGGAATGTTGGAAACCCTTTTGAACAACAACATTCATTTAATTAATTACTTTTCCGGAAGGGTGTGGGTTTTTGCTTGGGTTTTTTTTTTTTTTTTTGGTGAATTGGTTAAAACTCCTTTGCCATTTCCTTGCATTAGTGCTGATGGTCATTATTGAAGTGCTGTCCTGTGAGGGGAAAGATCTGGAGTGTTCCTGTATTCTCCAAACTAGTTTTCACTGTGCATTTGATTGCTACCAGTGGAAATATGAAGGTAAAGTTTGGGTTTGAGGGGGTTGTACAGTAAGGTTTATCTTCACAATCAAACTATTCCAAAAGCTGCTTGTTTTTAGTCATATTTCCAGTGAGTAAACAAAAGAGAAAGAGATAAAAGCTGCAAAGGAGGAGCTTCAGATGGTAGTGTGGATGCCTTTCTGTTAGACAAAAAGGATTCAGCCATGGAGAAGGATCCTGTTTGTATATAATGCCATTTCTGACTTGATTAGCTTAAATCTGCACCTTGGAATGTATTTGTTGATGTGTGCATGTGGTCTTGAACAGGCCTGCTCCTCTTCTTGCTGGCAACAGAAGCAGCCAAAAGCAACTCTCTTCCCTTGGTCTGTCTCTGGATCAAAGCATCCCATTTTCTGTTATTCTTTGTGGGATTTCATCCTTGGATCAGGACGAGGAGCCCCACTTGGGGTGCAGCAAAGCGGGGCTGTGCTGGCAGCCCTGTACTGCCTCTGGGCCTGGAGAGTCAAGTTCAAGGTTCCTCAAGGAGCCAAGGCCAGGCACAAACACCGCTGTGCTGTGGCCTAAAGCAGGAGGCGTAGCCTGGTTTGTGTCCCTGAGAGGCTGGGGAGGGCTTAGGCTGCCCTCAGAGCTCAGCAGCCTCCAGCAGGTGCCCTCTACTGCATAAAGGAAGCTGACACTTCTGCATGCATGTGGCTGTTCTTTGCATCATTAGTGGGCCAGTGGGTTGCTGAAATGTCAGAATTATTCATTCCAGAGAAGCTGTGGTGGTAATGGAAGCATTTTGAAATGTGAAGTGTTTCATCTTTCATTATCATCGAGTGTTTGCTGAGTCTGCTTTGCTGGTCATGGAAGCCTATGCAAAGGTTATGGATTTGTGTAGTTTTGACAAAGACGTAGCTCTGTTGTGCTGGTGTTGCTTGTTGCAGAGACACTATTTGCACTGGAGAATCATAGAATCATAGGATAGTTTGGTTTGGAAGGGACCTTAAAGATCATCTGGTTCTAATCCCCCATGGGCAGGGACACCTCCCACTGGATCAGTTTTCTCCAAGCCCCATCCAACCTGGCCTTGNATTCCAACAGCTCCATCTCCTTCTTACATTGAGGATTCCAGAACTGGACACAAGACTCCAGATGAGGTCTCACAAGAGAGGAATAGAGAGGCAGAATCACCTCCCTCAACCTGTTGGCCACACTTCTGATGTAGCCCAGGATACAGTTGGCCTTCTGGGCTGTGAGCACACATTGCTGGCTCATACCGAGCTTCTCATAAATCAGCATGCCTAAGTCGTCCTCTGCAGGGCTACTCTGAAGTACCTCATCCCCCATGATGTGAAGATGTTAGTTCAGTGATTAAACCAGTAACCTTTCACCCTGTCAACTACAAGAAGCCTAAATCAGGTCCCTCGCCTCCCAGTCTTACTGTCCACAGTGCTCTCTGTGGCTTCAGTATGGAATGATTTTAAGAACATGACAACAAGAGGCCAACCCTGTCATAGGAGTGTAAATGTAAAACACATTGAGTGTCCTTGATAGGGCTTAGTTGTTTGTTTAGTATGTTTGCAGGTTCCCGGAGCTTGGTTGACCATCCTGGCACTGGGTGGGGAAAAGGAGAGCGCTCTCAAAGGTTCTGCCAGTTTTAAAAAAAGAGACCGAATAAAATCCCACACAAACATTTTCCCAGGACTTTGTGCAATTTTTTAACTTAACATGAAGGGTGCATATACCCATTCACCTTTGTTCAGATCAAACTTCTTTTACTGTCACAGTAAGAAAGTACTGGTGATATAGGGTAAGCAGGAATGATCTAACTGAGCAGGTGAAGTAGCAAAGAAGATATGAAAAAAAGAAAAAGCAGGGAGTATGGAAATTAAACAGCCGTACCTTAAATTACTACTGGAACTGGTCAGTGAGGACTTGCAATGACATTGGTGAGCCCTTTTTTCACTTTCAAGTGCACAATCTAAGTTGAGAGCCTTAATGAGTCAGTTTTATCTTGAAGATCAGTGGCCAGTCCAATTTCCAAGCTGCTATATTTCTTCTACCTTTTCATTTGCTTCTCTCATGGAGAAATTGTAGCTTGTCATTGCCTGAATATATATCTTTCTGAGCAGAGTGCATTAATATGCTGTAACGGTCTACTTAAAACTACGAAGTGTACCTTGTATGTCTGTGCTAGCTAATCCAAAACAAAGATTAAGTAAGGTTTTTGTATATAAGGGGAAAGCTGAACGTGAAATTAAAATGTAAATCAAAAAGTAATTGGCTTTTTGTGCATAGTTTAGATAAGATTTACTTTTGAAGAATGACTTTGTGTTTTAACACAGCAGGCCAGACACCATGTGGCACACTTGCACTTAATAATGGCAACCAATCTAGGCCATAAATATTGCAAACGATGCCATTTGAATGAGGAGCCCTGCGAACCGTAATAAAAACCCCTGTGATTAATTCTAAAACTGCTCTGTTCATATTAGACCTGCAGTGGCCTCCCTGAAGAGATCAGTACAGCGTAGCAGAGTGATTCTAATAGAAGTGTTATTATCTTTTAATCTTTAGGAGAATGCCAACTTTGAGAATTCTTCAGCATTCTGGCTGCTTATTTTCTCGCAGCAGCCTTGAAGGCGGTTGTTTTCTGAAATGAAGATACATTAGAGTCTTTTCAAGGATTTATCAATAATACGACACGGTCACTGTTTGTGGAGCCAACAGCTAAAAGGCACATTTGTATGCTGAGACTCACAATTGGTCACAACAACGACCTTCCCTGTCAGCCTCTATTTTCTCAGCAGACAAATGCCTACAGTGGATGAGGAGTAGAGGACGGGGAAGGGAGTGGGTGAGTGTGAGGGCGGTGGAGTGGGACAACAGAGAGTACTGGCAACCAGCAGCAGCATCTTCCTAGAGCCCAGGTTGCATATTATCTGTTTAGCTCAGGCCATTTCTCTGCATGTGCTGTAGGTAACGCTAACTGGGATGCGAGATTTGCAACATTTTCATTATCAGTGGAAATGAACTTCTATGCAGTGATTGCTGTAATGAAGAGTACCTGGGAAATCTGAAAAATTCACATTGTGGTCAGTTCAAACGTCCAAAGAGAATCAAAGGCAGAACTGTTTTGTTGTGGTGTTCACTGTATTTTCACATAAAATAAAAATAAAGCGCTCTTTAGTTTGTGATGCAAGCCTGGCAAGACAAGGTTAAGTATCCATTAGATATTTTTAAAGATTTTACAGCTGGGGACAGGGGGGCAGTGTCAGCACCCTAGCTCTGCACCTTCTGAGTAGTAGATTTGCCTGACCAAGGTTTATGAGGATTTTGCAGGTTGTTTATGGTACTATCAAATACATATAGCCATTATGTAAAATGCAGCCTACTCTGTAGGAACTGAGCATCAACATGAAGATAGAGACAGCAGCAAAGAATGTAAAAGGAAACTCTTTGGTGCTTCATATTTGTCTTCTAGGAATGGAAATGTAATGTTGCTTAATTTGGAATATGTGGGTTGTAAATATGGTTTCTACAGGGATCTTCAACAAATGGGGAAAACACAGTAGTAACTGAGCGATCCAGAATGATAAAAAGAAAGTGAGAGCTCGTGTCAGATTCCTGTGCAGAAGCTACTGCTCAGGAAGGCTGGCTGTGGGCTACAAGATATGCAGGCAGATATTTCATAGATTGTGTGATAAGTTCCTAAGAGAAAAATGGTGTAAATAAAGATAGATTGCTTCCATTGTAACGAGTTTAATTATTAAGGGTAGAGATCAAGAAAGCGTCCTTTCATTTTTCTGTTTTGAACTTTATCAGCTCTTTCCTCTCTAGTAAAAACTACATTGCTCATTTTGGTGGCTAGTAGTTGTATGGCTATTGCGGTCTGTGGTTTGGGGGCTTTTGCTGTTTGTTTTCTATTTTAAAGTTTCTGTGTAGGCTAAATATATTTCACAGATTGTTTGGTTTTGCACAACTGCTGTTAGATGCCTGAACAGGAAAGTCCAGTTCCTTGCAGACAGATCCCTGTACAGCTCTATTTCAGTGCTGTGATCTCAGGCTTTCATGCTTGGCGAGCCTGCTCCTCACACACGCTGCTTTTTCCTAGAAGGGGTGATTGAGATGTCTCACCTTGGTGCACAAATTGAAGTGCGTTAGGTCTCTTTGGGAGGGCCTGCACAGCGGAGTAGCTGCTTTGTAATAGTTTGTTGTGCTCTCGTCTCCGTGGGTTGTAAGGGCATTGTCTGTTGTACCTGTGACGGGCTTGACATTGCCCTAAATAAATGTAGATCTGGATATCTGGATTTCTTTCTGTAGTCCTTTTGAGGACACATCATAGGAAGAGAGGATTTTTTAAAAAATTATTTTAACAACAGAAAAAAGACAATGAGAACATGTGGCAATGCTAGGTGGTTGCACTAAAAATTTTGACGTCATTTTAATTTTCCATTTGGTAACGCGAGTTGAAGCTATTGTGGAAAAAGAAGGTATTATGGCAGATGAGGTCCTCATCAACGGGATTCAGAAACTGCTGTGTTTTTAATAGTATGTTGTACAAGCTTTCACTATTAAGTACTATCCTTTCTGTTTTAAAAATTAGAAAGTTTCAGAGGCCATACACTTGTTTTCTCTTTAAGAAAATTCAAAAAGGAACAAAGCTCTCTGGCAGATGCTGTTAATGATGCTAAATGTCAGTGCAAATGTAATCCTCATCTTAGTTTTGTTCTCATTTAATTGAATTAGGAAGGCATAACAAACCAAAAAGGTTACTTTCATGTCCTTAACTTTGCATAATAGCTAAGGTGTGCTATGTGTTTCTCTTGTAATATTTTTCTGTATCTATTATTCATACTTAGCAAAGGACAATTTATATTCATGCTCTTGTTTCACGTCTGAAATTTTAATCAATGTTAATTAAAATATATTTTCCTCAAGCTCCTTTTCTTAATCTTAACCTACTAATACTCACGCAAGCTGTTAAACAAAAGGAAGTCCTTTTGAAAGATGTTTTAGCAGCCGTACAATGTTTCTGAAATTAAATTGTTCTGGAGATTAAATTGTTCAGCTGTCTTCTGATACATACCTGGTAAATACAGAAGAGAATCATGGGGTATTTGAAGAATCTTGAGCTGGTTTCGGACTAGTTTCAAGATTAGATGCAAACAAATACCCTCCCATCTAACACTCATGGGTAGAAGGCCAGTTGGAAGGAATGTAGCTTAATTAAGGCATAACTTCTCATTTCACAGGGAACTATCTGGCAGAACCTCATACAGTGCAGATCATAACTCCAAAATAATTTTCATCAAGTAGAAGACCAGTGCTATTCCTCACAGTTTGTTACTGTGACCATTGTACACTTGCCTTATATTAAATTTCCAGATGTGGATCAAATACATACAAGGCTGATCCTTGCAAAACTGAGAATCCTAGGTAGGATTTGAATAGAAATTGGACTATTGAGCACCTTTCTATATTTCTACATAGAAGCACACGCATATATTTAAGAATTATTAAGGTCACAGTGATTGAAAATTGCTTGCAGGAATTTATGACCATGACTTGGGGTGATACCACGGTGAAATGAGGAGCTGTGCTACCTTATAAAGTATTCTTTGTACCTCCCTTGGTGTGCCACTTGCTTTCACCCTCCAGTCCATTCCTTCAACCATTTTACTATGAGTCTATGAGAATGAGATCTTGGTGGTTCCCTAGTTGTGAAATGTGTGAAAATGGTCTGAGAAAGAAGATCATGAATTGAAAGGACCTGCAGTGCTTGCAACTGAAACTTCCCACAAGACCAGAGGCTGAGTTATCTCTAAAATGCATAACCCCCAGCTTGACTCGATTGGCAGAGTGGGGAAACAAGATTTCAGTCTTTATGGCTAAACCCAAATTCTCAGCTTCGTGGTGAAAGATGGGTTTAAAGTGGTTCTGATGGTTACTTTTGGAACCTGAATTTAATAAACAAAACAAAAAGCTTAATCATGCCAATGCATTTGTGCTTCATTTCATAGAAAATTCAAATTCTAGGTGTGAAGCCATGCTACCTACATAAGGGATTTGTCTCTGTATTTAACACTGTGTAATGAGATACACCTTACTGATTGGATACTTGGATCAAGGTGCTGCATGAACTCTGTAATTCAGTCCCAAAGAAATTAAGTTTATTTACTTTGATCTTTGCATTCTTTGGCAAATCTCTAGTGGTTTTACCAATATGTGGTCAATGAGTCTGTAAATCAAGAGAACTGAGGCTTTTTGGTGTGGGGTTTTTTTTCTTATTTTGTGTGCATGTCTGACCCTAGGTTCTAATGTTTACCTTCTACTGAACCTTCATCTGTAAATTATGAGTTGCTCTATTAAATTGGCATGACTATGATATGTCAATATTATAATTTGTTGGAAAGCTAAGAAATCACCAGCACTGTGCCTATATCATCATATAGAGAGCTTTAAAATGTCTGTCATAGCTATTCATTGACCTTTCAGGTAAAGTTAGTTGAAAATAGTCTTGTATCAGAGCATGGTCACCATCTAACAGCCAAAGTAGGAAGATAAGTGATAAAAACCAATAGAATACAAAGTGTGCTCTACTAATTCTCCACTTTGCTATTCTGAGTGTTCAACTAATTTTCAGCTTAAAGAGGGGAGATTGAGATGAAATGTATCCTCCAGTTTGGTAGCAGTGTTGCAGTGACCAACAGGATAAGGTGGTACCACTACTGCCTTTGAAAGAGGATATAGTGGAGCTGTTGCCCATAGACATGGAGATGCAGCGTTGGTAGAAGTGGAATGAATTTTAATGTTCATGTGTAGGGAAGGCATAGGCTGTTTATTCATGGGAGACTTCAGCTGCTGCAAAATCTACTGAAAACATAATAGGCTTGGATGCAAGCAGAAGACCATTTCTTGAGGCAGATGAACCATGAGCTGAGGTGTTCTGCTGAATCTCCTCCTCAAAACTGAGAAAGAACCAGTCAAAGGTATAAAGAACAAGGACATCCTTCCCCATGGTAACAGCAAGGAATTTAAATTCCAGTGAGTTAGACTAAGCAGGATCTCAAGCTTGGATTTTTTTCTCAGGCAAAGAGGTTTTAGTGATCCTCTTGGCATATGTAATGGAAGACTGCCATGAAGGGTCAAGGGGACGCAGGACAGCTGGTTGATATTCCAAGACAACGTCCACAAAGCACAAACCCACTCTGTTGCCATGTTTAGAAAGTCAGGAGAGCATGACAGCAGATCAGCATGGATAAATGAGGAAGTCTTGAGCTCAAGAAGGAGGTAAAGAGAAAGTGGAAGCAGCGGTGGGCTACCTAGGAGGTATAGAGACACCTTGCCTCAGTGTGCAGGGATAGAACTAGGAAATTCAAAGCTCAGCTAGAAAAAGGGATGTGAAAGGCAACCATAACGTATTATATTATGGAAGTGCATTGACAGCAGAAGAAAAATTCTAAGGAAAATGTAGGTCAGTTGCTGGAGGCTGGACTTGGTGATTGCTGGGGGGTATTCGCTGACCCGCATGATTTTATGATGCTGTGATTTGTGGCGAGGTTCTAGCCCACACCTCCTGCTGCAAAACTCCTTGTGGAAGGAGAACAGTGTTGTGCACAGTAAGAAAAAGGTGTGTCACTGTATGGTTGGCACTTAACAGAAATTTGAAACTAGCTCTTAGAGCAAGCACAGCAAATGAGTTCACTTCCGTCTAGATTTGTACAGTGTTTTAAAATAATGAGATGACAAAGATGGTAAAATAGCTTGTTACAGAGAAAACATTATCAAAGTAATATACCAAATAAAGGAAGAGTTTGGTGCTTTTTGAGCCAGTGAAATCTTGGCGCTGCAGTCTCCTCCTACGTGCACAGACAAGTCTTGGACTTTTCCACAGTACTCTTCACCTTCAGCAGCCTGGGAAAGGGCTTGTTTAACTGCCACCTGCATGGATTAATCTTTTAAATTGTTATTTATGCCATTAAATAATACATTAAGGTTTCAATCTTATTTTTCTACCTTGTACTGTAGTTTGCACCTGTGCAAATTGGTACAACTTCTTTTTATAGTTACAACATCTCGGCTCCTTTACCAAAGATCACAGAAGTCAATAGAAGTCTTTAATGAGCTATAGTAGAGTAGATCCTAAATGACTGTCTGACATACAAAGCAGGAAATCTCACTGTGCTGAGCAGAATGAATGTATCCATTCCAGATGCCTGACTTATCAGTCCCTTAGGATTCTTTTTGTTGTTGTTTTTTTGGGTCCTATCGATATTTTGTCCCTGTTGAACCTTGTTAAAATATGGCTATACGCAACTGGCTTTGCCCTGGAAAGCATTGTTATTTTTCTTTTACTAAAGAAAAAAAACCCAATACGTCTTTAGAACATATCAGCATGACTTTCTTTCACATCTGTCAGTTCTGTTTCATTACTCCTGGGATAATGTATTACTCGGGAGCAAGTTTTCCCCCTGTTCTGCTATTCAGCATTTATAAAATCAGAACATTAAGGTACTATAGTGTTATCCAAAAGCCTCATTTACTTTGAATCTCTCAATTTCAGAGGATTTTGTGTTTGTTCTGAGCTTATTTACACAACCCAGCATTCAGAATTGATTCTGGATTTATGATGCCTGCTCATGTATTCCAGGACTGCAGCATCAGGAATTTCATTTGGTCACACCTGTAATTGTTGTAGTAAATGGTTGCGCATCCAGTTCTCTGTTGTTCTATTTTATAAGTAGTTATTAGTGAAATAGCAAAAGGTCACACCTAATCTGTGAAGGTGATGGTAAAGTAATATGGAGATTTCCTGATGGATCAAAGAATTGGTCTCTGCTAAATTAAACGAGCTCTTTGTGTGTCACTGGCAACTGAGATACAAGAGTGTGAAACATCCTGACCAGGGAAAACATTCCTTTTCATTTGATTTGTCAACTGCAACTTCTGTCAGGTACTCCTGGTGTGGACAGCTTATTTTCCCAAGAATTTTATTTTTAAATGGTGCTGTTTGGAATTTTAAGGTTTTTATCCATCTAAATTGTGGGGTTCGTAATTGCCATTGCATGTGCAGCAAAGGGAATTCTGCACAGATCTGTCTTCTGCACTGTGTGACTGTTTCACATCAGCCTGCTGAAAGCAAAATGCTGTGAATGGTCACTTAGAACCTCTGCCTCAGTTTCTCGGTATAGATTTTCCCTAAAAGATCCCACTAGTAAACTATTTAGCCAAACAGTTACAGAATATACTGTTTTTTACATCATGTTATATCTCCAGTCCCTTCCTGTAGTTGTGAGATGTCTATGCCATCTACGAGTGATTCCTCTGAGGAGCTTGTAAATCTTGAATTCTTTAAATTGGAGGCAACCCTACTGTCTGCTTAAACAGCACTTAGAATAGTCTTGAGCGGTGATAGAAGTTAAGAGTACTTTAATTTATTTATTCTAATTTGAGGGGCTTTTTTGTAGAACGCTGAAAGAAGCAGCTCTTCCTAGGGATACAAAACAGCATTTGGTGTAAAATCCTGATACTGAAAAGTGTTGTAAACACTGTAATCATAAATTTCCATCTGTTCTGAAAATCAAATCTTTTTGTTAGTTGCCATTAAAATAATATTGCATAAAAGAATTCTGTAAGATTGAGTCACTTACAAAATTTTATGGCAATTTACCTTCCTAATTTACCGTTTGTCCGGTCCTTCAGAATTTTTTCCTGTTGTGCTTCTCGCTGACCTTAATACTTGGCTGAATGTGCATGAATCCCTACTGAATCGGACCTGTCTGCCTTCCCAAATGTTTCCAAAAACTAATTATGAAAGTGGGCATTAATTTTGTTACAAGAGAACTTAGTCATTGACCCTCCTTCCTCCTTCTCAGACACCTTGTATAATTCTCCGTGTGCCTGTGGGACATGGATTGAAAACCTGTAGGAGAAGAACAAGGTTCTCAAAACACTTCTATACATCATATCCTGTGTTCTTTTCAAATCATAGCCTGCTAAAGTAGCATCTCTTCCATTTCTAGATACAGTCATTTCTATAGAAAGGATCTTTTGTCCTGGAGTGATATATTGTAGTAAATTTGGAGGACTGAGCTGTACTTTGGTTTTAGGCCAGAACCAGAATAGGGGCTATGCTGGTGAAAGTAAACTTGCATATCATGTAATTTTTGCTATGAAGAGTTTCTTATATATATATA
>WAAB01018580.1:121990-206985 GCA_013389865.1 Piaya cayana | reverse complement strand
CTGAGAAATTACAATTCATTCAGAACTCACTCTTGTAAAGAAATCCTTTAAAACATTCTTCCCAATGTATATTCACTTGTTCTTGTCTCTGCTGATAGTATTTTGTTCCTAGTTTTGTGGGCTATTGCACTTTAAGGAGTGTTGAAATGCACTGTGACTCTTGTAATACAGTCTATGGTCTGCACAGAACTATCAGGTTCTGGAATAAAAAGTTGGTCTTCACAGCATGAACTTAGAACCAAGTTTGTGGTTCTGTCTGAAGACCAGCCTGAAGCCAAATTCCATATGCAGATGTAGGTAGCATCTGCTGCCTAACACCAGTGCAAAGCTTCTGGGATGGTTTGTGATTTTTCTGAAGCCTCTGCATGAGTTGCAGCTGCAGTTGTGGACTGAAATTGTCTCTTTCGTTACTGTCCAGTATGTGCTTCTTTTGGTGTTCATTCCCTTCAGTGACAGACTAGTTCCAAAAATCTTTCAAACACCAATAGTTCATTTGTCTCTACTTTATACATTTTGTTGTCTGAGCTATTGAACTGTTCCTCCAGTCACCTTGGGGGAAGAGACTTACTATAGTGTAGTCAATAAAATGCTGAACTATTTTCATGCTAAATGCTCTCCTGATTTTCATGATGTTTCCCTGATGGGCCTCTTGCTGCTTTTGGGGGTGGATAAGCAAACTAACACAGCCTCTCTGACTCTGCTGCTACCGATTCATCTGGAAAAAAAGAACTTTTCTTAGTGACACATATAAACTTTGGTTGCAGCATCACAGAGGCTTTATCATTGCCGAAGTGTATACTTTGTGAGAAGGAATCACACTTATGATGGAGTTTTGGGAGTGAGTTTGGGCAGCTTACTCTTCTGTGTATAGAGGAAAGCAGAAGAAATAGTTGAGAAACAAGGGTTGGGATAAAGAAAGTACAGAGGAAAGTGAGGCAAGTTTTGATCTGATTATCTGTAGGCAACCACCCTCACTGTGCATAGCACAGTTATGTCTGTAAGAAGGAAAACCTTTTAGAGCATGTCTTTTCTTTTATTGTTAAGAAAATCCAAAGTAAACCCAGTCTGTCTTGTGGGAACTGCTGAGTGTCTAACTCACAGGTGAACAAGTACAAAGGAATTCTGAAAGCCTGCTAGAGTGTTTCTCTGTGACAAACTAATTCAGATTGAGTACTGCAGTGATTAGCAAAGTCGCAACACTCATAAACAGTTGAATTAAGTATTTACTGAAAAAAACCCCCAAATTATGTCTCTGGGTTAAAAAGAGATTCAGGAAATCTAGGCTCTGCTCTTGAGCTTAATGTTGGTTTTATTTATTTAATTAAGAAAATAATCACTATTGTGGAAGACCATATTGGCAGGGTGATGGACTATTGCCTTGCTTCATCTGTCATTGGTTCTTGGAGCGTAATTTTTAAAAATTAAATGTTGTCAGTGGTTAAGTCTACATAAGTATGGTTGGCTAAAGGTTGGAGTCCTAAAAGATCTGAATTAACAAATATAAGAAGGTCACTTCACTATGGTTGTGAAGGTCAATCTCATCTTTTTAATTATATTAACTTTTATGTCTTTCTATCTGCTGCTGCATCTGCTTCATTATTTTATTTTGGCAATGCCATATCTGTAACTCTTCTCATATACCTCAGAGAAATAATTATTATGTTGCATAATTCAAAAAAAGGACAGACAATCTAGAATCTTTGAGTATCTTCTGTTCAGTATAATTCAAATAATTTCAATTCATTGTCATTAATATTAAACTTCTGCATCTCTTCCAGGGTTTTGTATCCTTTACTGCAGCATTTTGTCAGGATGAAATAGTGGGAGCTTTTGATTAACATTCAGATGACTCTTATTTTGCTTTATTGATAGTTTTTACAAGCATTCACACTCATCACCTTTGCATAAGCCCAATATCTTGCCCTTCTTTGGAAACTGCAAAATCAATTTGGTTCAAAGTTGCATCCAGCATTGTGCTGTCCAGAGGTGGAATGCACTTTTTTGCAGACTCTGATGTGACTGTGGTAGCACAAAGCTTGTAAGGCATGTTCTTGAATCATCAGCCAAGGAACCTCTCCTGCTGTTGGAATTTGAAACTGAATTTTATTTCCCAGATAAATGAGAAAAATACCACCCTCTGGTGTTTTCTGGAGCAGAGATTTTTCAGAGCTTTATGCTGCAGTAATTTCATTTTGGATAGAATGATTAAATATTCATTGATTCTGAGTGCTGCACAGATTATAATAGGCAAAGTACTTGACTAGGAGTAGGGTATTTGGCTCCCAAACCAGATGTCAAAAGTCTGCAATATATTTTATACAACCTCCTGCTGTGTAGCTCAAAATTACGTAATTATACAGTTTTGATACAGATCCTAATTCCAGTTATTTGATCATTTGAAATAACAATTCGATAAGTGTGGATAAGAAGGGGTCTTTGAGAGTTTTTAAATAGATTGTAAATGATAGTGTAGGTGAGCCCAAGAGCTTGTTCGTTTCCACATTTCAGACAAGTGACACATCAAAATGCTGTTGAGCTGAGAAAGGAACGTGAGGAAAACAAGTTATTGACAAAAAAAATATTGAAAGAAGTCTTCATGACTGTGGCTCTGAAAAATTCTCTTTTGTCTTTTCTAGTTTTCCCAAATTCTGATTAGCTTAAGTTCTGCATGGAATGGAAAGTGGTTAATAAGAAGCTTTTATGTAATTTAATAAAAAAGGCAGCAATATAGTGCTGAGGTAGAAAAAGCTTGAATGTTTCTTTATGCTGGAGTTTGGATTACAGCACTATTATCATACTGTAATTACAGATACGTGAAATACCCTAGGCATGATAACACAGTCCTTTCATACAATTTAATTTCTGTTCTAAAATTATTTCTGTTTTGTAAACCTCTGAAATGCCTCTTCTGGTTTCATACTAAAAGTTTCAGCAGTAAGCGGGTTGACTTACAGCCTAGTTCACAGTAAATTTAGTTGTTTGGAAGACGAATGGTGACATCTAGTCATAAGGACTTAGAATTTATTTTTGATGTTGCTGATAAGTGAATGCGGAGTACCTGCAGTTGTTAGTTCCTTTCGCTTAGCTATTTCTTTAAATTTGTGGGATGAGTGCTCTGTGAATTGATGTGTGTCATCACAAGGTTTCTTCAGCTTGTGTAAGATGCCTCCAAATTTCTTTTTTTTTTTTCTTTCATTGTTGAAGTATCACAGTGTGGGATGGCAGGGAGTTGTAAAAGGGAGAAGAAAGGAACATCTCAGAGGCTAATGTTGAACGTGTTGAGATTAATTGATCTACCTTTGTGTGTATTGCTCATATGAAAGAAAGAGGCTCTTCCAGCCTGTGACCTGGGGTGCTCTGAGCCAGCTTTGGATTTCAATGCAGACGGCATCTCAGGATATAAACCCTCATACACTAAAAATATGTTTTAGATAACCTCCTAAATCCTATGCTGTGTCTGTAGTTCATAATCACAAATTTTAAGCTTTTAGCTTTTCCAATTTGATGCTGGGAAAAGGAGACATCACAAATCTGCGTTAGCGTGCTTTGGCGGAAGGCTTTATGACCAATTTGTATGGCTGGAGCAGAGAGAACCTGTGAGAGATAAGGTAAAGACAAAATCTACTTTCCACTGTTCCACAGGACACTTAAAACAACATTAATATACCAGAATCCCAAGACCGAACTGTGAAAGGAAGTTGAAGCACTGGTGACTATTGTCTGATAACCTTTGGCAGATCTCCACTGCTGGAGGATTTCTAATGGCAAAAAAAGCTGTGATCCCTGATCATCCTCGTCCTAGACTGGTTAGAAAAATAATTTTATATTGCATTTGACTAATTGCATTTCACAGAATCACAGAATCACAGAATCACAGAATTTGACTGTTTTAAAGTAGGACTTCTGTGAGTGGGTGAGTTTTACAACCCTTTTTTCAGCAGAAAAAAACTCCTCTTTGCAATTGTGAACCGGTAGTGAAGTAAAATAATTGATTCAAAATTATTTTCTAATTCAAGAAGATAATATTTTCTTACCTTATTAGTTACTAAGTTATATAAAGTACTGCCTCATAATATGATGCTTCAAGCAATTGGGAATATATTTTTCCCTCAATATTCTTTTTTATATCTTTTTAGGGAATAAATGGAAAAAGGGGATCAAATATCTGTGAATTTTCTTGGCTAAGTTTACTTTACACACAAAGAAAATCTTAGTGGACTACATAGTATACTTTCAGTATTCAAGCCAGCTGAAGGGGAAGTCCACCAATGTTTGCTGCCAGAACCTTCTTGATTGCACATCCAATCAGTTTAGCAAATAGCATTCATTCTCATTGAGTTTATTTAGTATTATTAGAAGTATGGGTGACCTCAGCAGACAGAGGTGACCAAAAACTTTAAGAGCCATATCTATGTAGTAATTGCACTGAATATCATGGATATAGCAGGAGGGTTCATGCAGAGATGAAGGGCCACACTTGCTGTTCTGTTTTTTGTGCTCTGGCCTGGTCACAGAGCTTGGCTTGCACAGTAGAACCATAGCAGAAGTTTTATCAGAAGTCGCATGTGTTCACCCTGCCCAGAAAGAAGGCTCCTCCCTGCTGCTCTGTCAAGTTGTGCCTATTTGGAGTGGTAGTAATGAGGGTTGGTTCAGAGCTTTGGGAGGGTCACATCGGGAAGTGTCGCTTTTGATTTCAGGTCTGTGGGAGGATGGCAGTTACACAAATTTTCCTTCATTTTGTTTGCTGATTCAGGGAAGTACAATACAACAAATGGAGTCTACTCTTCCTTGCCCAGTTTTCTTCAAGGCTATTTAAGGAAATGATCACAAAACAACTCCAGGATTAATAAAGAAACAAAACCCCAAACATTTTTGGAACAGATCAATAACACTAAGAAATACAAAAGCCATAGAAATCATCCCCCTAGTTCATATTTCAGAACATTTTCTCTTTCTTTAGTTTAAACGTTTGAATACAAGACTGGCAAGGAGAGAGAACAGCTTTTGAACAACTAGGTGAAAGAGTTCTATATTAAATCAGTGAGTTTTGCACCTTTTAGTGAAATGTTGTGATAAACCCTGATTATTAAATATTAAGCTATGTAAATATAATGAAAAACTATTCATGTGATTAGCATTTTCTTATTGCATACTGAGTACTACTTAATTTTGTTGAAAAATCTCTGCTATTACAGAACAATTTTCATTTATAAGAATACCTCCAGTGGAAGAAAAGTGCTATGAGGGTTAGAAATGACTAAGTGACTTGAGATTTAGAAGCTCATTATGTACATAAGAAAGGACAGTGGGAGATAAAAGACAGGAAAGGGCAAAGTGATCTGTATACACAAAGGTCCAAACCAAGTGTTATGAGAATGGCAGTCAGAATTGGAAACACTTAAAAGTCGGTACACTTGTGTTTCTCCTCCTCACCATTTTAAATTTGATTAAGTAGGTTTGCTTAAATGATTCCATGAATAAAGTACTTCCTTCATTTATTTTCTTTTTTTTTTTTTTCCAAATAATTCCGTGGAGCTGTGGTTATTAAAATACTTCTTATGAGATTTTTTTAATGCTTTTAGGTGCATCATTATACTGTTAATTCTGTGTTACATCAGCAGTTAATGCCACATTGAAAGCATGGACATTAAAGATTTTGGTATGGGGGGCAAGAAGAGGTGCCATTTTAGAAATTTATATGCTGGTCACCTTCAGACAATTTCTTATTGGGGGCCTGATTCAGCAAGAAAACACACATCAACTTCTTGGGGTGTGCTTAAAGAGCTAATGGATCAAGTTTTCTAGAGAGAGTCAAAGAGAAAGTAAGAGAAATACTGGAATCAAATGCAAATGTCAACAAAATTGTGTGTTGTGGGTTTTTTTTTCTGAATACATGAAGAATAAGGCTGGATTTTCCTATTGCACAAATTCTGCAGCTCTAAAACAATAGGGCAAATAGTTCAGAGTAGTAAATTCTCATACATACAAGAGACATATTATAGTATAGGATATTTGAGTTATATAAAGCCCAAACTTTTTGTCTTCAGCTGTAAGTGGGTGGTTAGGTGTGGCCAGAGACTAAGTATGTTTCCTTGTCTTTTCCCACCCCATCTCATCCCATCCCATCCCATCTCCCATACTATTAGGGAAATATCACAATATTTGGGGGAAGAGCATATGCATCACAGAAGCTGTTGTGCTTGCAGTTGCTGACAGTGGCATCAGTAGTGCTTTTGGGACCCAGCTCCTTTATTTCTTGCTGGCCACGTGATTCATTTCTGCCAAACTGCATCAGTAGGCTGTGTGCCTTTTGTTAATGGAGACAGTGGCATCATCAGCTCTGGAAAAATCCACTAGCTCAATCTATATCCTATGTTTACAATTAAAGGTGTATATATATTCTTTTTTCCGTGACTAAAAGTAGACCAAGATGAAGAATACATAAATATGGAAAGCAAAATTAAGGTAAAGTAGATAAAAGGAGAGTCATAAAATGGGGATAGTGCTCTTTATTCTTTTAACGGGAGTTGCTCTTTTTCCTAATTCTGTTTTCTGAAAACAGTAGTGGAACAGCTACCAGTCTGAACAGTGCTCATTTTAACCCTGGAAAATGACAGCTCCAGTACAGTGGTCCTAGCTGTACACTTGGAGGGGAGGACATCCATTATTAGGTTATTGGAGTAATCTCCTGTAGGAAGCAATTTGGAATGACTGCAATCTGTCTGCCTGTCTGATTTAATTTTTAAATAACGTTATTTTGTGTAAGCTGCATGAAATCATTGCATGCATGGTAAGCTGCTTACTAAAAAATCCTTATAAAAATAGATGGGCATGCAAAATTTTCACATTTTTNTATCAAACACTAAACCATGTCCCTTAGCACCTCATCCACCTGTCCCTTAAACACCTCCAGGGACAGCGACTCAACCACCTCCCTGGGCAGCCTGATGACCCTTTCCTTGAAAAGTTTTTTCCTAATGTCCAGCCTCAACCTCCATTGTCATATTACCAGATTGCTTTACAGCTAGGTTGTATTTACCTATGGAGGAATTAAAATGGGTTTTTTTGTTTTTTGTTTTTTTCCCCTTCCATTTTGTTGACTTAAGAAATGAGTCAGAATATAAGTGATGTCTGCCATCAGGCAAGAACTTTATGGTAGTATAAGAAACTGAACCATGATTTTTGTATATCCCAGGCTTTTATCTGTGCCTAAAGATAATGTAACCTCTGAATGGACTCTNAAATAATTTAAAAAAAAAAAAAAAAAAAAAAAAAAAAAGATTGCTTACCAACTAAGAGACTGTAGAGGGCAAATTGAAGGGACCCTGATGACTTTTAAACCCTTAAGAGCAGGTTAAATTATAAAAATGTTTGTCCCGGTTCTTTGATATCCTCATGGCCCTTGTGACCAAGCCCCATCATACAGCAGTTCCTTTGCTGTGTCTGTGCAAATCAAGGGACAGTCTGGAGACCATTTTTACCACGTAGTTAGATTTGCGTTTTCACAGAATTGTAGAATCACCAGATGGGGAGAGACCCACCGGATCATCAAGTCCAACCATTCCTATCAAACACTAAACCATGTCCCTTAGCACCTCATCCACCTGTCCCTTAAACACCTCCAGGGACAGCGACTCAACCACCTCCCTGGGCAGCCTGATGACCCTTTCCTTGAAAAGTTTTTTCCTAATGTCCAGCCTCAACCTCCATTGTCATATTACCAGATTGCTTTACAGCTAGGTTGTATTTACCTATGGAGGAATTAAAATGGGTTTTTTTGTTTTTTGTTTTTTTCCCCTTCCATTTTGATGACTGAAGAAATGAGTCAGAATATAAGTGATGTCTGCCATCAGGCAAGAACTTTATGGTAGTATAAGAAACTGAACCATGATTTTTGTATATCCCAGGCTTTTATCTGTGCCTAAAGATAATGTAACCTCTGAATGGACTCTTCTCTCTTAAACAAAAAATAGGAAAAATGTGGTATGCAGCTTAATAAACCCTGCGCTCCCTCCCACCCCTTCCAAGGAACGAGTATGTTAGAAATGCCAAGTATCAATTTTGTGTCCCATATCCCTCCACTAAAAAAATTCCAACCAAGATGATGTTTCCAGTTTGCATGCATAGGCAGCACGGCTTTACTGTTTTTCTTTCTGATCTTGTCTCAGTGACACATGGCAGCAATAAGGCTGTCGAGGACTAAGACTTCAGAGATATTACTTAATTCTGCAGGAGGACTGCATTTATTGCAAAGCTTTTTCCCAAAGAGTGTTATGTACGTATAGTACTAATGGTACAAAAGTTACTACAGAGAACTGTTTGTCACAGATTTCAAAGGGCTTTAAAAAAGGGGGAAAAAGATAATCAAAGACCAACTCCCAGACCTATTAGTTTCAGCTCTGATCACAGAGGTCACCACACTATCAGTTTTCTTCCTTTATCATGTCTCAGCCAGGTCTGCATTCACCTTTACAAGAAGAGCAAGTTGTGTAAACCACATTGTAAAATAAGTTTGAAATCTGGAAATCTTTTAATTTAATGATGGCCTTCTTTTTTTCCCTTTAGGTGGCAAGATTAAAGGGTAGTCTCAGAATTCTATTAATTTACTTTCAGTTAACAGGAAGGAGAGTAAAGGAAAGGCTATTATTTAGGAATCAAGTGGTTGACTTGCATAGTAGAGCTTCCTAATAACCTCTTTGTGAATGGGACTTTATAATACAATAATAGTTTAAACTTTTTTCTAGGTATCAGAAGTTTATTTGGTATTAATTTAATGATTCCAAGGTCATAGTTAAATCTTTTGTTTGTGTATAATTAGTTTTTTCTGCCCACCACTGGGGACAAGAAAAAAGATACAGCAAAGCAATACTTCCACAGCTTGATTTTCTGGTAACTCCTACCAGGTTTTTTTTATTTTAGGGGGTTACTCTTGATGAATAACAGTGTATTTTATACATTGCAAAGTGCCTGCAAACAAATTTGTGGCCAATCCAGCACTTTGCAAACATCTGGACTAAAGGCTCAGGCTTGTAAATCGTTAAGCAGAAATGTGACTTACCATGTGAATCACCGTATTGATATTTGTGAACCAATTAAGATGAAACATCACAGCCCTTTCACAACACTCAAGATCATAATACAAGGGGTGTTGGAAAGGGGTGTTTTGTGCTATAAATCTCCAGATACTTCCCCAGTAAGGATCACTTGTCAAATACCCATGAGGGAGGTAGAGGACTGGGATCTAAGTTAACATAAAATATATCTCTGTAAACATACAGGGATACACCTGGGCTTCCCAGTGACATGGATCTGGGGGAGTTTTCTCAGGATGGTGTTATTTGTTGGATGCCTCTACATCCAGCTTTATGCTTGGATTAAGTGTGCATCCTCAAAGTGAGTTGCCCCATTGCCCTCACCATACTTTAATTTGCATTGTGAATTGGTTACAAAACACAGGAATGGATTCCTTTCAGATGAAGCTTGCTTGGTTGATGGGATCCAGAATTACCCTACATGTGCTTCAGTCCCCAAGGGAAATTCAGGACCACAGCAATGTCCGAAGGATCATATCTTAATTTTGAGTAACCATTATGTGAACAGTTGTTTCAAAGAAACATTGAATTCAGTGGTATTACATGCATGAGGAAAGATTCTTAGTATCAGAATCTTATTTCTTAGTTATTTTGTGTCCTCTGCTTGAGATTCTTGAGATACTTAGGGACCAACTTGACTCAAACTCCCCCAGAGGGCTACTTTGAATTACTTTTACTATAGTACTGTTGACTTGAGTTGGCCTTGGATCAGGGCTCTTGTCAGGATTAACAGCAGTGTCTTGTTCAAAAAGCAAGCAAACAAAGCAACAAATAAGACATTCCTAGAAAGGCAGGGGTTTTTTTTATATCACTTTGACAGCTCCTGGGTTCTAGGGATTTAACTGAAAGACCTCCCTTTCCTTTACGTCTGTTTGTTTTGTGATCATTAGGACTTTTTATTCATTCTGTGCCTTGGTAGAAATCATAAAGACCCTGGTCTGTGTGATAATGGTCCATTTGATGTTTTCTTCCTGCATGAACACGGCTTCTTCAGCTCACCAGTTTTTTCTTTTTTCAACAGTGCACTTGACTCAGCTTTTGTCACTACAAGAGGTCTGCCTTTACCCAACAATTAAATATTACAATTTAAGTAATGCCTTCACATAAGCCACTGTACTATATATGGTTATAATACATATTCTGGATGGAGAAATACATAGGAAAGATTGTCCAGGGAATTAATTGAAACATCTGCCTGCTCTGTATTTGTCATTGTTATCTAATATTTGCCAGTAGTGTTGGCTTAAAAACAATATAGCAAACAAACTCCTCTATATCATACTTTCAAAAAACTGCACAAACCCAAATTACATTTTTTATTTTATGAAAAACCATTGCTAGCCAAAACTGATCCATTTATCTTGGAAAAACAGTTTTTTGATCCCCGTTTGATGAAAAATGTATTAAACATTTTGAAAAACAAAATCTCCACTGGAAGTTTGTCACTGCCATATCTACAGCAGAACAGAACACAGTGAATGATATGCTGTTGCAGTACTAAAAATTTTGTTATATTATATTGGTTCTTGCAAATTTTATAGTAGTATATTTGTTATGCCAATACAACTATTATAGCACATATAAACCAAATGCTAGTACAGAATTCAGTGGCAACTGTTAAATTAAAATATATTCCATAACTCCTAATATACGTATTGCATATGTTTTTTTTTTTTCTTTGGAAAGTTCACTGGTTTGGCACTGGCAACTGTAGACTTGATAGACTTGGAGTAACAAAACGTGCAGGCAGGTGTGCATTTGCTTCTTTAAAATTTAAATTAGTTTTGAATTCTCAGGAATGAAATCAGCTCTTTCCATCAGGAGCATCTTGTGGAATTTCCTATGGAAATGCAGTTGCAATTGCCTGTGGTTATGTGAGTGTTTTGTGTTGTGAAAGAACAGAAATAAACTCTTAGCACAGTCAGAAGCTTTGCTGTAATTTGTACATAATTGAGATCATAGAAGCCAATTTTTTTTATATAAGTATATATTTTATATATGTATATATTTGAAGGTATGTTTCATGGTTAGTTTGTCTCTAAGCATACTGAGATTCCAAGTGTTGCTTTACAATCCCTATATAAAATCACTGGTGATATACTGCATAGGGAACTTCTGGGAGGTCAGGAGGAAATCAGTCTGCCTCGGCTGTGGATAGAATTTTTGAGTGGCTAGCATTTCATGTTCAGGGCTATTGAAGCCTCTAGGAGCATAGTTTCTTCCGAGCCTCTGTGTCAAGGTTGTCTAATTCTGGGCATTCATTCAGCCACATACTGTTATTTTTCATTTCAAAGAGTCTTTCCAACCATTATGTCTTGCTCTGTACCGTAGATTTCTGTAACCTGTACTTGAGAGGGAGGATTTTGGCTATAGTTCTTGGACTTTACTTCTGACACAATAAGACACAAAGTTTCATTAGCTTTAAAGACTTTTGGTTCTCTTAAGACGCATTTTTAAAAACCTAAATTCCATCTGTTTTGTAGATGCTAATCTGTTCTGTAGTTGAAATGGTAGATGCAAGTGGAAAACCTGGGTCCATGACTGCTTTTCAATAAAGTAGTGTCGTTTAGATTTATGCACATTATTTCACCTACCCTATTAAACAGAACAGCAGCAGAGAATAGCAGTAGAGTGCGTTTTAAATGGATTAAGACTTGGCTGATTGACAGATCTTAAAATGTGATTGTCAGTGAGAAGTTATAATGTCGTAAAGATGGTTTGCATGAGGTTCTCCATGTGTGGGCTGTGGGTCCCACGCTACTTGGTATTTTCATTAGTGAACTCAAAGTGGGTTGTGCTGCTAAAATTTACTGTAAATTATGCTAAGATCTTCACTTGAGTAAAAATAATACATATGTCTGTCCATATCATGTAGAGCAACAAATGTACCTCTGTGCACTCATGATGATTTTATAATTAAGAAATGAAAATAACTAAATAAAAGAAACTCCAGTACCTCTACACCTAGGCAACATATTATTGTAGTACAGTCATACTGCTGTTATGATACAAATGTATTTTAGAAAGTGATGACCTTGAGGAAGGTTTAGGTATCATGATAAGCAAGGACACATGAGTTGCCAGTGTGATGTTCTGGTAAAAAGCAGCTGGGGGATGTGGTACCATCACACAGCTCTTGCAACTGTTGAAGCAGGAATGACTTTTAGCTCAGAATGTGGAATTGGCAAGATCATTACAGGAATGGTATTTCCAGTTGTGAGAGGTCCCCAGTTTTGAAAGCATATTCCAAAATTTTACATGACAAAGGGAGAGGCCACAAGTAGATTTGAAAGACTTGAGAAGATGCCTTTGGGTATTTATAGATGTAGAGGAAAATGTGTTTGTATTGGGCAGCTTTTGGTTAGATGACATAAGTAAACCTTTGCTTCAGCCTCTTTTCCACAGAATCTCACATTCCCAGATGAAAATGTGAACCACTAAGTGCAGAACTGTGTCCCTATTAGTCTTGCTCACTTACCTAATGATTAATCATTTAGTTTATGGAATTTTAGTGAAGAAGGAGGAATGCGCTTCCTAGATAAAAATAATCTAAAACCTGATGCATTGGCATTTTTTTTTTTTTGAGGGGAGGTAGGTGGTGCAATGTAATAACTTCCAGGAGAAGCTGGATTAAAGTGTTTTCCGTATCCTGACTGAATATTACTTAGGTACTAGATAAAAAGTGTTTCTACCAAAATGACTGTGAACAGAAGCTCCTGCTACTTAGTTTGGAAGGATCTCAGTCCAGTTTCTGTGTGTTTCCTAATACCTGGATTTAGACCCATGGAGGACTTAAACTTGTGGGACAGCCAATTGATTGATCTGGACTGGGGCTTGAATGCAGGTAGGAATANTTACAGGAATGGTATTTCCAGTTGGAATTGGGACTTGAATGCAGGTAGGAATCAGGATGCTTATCTCTTGTTGTGTAATGAATACACAGGAGTAAAGCATCTGGAGAAAAAAAGGCATATAAAAGCAAAGTTCTTTGCCATTTATATGTCCCTGTGTTTAGGCAGCAACTGTGAGTTTTCAGGATCACAATTTTAGCTTCAGGCCTTCAAATAGTGCATTTATTTGGAAGCCTGAAGGCTCAGTGTTTCTTTCTAATGGTCCAAAAGAAGTTGACTCTACTTTCCTGATTACTCATCCATATCCACCATCAAGTGAATCTTTTTTTTATTGCATTATTGTGTCACATTTTGACAACTAAATATTTCTGAACATTGTTCTCCCAGAGAAGTAGAAAAGATGTGTCTCAGAATGATTGGCACCTCTCTGTCTGCTGACTGCAGAGCACTTTAAAATGATAGATAATGTTTTCCACAAGCTGCAACAAGTGGAAGGTTCATTCCGAGAATGTGGCCGATAGCTCAATGTGATGAGAGGCCAGCATCTTATATGCACTTTATAGCTAGTCAAGCTGTTCAGGAGCACAGCCTTACCTATGTGATCTGCCATGGACTTGGTTTTTCTTAGGGGGGAAAAAAATATAAAAGCAAGCACATGTGTGTTTTGTTGTCCTTATTATTGTTATAATAAGGGTTAGACACCTTCCCTGGAGGTGTTTAAGGCACGGGTGGATGAGGCGCTGAGGGACATAGTTTAGTGTTTGATAGGAATGGTTGGACTCGATGATCCGGTGGGTCTCTTCCAGCCTGGTGATTCTATTATTCTGTGAATTCACATGCTGATTGTTTCACAAAAGTCAGTAAAAAATTCATAGGTTAACACAGGATGAGTAAGTACTGAGGTGCCTTTTGCCGCTGTCAGAGTACATTGTGTTCATTTTACGTGTTTACTGTGACCACACTTGAGCAAGGCTCATGCAGTAGATCTGTCATCTCTGAAGAGTCCACTGGAATGAATAAAGGAGGACAAGAAACTTGTAACCTGACTTTATATTCAAGTTTTTCATATCTGTGAACTTTTTAAAGACAAGAAACAATTGAACTGTTTTTACTTCCTCTTAAACTTGGATACTCTTGGCAATACTAGCAGAGAATTGCAGCTTTGTTACTGAGAGATCTGGGTTGTTGAATAGCTGTCAGACTTGCTTTTATCCTATTACATGTTCTCAGGGAGTTGAAACTGCAGTTTGACATTTAGGGGGGAAAAGCTAAAACTTCACTCCTAAAAGTTTCTCTTTATCTTTCATGTTCCCAGAACTTTTTTTTTCTTACACTACAACAGACTGTAGAGTGCTTTTCTATTTAGACCCAATCTCTAAATATCTAGGTGCTAAAGTATTGCAGTGGTAATAAGCAGCCAAACTAAAGCTAGCTGTGGACATAGTCAAACCACAAAAAAAAAAAGTGCAATCATTTATAAATGAACACACTGGAACTCTTATGACTGCTTTGGTGAAAGATAATGTCATTGTTCCTAATGCTGCTGGGAGAAAACACTCTTTCCATCTTGCATGTTTGCAGTTGTTATATTGTGCCTCATGGGTCTCATGGTTTTGTTGATTAACCCTGACACTTAGTGCACTGTCTGAAAGCTGGAAACAGTATGGATTAGCAAAACTTTCTTGAAGACTGTGCGTTTCTAAAGAAAATAGAATAAAACTTCAAACACTTCCATCTGCAGTAGACTCTGGTGTAGGACATGCATGTGAAAATCTTTCTTTGGACTAGACTTAGTGCTGGTCTTTAAAGGTGAAAGTGGACGACTTAGCAGAGATCAAGAATTGCCACAGTTAGTATAGTAAGTCATTTAGCATTAGAATTAATTTCTGCTATTTGTCTGCCATGTATAGAGACCAGGCCGAAGTATCATTATTCGAAATTTCTCAGCTGCAAACTTCTTCCTCCTCTGTGGTGTTACACACTGAAGAAACAGCTATATAGGCTTGGAAGGAAATAGCCATCGTCAAGGACAAGAAGTACCTATAAGTACAACTAAACTGAGAAATAAACATGAGAATTAAACACTGCTGCTTAGAAAATGTTCTGCTCTAAAGATTGAAATTAACTTTTTAGGTGAATTAGACAGCCAACAGAAGGACTACTTAAACCATACTTAAAAGATGCTTATAAATTCTGCTCAGCAGTTCAGCCAGCACCTAGCACATGGGTAAACATCACCTGTATTTCAAAGGAAAGTCCTGGTGATTTTTCACCTTGTTCTTTTCTTTTAAAGTACATATTATAGTTTTAATTGATTGATTAAACCCACTCAAACTACAAGATTTATTCTGGCATGGATACTGTTATTATCCTTAAAGTATACCCCTTATAAATAAGAGGTACGTCTAGAGCTAAGGTAGATTTGTCAATTAAGTTAATGGTAGTATTATATTTATATCACCATTCTAATGATGTAATTTATTTTTATCTTTGTACCTTTATGTTAAAGTTGGAAGGGGAGGGATTTTTTCCCCCTGTGATTGGAAAAGATCGTAAATGTCAGTGGAACTAATAACATTAGATCATCATCTCAGACTATCAAGAACACCTAAACAGTACAAAATTTAGAGCTCTGAACATACCGGTTAAAGAAATATTTAGAAGCAAAGATATTTACTCTTAATTTTTTAAAAAGCCAAAGTCAAATCAATAACTATATTGAACTTCAACTTCAATCAGTCTTAGCTCATTAGCTGAAATTACCCTAGCCTTGAAACCGGTTCCAAATGCCAAAAAGCCTGTTTTCTTCTTATTTTGGTTGCCGTTATAGGTCTGTTTCAATGACTTCTGTCAGAATTGAAGAATATTACCACTGGTGATTGTAAAATAGATTTCACTGCCAGTGAGAGACTAAGTGATTAATACTTAGCAGTGAAATGTGCTCTGATAACCCATGCCTTTTCCCTTTTCAAGCTTGGAATACATCATTTTGGGGGGAAACTGAGATAGAACGAGGCATAAAATCATAGGAGATGCACATATTGGGAAGAAAGTAATTTGCTGTTGGTTTTTTTCACTTCTAAAGCTGGTACTGTGTATTATTCATTATTCATGACAATTCTGCTAACAAAGCTGACAGCAATAAAATATGTGATTAATAGAATGTTCTTTATGAAGATTACCCATATGAATAAATAGATAATGCCTAGATAGCATTCCCATCTGCACATATGTATTAAATATTATTGAAAATTACTTTTGTCTTTTTTTCTGCTTTGTTTGTATCTCTAATAATAAAACTTGGTGCTCAGCTTCAGCTCCTCTGTCAAGTTTTCCTGGTTTCCTGTGTGCATTTGTTTGCTGCAATACTCATATTATTGCTCAATACTGAACTTTGGATAATTGATCTCAGCCAACTTATTGCTATTGATCAGAGCGAACAGAATTTCAGTTGTGTTCAGAATAGTTGTATTCCCTGCCAGTTTGGGATTTCATGCATGTTTGGGTGACATAGTAGCTGAATTATGCAAGCACTTTGTAGTTCTGCAAGCGTTATCGTGAGTGGGTTGGAATGGGTTTACATCTTAGTTTTGTTACATAAAACTAGTAGGGAGAAACATAATGAGAGCAGTCATTGTCAGCAACTGCTGTGCTCTTCTGGAAAAAAATAGCGAGAAACACTATGGTTCCTCACTCTTCCACGTTACAGCACTGGTATAAATCACTGCAGCAACTGGGGTAATCGCTGGTGTGCATGATGGCCCAAACCTCCTCCTCTTGTAAGACCCTGAGATTTCAAGTCTCCCACTGTTTTTGAGAAGATAAAGATTCTTCTGCAGATGACTCAGGAAAGGTATTCTTCGCTCCTTGTTCTGGTAGCTGAACCTGCAATTGATAATCATACTTAAGAATCCAAGTGTAAAACTGTTACCTTTTTAATGCTCTGAAATTTTCTGTTTTAATGGCTATAAGCTTGTAAATGATTTTTTTTACAGCTCTGTCATAGCTAGCATGCTGAAGGACACATCAGCACTACATTATCTTCTATAGGAAGATCTTTTTCTGGAAGAAAGTAAAAACTTGCTAAGTAATAATATTTGAAAAATAATTGCCTTCATAGCAATTCAGTAAGTGGCATATATAAAAACATATTTTGAGCAGGAGAACATCAGTGCTAGTAAACTTTATCCTTGCAAAGGATAAGAAGTAACTGTATATATGTGAGACCATTCTTAACAAAACTTCTTTCAAATCTTTTTGTGCTCTTCATTATAGTGAGACTGTCTTTGGAAATTCTGAGTTTTCGGTTCTACCTACTCAAAGAAATATTCCATCATTTGTGGTGCCTGGGTATCTAATATACAGACACCAACTTTACTTTTCCACGTTCATGGCCATTTTCATGTATTATAGCTGATGCTATGTCTGAAAAGCTCAGTGGTTATTCATTCTTCCTTTTTCATGCTCAAAAAAAAGATGATGATCTCTTCTAGTAGTGGAACTAAGTGATGTACTTTCAGACAGCACAGCCTGAAAGACCAGGGAAGGAGCCCAGCATACTGTGCAACTGTCATTTCTGAGAATGCATTATTGCTAGAAACAAAAGTAGCATGAATTATTTACCTAGAAATATTAAAGTGCTTTGAGAACGCTGCTAGAAATAGAGGGAATTCTGGGCTTTCTGAATTATTCATGAAGCTTTATTTAACATAGACTTCTTTTTTCTTCATAGACCAGTGAATCGTATTTTATAAGTTTTAGGATGCTTCTGTGTATTTTGTTTTAGTCATAAATAGGTGGGCTTTTTCAATATCTTTTGATGAAGCATGGATCAGTAAAGTCATAATTGTATGTTGACTCTTGAGTACCTGCTTTTTTCACAACTAAGGTAGTATGAAATCAGACAAAGTGGTGTGGTGGAGGAAGAAGAGATGTGTGATAATTTCTGTTTGATCAAATACTTCGTCCAGTTTTTGTGAATACACTGCTTCCTTTCTCAATTCTAAAATAATGTTCCTATTTATATATAAAGGATTTTATTAAGCAGCCTGTTAAAATCTCATCTCCTTCAGTGACAGTGAAAAGTGATGTGTGTCAACAGCCTTTCCTTTATCATACCATTCCAGAGGTTATCCCAAACAAGGATGAGGACTGTTGCACATGTGGAACTATAAAATGCGATTCTCTCTTTTATTGTAAATAATGTGTCCTGGGTTATAGAAATACTTTCTTAGGACATGCAATGAAACATCATATTTTAGTGATGAGGCTTGGTCCATGTCTCCAAATTAGAATAAAAAGACTGTTTCCGTTAATTTATGCACAATCCAGATGAAACTTTTAAATCCACATTCACACCACAGCTCTCATTTCTATGTATACATTAGAACTACTGACATGAAAAATGTTGCAGGCCAGTCCTCAATCATTATATTGAAAAAAAATGCAAACCATATGACCCCAAAATGATCCAATGTTTACTTATTTGTCAGGAGATTTTATTAAAAAATATTAATTAATGTGACCAGAAATTTGTTTTACTGCTTGTGAATATTTACACTGTTAACTTTTGGAGATGCTTCAGCTACTGCTGATTTGATGGAGTTCAAGTGTGAGCTTCTAATAATCTACTTGTGACTTAAATGTGTTTCAAAGTCTGAAAGTTATGATGATGTGAGAATAAAAGGAAATAAAAATGAGTTGCTCTGGAACCCCAAAGCAAAGACTCGGTGTGTGCTGTGATTTCACTGGAGGCAGTGGGACTTTCCCTCATAAATCAGTGCTCCCTTCAGGAGTGCTGTTTGTTCAGATATTTGCTAACAGGTATTGACTTTGGCTTTCCTTACTAAGGAGATGCAAATGAGGATCCATGGGACCGAATCAAAGCTCACTGAGGTCTCCTCGGAAACCTGTGCTTTGGCCCCAGAGACACCATCAATGTGTGTTCTTAGCTATGTGAGCCTGTGGAGCCTCCTAGCTAGGATAATATCCTGTCTCATCATGTTTGTTTGACTGGTGTAATGAATCAAAATAAGATGCTTTTTCATTTACATGAACAGTGGCTTTTTTGTTATACCCTTCTGAAGAAAATGTGGTAATATAAGGAAAAAAAGAAGGAGTGGTAGCTGGATTTGGGGAAAAGAAGATAAACACTAGAAATATCAAAACCTTTTTTCAGTGAAATATTCTCCTCGTGTCGCAGATCAAAGAGGAGTTTAAACTGCTACTTACTATGAGAGGCAGAGGTAGTATAGATCACAATGACATCCTCAGTGTTGCTTGTAGACCTATGGTATATCTGAAAAATAAACGTGCTGAAAAGACCCTGAACACTTGAATCTATTTAAAGGCAGTCTATTTTCAAACAACTCCTCCTTTGAAAGATATGCAGTCCAGCAGATAGGATTATACCATGTTTCTTTACGTTGCATTTTCTTACAAAAGCTATGGTGGCAAGATTGCAAAGATTTCTCAGGAAGATTGCTCCTTTCAACTGTAGATGAGAGAAGAGTTGCTCTTCATTCTCTGCTCCTAACACAGTACCTAGACTTGTCAAAGGAAATGTCATTACAGTACGAGGCTTTTAATAATCCAAATTAACAAGGGAATATTGACACCTATATAACTCACTAACAGAAATGTACTAGTCCTAAGTGTACATACAATACAGATATATTTCTGGTGTCTATGGAATATACTTTCTTTTATCCTAAAGCTGAGTGTAGACTTCACCCATTTTAGTGCCCCTCCAGAGAAGCATATACATTGTGAGTTTGTATTCACTGTGTGTATGTTGTTGTCATCTCTATGAATTAATAGTTCTACATGAATAAAAATTGAGCAAATTTGGGTGCAAAGTATGACTACTCCAGAACCTGTGTGGCTGAAGCCTATCTGGAAGTCCTTTCTGCCTCTTCCTTCACAGAACTGATTGCTTCAGTGCATAATAACAGCTGTCAGTTCTGTTTCAAGAAATGTGTGCAGTTAAAGCAAAGTATGGTTGTTGTGGGTGCTGAAATGCCAGTGTTTTGTCCTTTTCTGATATTTGTATGAAGACAGCTCATTTTCAGCTGAAAAACTGACTGCAGTGAATGAATGTTTTGCCATAGCAGGTGATCTGAAGACAGACAGAGGAATGTGTGTGTCTGTGTGAAATACTGATTCTGGAACATCTCAAAGATCAAGATGCTTAAAGATTTTCATCAAAGGGGAAAGAAACTCTCTTTGAGGTAAATGAGGCTTTTAGTTATTTTGAACAGTTGTAAGGGTCTGATTCACAAATGGTTTTAGGGATGACTCATGAAGCAGAAAAGAAGACAGTTCCTTTATATCTTCTAGTGTTTGGGAAATTTATTAGAGATGTGCTGAACATCTTTAAAATCTTTTCAGATCAATAAGTCTGAAATGTTAGGACTAGACAACTCAAAAATTAAGAGAGGGACAGATCATCTGTAAGGTCAGTTGTATTCTACTTCCTACAACTTGAGTGAAAGCAATTGCAGTGGACAGTAAGAGTATTTTAACCAGAATTTTATGCTTTCTGGGTGACTGTTCCACCTGTTACATCAGAAGACATAGTATTAGACCATTTCCAGCTGAAGCAAATAACTTGAAGTCTTTATTTTCAAAAAAGTAATTTAAGTGACTCATTTTTAGCTCTTTCCTGTCTGCAAAATACTTGTTTTCCTAATGATCAGACTCTAAATGTGGTTCACCCAGTTCTGAAGTGTCTCTAGGTTCTGCCATTAACATAACTGTTCTTCTGTTTTAGAACTACAAAATAATCCTTCAAGGATTATTATATCATTTGTGTGGCCTCCTTGTCAATATTGATAGAAGTTAAAGGTGCAGGAATCTTCAGTCATCACTACACTTCTAGGGAAAAGTCAGGTATACCCTTTATCTGAGTAAAAACATCATTAAAAATAGGGCATCATTAAAATAAAGACAGGAGTTTAAAGTGCATTACAACGGCTCCGTGTCTTTTATAGCCTGTGCTAGGATCTCTGTATTGCAGACCTGGGGAAGAAGTGAGAATAGTATATCTGCTGTATATGTCATAAAAGATATTCCTTTCCATTAAAAAAACTATTACAGGCTAGCAAGTGAATGATATGCAAATTACAATATACAATCTGCAGAGAGTAAAAACCTGGTTCTGTGGATCACTGGAATATTTTGGGTAATGTCCTCCGCATTTCAGATTGCCAAGGCTGAATTGCAAGCTGTAAGCGCTTATTTTGTCTCTCTTGGACCAAGACTGTTACCTGCAGGATTGTTGACATGTATACTTAGTTCAGCTGGATACAGTATTTTGTCTCAAAGCAAGTTTAATCTCAATGCCCTTTGCCTTTTTCTTAAATAATCATATCTGATACTGCTACCTTACATCAATACTGGGGTAATCTGTGTGAGGAAATACTGTGCACAGTTAAGAACTAGACACCAAGTGATAAAGATGTGTATTAAAACCCTCCAAATGGCTTTATTTAATGGGAAGTTTGCCTCCATATTAAAGTGATTAGTATGTGTCTTTAAAAGACAAAAATACAATGGAGGTACTATATGTAGCACTATATAAGGTGCTGCACATACAAAATAATGAGGTTAAAGTCATTAGAAGATTACAAAAAGCCAGCAGTGAAAGTCATAGAATTGATGTGTTATTGCTTCTCCAGGAAATGCACATTTTCAGTTTCTAACCCTAGCAATACAGCAGTCACCATGCTTCCCTTCCTATTGTTTGCCACCATAATTCTATCAAAAGCAACTGCTACATGATACAAGAGAAAAACCCACCATTTGTTTATGCTCCACGCTGTACTGTGCTTATGACTTAAGTCCTTGATTTTGCATGCAGGCTTCAGCACCTTTGCTGAAGGTTTGTTGCAATCAATTCCAGGATCACTCGTGATGAATCTTTAAGAAAACTGCTCAGACTTTTCCATCTTTTAAAAAACAGCAGTATGAGAAAGCAAAGGTTTGTCAGTTCATTTTGCTTCCTTCACGTTTGAAGAGACTGTAAAATGTTTGCCTGTAAGTATGTATTTGCTTTTGAAGTCAAGTGAACTGACTTTTTACTTTACCATTTATTTGCTGTCTGTGAATTTCCTGCAGTGTTTAAACATTGCTTGCCTGGCTTGCCCATGAGTAGCAATAACTCTTAATGTTCACTGAATGCAAAAGTTAAGTGTTTATTTGAATTTGTATGTGTATCTGTTACGTGAATCACCAGCTGTAGATCTGAAACAATCTCCTATGTCTTTCTGTAATGAGAAGAAAAATTCTTTCATAGTGATAGTGTTTTCCTGTGAGGGGGAAAGATTATTTAAGGAATTCACTAGTGAACTCAATAACCAAATGGAAGCAAGAATTTTGCCATTTTGTGTATAAGAGTGAGTAAATACTAAACTTTTATTTTTTATCTGGATTGTAAATGCCTATTCTGGTTCTGTCACAGGCCATGCTAGTTATCTGCTGCAATATAGCCCCCAAAGCCTTCCAGGTGCCATATCAGTAAATGAGATCATTTATTGCTTCCTGTAGAAGATGCTTCCCTTCAATGTAAGAGGATCTTCTCATTTTCTTTTTCTATATTATGGTTGTATAAGAAGGATTCTTGGCCCAAACTAGTTATCTGCTTGGAACAAGACATCCATCCTCAAATGTAGTAGCTATTGTCTTCTTAGGGAGTACGTTTCTTCCTAGGGAAACTGTGTTTGTAAGTTCTTTTCTTGGAGGCAAAGAAGTGGGATATCTCTGTTGACAGTGCAAGGCTGTCCCTTTAAAGCTGATCCAATGCTTTATTTTCCTTGTCTAAGCTGAAATGAAGTGCTACAGTAACGGTAATGTTGTCATTGTTTATTTAGTTCATATCTAGGGAAAATGACACTGCAGAAAAATCCATGTTTGTACTCTGTGAAGATGGAATATATGTGAGTTTGTATGAGGGATAGAAATTCATATCCACATCATAATTAAATTAACTAATAGAAATTGAGTAACCTGTTTTTAGATACATCGGTTCTACCTGTGATTTCCAATAGCCCAAATATAAAATGTGTTTTCAGAGTCAAAATTAACAATCTGTAAGTATTCAGAATAGGTTTAGCCCTGAAAACATAGAGTCACTAAATTGAGCCTTGCTAAAAGGTGCTGCTTCTGAAAATGTGAGGGGCTATAAAGGGATGGTGAGAAACTGCATGTGAGTTTACCTTTTATGCTGCCCTTTTTTCTCTCTACATAGACAATTTTTTCCCAATATGTTTTGAAAATCTGATTTTGGTGTCGTACACGTCTGTGCCTTTGGCAGAGATTCATTTTGAAAGGTGTGGTGTGATTGTTTCAATACAGAAAACAAAGGATTCTTAAGTCTGACCCGCAGTGTTGAAGGGAGCCGCTACACTGTTGCTGTTGGCTTTTTTGATGGGATATAGGAGGAAAAAAGGAGGTGCCGGACTCTTCTTAACATTCCATTTGTTATAGCCAGTTAATGTGTTTATGCAATCCCTTGCAGCCTCCCTGATTTCCTGCTCTCAGCAGTTATGTGCTGTGCAGCTATGAGATGCAGCTTATCCCTACAGGTGGTTACAGCCCTGTTGGCTGAATCCACGTTTATTGGCATGGGAGTCCAAAACCCTCCCATGGCTCTGAATGGGGCAGTAACAGCTGAACACATAAGTCTCTATCATCTTTGCTAGGTAGGGATTTTAAAGGAAACCTGCTTCCATAATTTTTAAAATTGTATTTCCCTTAGCCTTTGAGTGTTTTGGAGAGAACAGATCCTGATGGACTTGCAAATATAATTTGCTTTTTCATATATGTAATACTTAACACAAATATGACTTATTTCTGCAAAGCTAGGGTAATCACAGAGGCTGTATTTGAGGCTGTTACCTATAATGGATGAAGGAGAAATAGTTGAAGCAGTAGTGCTAAGCCAGTCCCCACATGTGTGTTTGCAGGATGCTGGACAAGTTCAGATATAATTTTGTATTTTACCGTCATTGTGTTTTTTACAGTGATGCAAGAAGTCCTGTGCTCCACAAAGCAAGACAGAGCAGAATAGACTCTAAGTTACATTGTTTGCTTAGTGTGTTTCACAGTACACTCTAAAATTGAAAGTATTTCCTTTATTGATAGTTCCCCCAGATATTATTGTAGTGAAAGGTCTTTCTTTAGGTAAGGTATTAATGGGTTCAAGGTAGGATTTGTTTTTCTCCTTTGTCAGTTCATATTATAATATCAAGAGATACAGTGGATTATGCATGGAAGTATTTAAAGCAAGTCTGCATGCTTTGTATAAAAGAAAACTCAATAAGACATTAGTGGCCTGGGGCTGGAGTTCCAGGTCAAAGTCCTATAATCTGTGCTCTGAAAGAATTCAGGACAGAAGGCTATAATAGGCCCTTTTGGCCTTTAAATCTCCAAATCTACTGTGTATAATGAATACAGTTTATTCTGTTTACATCAGTTCTGACTGTCCAGCCTTTTTGTAGTTGGAATATATAATTTGGAAGACAAAGTCTACTTCATGGACTGCAGACGAGTATGCGGAACTGTTAAGTAGCTTCCCTGCAGTGACTTCAATTACAACCTGTTCAATTTAGTACTCCTAAAAGTGATCTGCATTAGGGAAAAAATGGAACATTTCTGTCTATGTGCCAATGCAGTGCATGAAGTTTTGTTAGTTTTTGTGGTTTTGGGGTTTTCTCTTTTTTTGTGTATTGCTTGAAAATTAAAATAATAGAACAAAATCTGTTTGAAAAATTCACCATCAGGAAAATGTTTAATAAAAATGGTAACAATTAATAAAAGTAAACAAATGTAAGGTCTCTCATCTAGCAAGTTATTTAATATTTTTCCAAAGCAAAATATTTAGCTTTGAAAATATGAATATTCTGCCAAGGGCACAGTTACACCAAAACAAATTTAATCCTTGTTAATATTTGTGGATCTGCCATTCTCACATGTCCTGTAATAAATCCTTGGTAATACAGTAGGGGAGAAAAAGCAAGGATTTTTTCAGTTCAGGGTTTCCTTATGACATAATGGTGCTTATTCTGGATCCATTTATTTTAGTAATTAGGGTTTATGAGCAGTGGGTATCTGTTTTCCATCTTTCATCCTCTAGCTTATTCAATCCTTCCACCTATTTCCCAATTTTTGGGGGTGCAAAAATAAAATAATAAAAAAGGTGTGTTAAACTTTCAATAGAATAATTTCTAGGTGTCTAAAAGGGTTATTGATAACATATGGATTAACTAATAAAGTTAGCGTTTCAATGAAAAAATGGCACTTTGGCTTAGGGAGACGCAGAAACTAATAAAATCAGTAGCAATGTCAATATGAAAGGGAGCATAATTCAAGTGGAAAATAAAAAAAGTGAATCCCTTGCATTATCTGATCAGAGTCAGATATGTCGTGTAATTCCCTGGAATAATGAATAGGCTATATTTGGAACCATAATTTAAATATATATTTTTGAAGCTGGTGTATGATTAAAGTATGGAGTGAAAGTTCCATTGTTTCACTTGCACATCCTTATGCTCCTCCTTTTGTTGTTAACTTGCAGCCAAATTACCACCAGATGTTCATGCTGGTAAAGAACTGTTGTTGGCTTGCCAAGAGTGCCATTGTTCAAACTCTCCTCGTCTTTCTTCTGCTTGCAATATTGCCATTCAGCTACATTTTATTTTAAATGAATTTCATGAGCTACACAATGTGTCCCAAGTAACATGTCACCTTTGTAATTTTAAAAGAAGTAAAGCAAAGCACATGAAGGTAATGTAATGACATAAGCTTAATTGCTTGTTCTTTCCCTTTGGAACCAAGACTCCATCTTTGAGCCAAGTAAAATCAGTTGGCAAGTGCTCCAAAATACAATCAGAATAATTTTCAGGCAAATATGAGGGACTTCAATTGAATCAGAAAGATTGTTTGTGTGAGTTTGAGCTTCAGACCTGAGTTTTCTGTTTGCATCCTGGGGACAGGACTGTTTCCCAGGTCATTTCATCCTCCAGACCTGCTTCCTACTCTTGTGGAGCTTACACTGAGTGTGCCGTATCGAACAGGACCCACAGGATTAAGATGAGCACTGTCTGGGTGATCCTACACAGCTACTGCCACTGCCTGTCTTTAATTCCCCATGCTACAGCAGAGCTGTGGAATTGCGCGTACGAACAAGACAACGATATCCAAACCAAATGCCAAAGGAGATTCAGCCAGTGTTTTAAAATATTGATGCCAAAACTGTGTTTCTATATCTAAATTTATCTGTGTTTAATAAACTCACTGTTCAATATTCAAATTAGGTAGCATGGGTGCTCCCAAGAACTCCAGTAGTATGATAGGTAATGAACACATATGAAAACAAGACCTTTTAAGTGCTTTAATTTCATAAGTTACAGTTCGATATACAGGATTTAATACTTCTGGGCAAAAAATTTAATAGCACATGGGACTTTTGAATTTCTATTCAAAGTCCAGATGACTGGTCAGTAGAAATAATTTAAGATAGGCTGATGTTTTAGGTTCATAAAAAAAGATACAAATGAAATCACAGAACAATGCCTTGATGTGATTTATGTATTACTGGTTACATGAGAATTCTCCAGAGGTAATCATCTTCATTTAATCAACATGGTTTTTCTCATAAATCAGAATGAGACACCTCCTGGTTTGGGATGAGCAGGCTAAATAATTACATATGAGCAGAAAATTGTCCATCTTTGTTTATTTTTTATGATAATTTAAAAATATTTTGTTTATCCTTTAAATAAAAAAGCAAGTCCTATCAGTCGTGTAGTTCTGTCACATTTAGCTGCATCTGCTAAACTATAGGTCCATTGCACTGTGAAATGAAACTCTCATTAACTCCAGTACAGTCAGGATTTTAACAAAGGTGTCTGAAGTCTAGCAAAGCTGTTGGATACAGCAGGATGAAATTGAAGCACATGATAGGTATCTTGCTGAAAAGGGCTCAGTAAATGCACCAACAGCTTAGTGAATTTTTTCTACCAGCTGTCATAATGGTGAATATTTATTGAAATAAGAAGCATTTCTATAGCACACACATATTTTAAGTTATTATTCACTGTCATAATTTTAAATTTAATTTCATTTTTAGTGGCAGAAGGTTGATAGCTGGAAAATATGTCATTGTTATCTGTAAGTCATAATTCCAATGTAGATCTAAACTATGTATCTAAGATCACAAACTTTTACCTTTTGCTACTCATTGGTTAGCAGATACTAACTCTTGGACCTAAACAGAAGGTCATAAAAAAATAGAGGGATTAGTTTTCACAGATAATTGGCAATCATTTCTACTGCATATTCCCTGTCTCAAATGCTGTACATTATGAATATTCAGCTGATTATGACATAACTATTTCTGGAGGTAGAGTCTCAGACTTTTTGCTATGGAGATACTTTGTTCACTCCTAGCCAAAATAGCAGCTATGTTGACAAGTATTTACATCAGGTGACAGTGTGTTTGCTATACTGGGAGAGGCTTCAGCCTCATGTGCAAAGCCTCAAAGAACAGACTGTATGTAAATAAAGGAACAATCTCTATTTTTATGATTAATATTCTTTCATATTAGTAAAGAAATCCAAAGCATTTTTGTCTTTTGAATATTTTCCTGGTTTTGATGAGGACTGAAGATTCAGTACCATCTATGAAACAGGGATGCACTCTGTGGTGTACCAGTCATGGAAAAGGCAGCACTCGTATTAGGCTGGATAGAATTAAATATTCTTCTGGTCATTGAAATAAATATTCTTCTGGTCACTGAGTCTTATGACATGCTCAAATAGATAATCAACATTATTTTCATTCTTAGATTATTCTATCCCTGTATTGTTTGTGGGCCAAGGTTCAAGACAGTCAACCCATTCATTACAGAGTTGGCTTGTGGAATGGCTAATGAGGTAATTGGTGTCTGTATGTGAAGCATTCTTATAGTAGAAATACCAAGCATGCTAAATTTGATGACTCACTTTTCTTAGAATAGAAAGTTTATTCCGAAGAAGTGAATAGTTGTCAAAAATTAAGGAAAATGGGTCACTGAATGGGCATGTTGTTTGCCACCATCATACTCTGAAACATGATATTTAATGGAATTGAGATGCTATTTTTTTTCTTTTGGCACATAGTATATTGTGCTCTGATTTCATTGGCTAAGCCTGGATAGTTGTAATACCTTGGTAGAAGGTCATCTCATCCTGAATGAAACATGATAAGATCTGGGTAAAAGTGATTTTATAGTATACATATATTTGTTTCACCTTTCTTGTGCGTATGAATACTTAATTTTCCACAATACCATCTGCAAGTTTAGGTTTTTGATCCGATGTTGTTTAATCACATACTCTTCGTCCTCTATTTTGATTGAAATTTCTTCAAGATGAAGTCAGCCTGTACAGTTTTCATGTACTATAGAAATCAGCTGGAAAGCGGTAAAGATTAAGCATCAGCATTGTGAGTGTAAATCCTGCTGTATGATGTTTGTCTCTGACATCCTCTGCTGGGAGTACCAGATTCTCGAGGGCTACCTTAATCAGCTTGTTGAGGACAGCCCTGAGTCCACTTCAGTACTATCCTTGGGGTTTTTCCACTGAGCCATCACCTCTGGCTGAATCAGCTTGCTGAGACTCCTTCATGTGGACAAAAGGGGATGAGCAAACTGCAGACTTACAACCGCTCTAGAGACTAGTCTGTTGCTCTGATGTGTACATAGCTGTCGAATTTTAGTTTTCTCATTTGTTGCACTTATCTGTGAAACAGCAGTTGCCTCTAGAGCATTGCAGAAGTAGGAACGATGGTGAGCTCTTTGGAGTGTTAAGAGGGGCACAGGAAGATCATGTTTCTATTGCAGGTTGAAATACCAAGTTTTATTTGAGAATTGTAATGATATATGAGTAGAGAAGCATATAAATCTTCTGTCCTTGAAATCACTGTATCTCATCCAAAGTGCAGCTCTGCCAGTTCAGTAATCTGTGTGAAATCCATCCTGGACTGTGCTGTGCACTCCAAAGCAGAGCCATCTGTATCTCACATGACTTGTTCTCTTGACAGTCCCTGCAGAAAGGTCAGCTCCTGAAGCTTTCAGAGAAGTGCTGCTGTATTGAGACACTTTGTTGTCTCTCTGGGGAAAAGACTGGAGTCGGATGTGTCTCTGAGACTGTCAGTTTGCTTCCTAATTTTCTCAGTAGTCCAGGGACATGTACATTATTTGGGCAACAGCTGCTCGAGTCCATTGCCAAGCAGGCTCAATAACGGTCCTTGGTGCAATGTGAGAGAGCAACCAGAGTTTATTTTTTTCATTTCTGACCAAGATTGACTCCATGAAGCTGGGAAAGCCGAGCAGTTTCATGGGATTTTAGGAAAAGATGGAGTGTTCTGTTCTGTCAAAATTACATCTACAACAATATCCAATGTTTTACTATCATTGCGCAGTGAGGGAATTGAAAACCAGAGTGCTGGTAGAACTTTGCCTACTCTTCCTTTTTAAAGTCTTTAGCGCCTTAACTACAGTACATTTACTAATTTGAAGTCCCTGTAATTATTTTTTTAAAGACTGAGCAGCCAAATAGAAGTGTAGGAACCAGAAGTTTTCTGGGAGTAACCTGGTGGACCTCACTGTAGTTGTGTGTCACACGATCAGTGCTGTAGTCTATTAGAAAGGTTCTGTCTGACATGAATACTTCCCCTCCTCTTTCTCTTGGTGGTGATTTATTGTTCATTGCATTTTAAACAAATTGGAACAGACTAATAGACTCGAGTCTATTAACCTAGCTTTTAACAGCATGAAATCATGTTTAGTGCTTTGCTCTAAAGGGGGGAAATGAATATCCCTTACATTTTCCTCCAGCAATGACAGAAATACACATGGAAATTTCTACATTAAAAAAAGTGGGTGGGGGAAGTCTGAGGACTAATAGCAAAAATAGTCAAATCTTGTGCTTTAGTTTATCAGGTTTAGTTTTTTGGTTTGAAAACTACCTTCTTATTTATGCTAGTGCACACTTAGATCTTTGCATTTTCATTTATTTGTCCAGATGCCTCCTAAAAGCGAAGGATGCTTTTATTGCTTTTGGTAGGAGATTAATTATGTCATAATCTGTTTTCTTTCAATGTTTTGTAATTGTTAGACAGCTCCTTAAGTGATCTAAGTTAACATCTTGCTGTCACGTGGGGTATCGACCATTTCAGAAAGCTGGAGTTCAGCTGTTGCTGTGTTATCCTAACCATGCTCTTGAAATGGAGAAAATGAGACAGACCTTGCTGGGGTGGTCTGGATTTCGGAAGCCTGAGTGAGAAGATCTGTGTACAGGTGCTGTGCTCACTCCCAGGCAGAGTCCTCAGAAAGTATAAGAAAACTTTAGGAAATTTGCTTCATCCAAAGAAGATTGAAGAAGTAGCTCCAGCAAGTTATTTCTGCTTTACGCCATGGATGGCAGAAATGAAGCTTTTAAGGGGCTATAATTTAAGTTATCAATTAATAAATTGGTAAACTTATAGGATAAACTTGGAAATTTCTAAATCAGAACAACTTTGTGTTATCGTGGCAATATGTAGAAGAGGAGTGTATCTTTCAAAAACTTGGATGTGATTGTTTAGCTTTGCTGTGAAGACAAAGCTGACTGCAGATAGATTGTGTCTAGGTGGAACCCCAGTATAGTCACTGGGACTTTATTCAACTATATGCTCTGTGACTACATGTGTTTCATTCTATACAACTAAATCTTTGGTGTCTTCACAAAGTAATCCAACTCCTTTCCTTGTGTTTACATCTTTCCAACATGTGCAGAAGTGACTTGCTTAAGCCTTAGACAGCTGTGTTCTTCCAGCTGAGCTAGTCACAGATGCCCCTACCTGTGGCTGATGGCTGCTGTCCTCCTTATTGCTTCCCACAGCTCTGTGGTGTTTCCTCACGGGTTTCAGTTCAAACACAGGAATTCAAGTTTAACTGCAATATATATTTCACTATTTTTTCCTTGTAAACCAATCCTCCAGCAGATTTTTTAATATTCAAGACCTGTCTACTTCCTCTGTCCCATCTGAAGTGCTGGCATGGGAATATCGGCTGTTTCAATAATGAGGCAGGATCCTGTGCACTTACATGATAGGGAAGAAAACCTGTGGTTCTGTGAATGAATAGCAACTGTTGAGAGAGCTGAACTGATATACTGCAGTAACTGAGACCACTGAAAATTGGCATGAGTTGAGCATGACTTGGTATGATATCTAATGACAAAATCAGGAAACAAGGAGGATACATTGATAAACGATGGAGGTTTGAATTATCTCAATCTGGAGTGCATGGTCACTTCATTCTGAAGTTAGGGAAGGTAGGAAGATATATTTTGTGCAAATGCCTGCACTACCAGTTTGTGCTAGTTGTCCTTTTCTGCACAAACACACAACATGCAATAAAGCATAATTAAAATAAAATAAAATCCGTGTTGGTTTTGATTAAACTGATTAATCCATCAATATCAGCCAAAGTATCAAGATCTGCTCTCTTGGGCTCTATCTTCATGTTAATATAGCTCTGCGTAATAACTGAGAAGTCTGCCTTCTCAGCAGAGCTAATTTGCTTGTGTCTGGAGGGATGCTGCTTTGACTGTGCTGCTTCTCTTTTTGTAACAATTGTGCCATAAGATCTCCACCTGGTTTTTGGTTAGTTTGTATTAAGCATTAGGAGGGAAAGTAAAGTCTGTGGAAGTCAGAAAGTACTAGAATTACCTGTCTACAACTTGGCAATCCATCTTGAATAGGAAGTCTTATACAGACTGAAAGATCATCTATTTACATTATAAAGCCATTCTTTACATTACAAAAATAGCACAGAATAGATGTTTTTCTTGAATGAACTACTAAAAAGAGCATAAACTTCCAGAAAAGCCGTGCGAGTGTTGCTCAGCTAACATATGACTTAAGTGGCATATTGAAATTTGGCCTGTATCTGTAATATCTTTGTAAATGACTATTTTATTTAATTAACAAACACTTAAATAGACAAAGATTTGTCTAGCACCTCCTGTTCATTAAATCAGAAAGCATTCTCTATTTTAATTAGCATGACATTTTCTATAATCAATTTAATGAAATGCAATCTGCAGTTCTAATAATACTGTGTACAGCAAAGGCTGATTGACGTGTGTGTTGACAGCAAGGTATCAACCTTTTCTTATGTTCTTATTTTAAAAAAATGTGAAATATATGGAAAATTGAGAACTCTGACTTGCTAGTGCTCCTGTTTGTGCTGCAAAGCTGATTTTTATTTAAATGAACCAGAACTTGGTAAATATTTTCAATGGGAAAACAAGAATTTACAGTCTTCATGTTGACACTATTGGTTATTTCAGAAGACTGCCCTGAGATCTCCTTATTCTAACAGGCTTTCAACATTGCTTGGATGTTTCTCATCTTTCCTTCACTTTTCCTGTGCTACTTATGCTCTGAAGACTGAGGTTGAGGATGTTTCTGCTACTCTGGCTATGGTGCTTGTTGGATAAGGAATAGCCCCAGATCTGGGACCCTATCCAGTATTATCATGAGAACAGAGACATCAAAGTGGGCTATGGTCCGTTGCATTTCTGTAATGTGTGTCATTTGTGAGTGAGGGTAGAGTGTGAATGCTTAAAGAATGTCAGTGTCTTGAAGAATGTCAGTGTTTGGGCTTATTTAGGCAACTAGCTTATGTGCAGATTTACAGTGCTATGTACAAATTAGCCAGCAATTAGCTGTCTGTGCTCTGTGTGCCTTCTTGATAAATTTTTTTTTTTTTGGTTCAAACTATTCTGTATCTATATTAGTAAATTCTAACCCACTATTGAGCTCGCTCCTAGCAAGCTGGGCTCAGTACATCTCATTGAAATTGATCAATCTACACAAGTTTATCTCAGGAGTTACCATGAAATAAACTTTATTATCAAAAAATAGTCCAAATTTAGCAAAGATTCCACCAAAGCACCTTTGTTTGGCAAACACAATTTACATAACAGTACTGTGAATTTAGTGGGAAGAAGGTTTTTTCACCAGAGGATTGCTATCGATTCTGTCACTCCTTGTCCCTATTAGAACCTGCAGAGATTAATCAAGTTAATCTCAGTGAACATGGTGGCAATGAAGATTTAAAAGCCAGGCAGCTTCTAGTGTTATGGTAAGCCTGGATTGCTGTGATGAGTATTAAAAGCTAGGGGAAAAACACTATATGTATTCATTCACAGGTTAAAATTCATAGCTGAAAATCTCTGTGATTAGAATAATATTCAATAAGATGAATGCACTGGTAGCAACACAGCTCTTGCATGGCTAAGATGAAGCATGCACAGAATATTGGAGGCTCAAATTCAGGAATCACCTAACTCCTGTGGTCTTAGTGAGCCTCAGCTGCCTCTTTTAAGTCTTTAAAAGTTCTAAGAATCTGTGCAGGGCAGGATTCCTTCTTTTTGTTTTATCAGGGAATCCCCACTTGTTCCTCAAGCTGTTAGATCTTTCTAAATACAACACTGATGACTCTTGGTACTTTGTTAATTGATCATGTCTCATATCCATATTGATCTGGGCTGTCTTGTAAGGTGTCTATGATTCTATGATATCCCAGATTTAGAGGCCTACAGAAATGACAAAATATTTTGCGTCACCTTTGTTCATTCACATATATGATATGGCAAGCTTTCTGTAGACTCTTATTGTGAAAATGTGTAGTTAATAAGTGTGTCAACAGTTTAAAGCACGCAGGGAGTCTCTTGCAGTGACTCTGGGGGAGGGGGAGAATGACGGGAAGTGATAAGTAGCCTGAAACTTTTTGTGTGATATATAGAGTTCTGAAGATGCAGTAGCACCAATAAAAGAAGGAAACTTCCAGCTTACTAAAAGGTTGGATCAATATTGAGGTGAATGTAAATAAGACTAAAAATCAAAATTCCAGAGTTCCTTAACATGCTATTGAGGGGCTGTTGACTTGTGGCAAATCACTTCAGATCCTTGTGGATCTTCTTTCTTTATTATTTTTTGTCTTTTCTAATTCTTTGGAGCAGGAAACTGATGATATGTAGTAATTTTTTTAACACAACAGACTTATGTATCTTTAAACCAGGAAAAGGTTGGTTTCTGAGGAGATAGTTACTCTGCTTAATATTAATTGTATCCTGGTGAAATAAGGCTAAATTACTCTCTTGAAGTAAATCTTGTTTTCAAAGTTGGTGAAAGAACATTGAGTGTTCATTTGGGGAGCACTAGTGAAAGACAATAAAGAAAGAGCTCAGTGAACTAATGTCGCATAACTGTTGTTTGAAATAATTAAAAAAATTATTTAGCAAGGCAGTTGTAAGTCTAGATACCACTTCTCATGGCATTGCTTACAGATACAGTAATTTTGAATAAAGGTAATAGAGGTTGGCTCTAAAAAACAATAAGTTTTTTTAGTATTTGGTATATGGAGGTTTAGTTCACAACTTAGGTTTGCTTTAAAGTATATGGTAAATTGTCCTTTCAACCTAGTCTGTGTAATTCAAATTACAGGACAAGTTGCTTAAGTTCAGTGATGTGTGAAATCAGAGCTTATATTCATCAAATAAATCACCATCATTCAGTGTCTTGCTTTCAGAAAGCAAAATTGTTAAAGGTGATATAGAACCTGGGCTGAATTCTTACACTAGCACAATTCAAGGTTTAATTTTCAGTGCTGGTGATGTTATTAAGGATGGGATTTAGTCCCATTTTCCTCCCAAATTATACATAATTTTTCATTAGAATTTTAAAAGAACTGCATTTTTTTAGATAACGTGACCATATATGATGCCATATGAACCTAGCTGGAACAGTGAGTGCTGCAACTACTTTTATGACATGCTGCTTTCAGTTTAAAAACACTTGAGATTATGATGATGCCATATTTACTAGTCGCATCACTGTTGGCTATGTTTATGACATTGATATATACATTCAAATTATGTTTTAAATTGGATGCTTTAATCATTTAAGCAGGATATGTTCTGCGTTCTTTGCCTTGAGATAGAGCACATGATGAAAAAAATTACTTTCAAAAATGTACATAGAATTTGGACAGTTAGGCTCACNACTTTTTTCTGACCGCGTCTCCTCAGTGTTACTGCTGAGTCACCAAGTTTGTTACCTTATTCAAACAGATGTTGCCTTTGTCTTCTAACATTCTATTAATTAAGAAAAGTCTCTGCAGTTCTGATTAAAAGCAACATAAAGAACAAGAAAGATGTATGTGGCAGTCTTTGTCAAAACCCCTGCAACTGAGTGAAACAGAATAGTACAGAAGTCCTGTTAGAATCACTTCTGAGGAGGTACGTGAATATGGTGTCCAGCAAAAGCTTTTTTGTTCTAAAACTTTACTTTGGTATATGCGCCTTTTCATAGTGAAGACAGTTGGACCTTAAGGTGTCAGAGTGACAGTGATACTGAGGTGAGAGTGGTTTTACATTCAAGATGTCCCTTTGTTCACAGCAGTCACATTTTTCCCACAGAATGATTCAATTTAAGTGAAATAATATTTTTTGAGTGACAGGAACATTCTGTATGACATAAACTGATATTTTTAAGCTCATGAGGCAAATCAGCAACATGATATTATGAGTGCAATTCTTCTCTCAGTCTTGTTTGTGTATTGTAATAAAGATATTTCAATGACTGTAATATACTGGTTTTCTCTACAGATGTTCTATTAAATACTCAATGTGTTTGCTAACTGTTAATGTCTTTGTTATTGCAGATGCAGCAGTGGTGTATAAAAACAGGAATGGACACGTTATTGAACTGAATGTAGAAACAAATACAACTACATTATTATTGGAAAATACAACTTTTGTAAGTAATATACATTATTTACTCATTTCTAGAAGTCTTCTAGGATGTCTTCCTGCAGTGGGAGTGAGAGAGTATAATACTGAAAGGTTACAGAAAATATGCTTATAACCTAGATAGATTATATGTAAATGGAAAGTGTAATTCTTACCTCTGTCACTGCACTATTTCTGCCTGAAGTTATTTGTTGTTTTATTCAATGTATGTGTAAGTAAAGAAGATTTTGGAGGATATATTGTTGGCTGCAGTCTGTACTTTGTTCATTGAAGGATCATGGCTGGCAAGTGTTCTGGTGAATCTATCTGATGTCCATTTTAACAAGAGATTTCATAAAACAGGGCAATGCTGCTCAAAATGTTGAGAACTTTTCCCTATTAGAAAAGAGCAAGTGTTCAAGAGTCATATGAACATTTTCTTTTAAGCAATTAAATATTGAAAGAAAAATGTGTTTCCTAGTCCTATTAATCTCTGGTTTCCTTGTTCCTATGTGCTTTGGCTGGCAAGTAGATAGCTAGGAATTATTCTTCTTGACCAGTAAACAGTATATACATGACTGGTTTGCATATGTTTCTGACTAGTAGTAATTGCTAAGAAATGTTTTAACTCCCTAGTCTACATTTTCTTTTTCTTTGCACTGTTGTTTTCAGTGATACTCTCATATGTTACCCTGTAATTCTTACTTATCAGGGTTTTGCACCATAAGCATGTGGCTTCTCAGGCTTTTCTCATAAATACTTCATACAGACCACTGGCTGTTATTATTAATCCCTGTAATTTTAAATTAGTAAAATATTTTGCATTTGAAGACCCAAAAGGATGACTCATTTTCATCTTTGTCAAAGGCTGATTTTATTCCTGGTCTCTTCCTGGCCTTTGCTGATAGATTCCTCATTTCAAAGCTTAAAGCCCCTAGTGACCTTTTCTTTTAACTCTTGGAACTAGAAAGAGAAGAATAGAATTTCAGGAGAAAGAACTTGATGCTGACTTCCTGGGTCAATGTAAAGATGAAGGAGAAGGGAGGAGAGAATTATATTCTAATGGAGTGTGTGTGAGGCTTCCTTTATTTAAACTATAACTTCCCATATGCTGGGTTGTGCCTCAGGGTACCTCCTAGCCCAAGGAAGACTAGCAGACAATTAAATTTGGGTGAAAAGGTGAATTCCTGTAAAGTACAAGCAAAAAAGTGTTGCAGAAGTGTTTTCCCTCTTTTCTATCTATGTGTGTGTGAGCACTTGTCTGGCCAAATAGAGGATTAACTGTGTTCGGCTTTCATATTGCCTTTAGTGTATAACTTGAAACCAAGCAGCTGCTTGGACACTCCTGGCTGTGAAACTTGGCTTTAATGATGAGACTTGAGTTTCCTCACAAATGAATTCATGTGCTTTTGGCTGCAGGTATTTGGCTCCTGTGATACCAAATGTAACGCCTGCACAACAGGCTATTTGGACCATTATGTTAAACCAGTCCTGCCAGATAATGATGGATCAGTATGGACACGGTGCTTCACGCTGTGAGCATCACCTCTTTTCACAAAGTTGCTCTTTTCAAGGCTTTTTATTTATTTTTTTTTCCAATGGAGACTGAGAGAGCTTTAGACACTAGATATCTACTCTTAATTAGATGTGGGAAACAGATCAAACATGGATGGTACTCAGGCAACCATTTAGCAATTATGTGTAGAACAGGGACAAATAAAACACCAGTGTGGGTTTTCTTTCCTGCAAAGCTCTTCTCTGTATGTAATCTAAAGCTAAGAGTGTTAGAGGTAAATAAAGCAAACTCCAGCAATGATTATTCATATAGAAGTANCCCTGGAGGTGTTTAAGGTGTGGGTGGACGAGGTGCTGAGGGGCATGGTTTAGTATTTGATAGGAATGGTTGGACTCGATGATCCGGTGGGTCTCTTCCAACCTGATGATTCTATGATTTTATGAAGAAGCTGAAAACAGAGCAGAAGACTTAGTAAGTTTGTTGGTGTGTGTTTGGCAAAAGGCAAAGGGAAATGTTGCTGAACTGAGTTGTCTGTTGACAAGGTGATTGGTGATCCTAACAAGGAGATCATAACGTTATAGGGGCAGGCTGTACGGCTGCAATCAGAGTACTCTTGCAAAGTTAGACAAATGGATTGTTAATCAAACATATTCCTCACTTAGTGTCACATCTGCTTAATCACTGGTGCATAATTAGAATGGTGCTGGCTTAATGACTAAGCAGAGCTATCTTGTGTTAATAAAAAATACTGCACAGATCCAACATCTGCAGTGGCAGTGCAAGTCTCCTCACTGTTCTGTATCAAAGGGTTTTAGTCATGGAAGAGTCACCTTTTGATGGGAGCTATTAGTCTGCTTTCAGTGTGTTCCCTCTCCTGTTTGCCTTTCTGCTCCAGCAGCCCACAAAGTGGCAGGTTTTGCTTAGTAATGTTGATAATTGTCCATTGAAAACTGAACTGCCATGATAAACTCATTTTGCAGAGGCAAGGGGCTAGTAATGACTCTTTGTCACTACTGATTGGGCTTTGTCTGAACCAGCAGCTTTTTCCTCATTATTGAGGAAACTCTCTGAAGAAGTCTAATGCGTACAGATCACAGGCTCTTCTTTGACGTCTTAGAGATTGCCATTTTTGTGCAAAGGACATTTCTTTTTTACTTCTTTCTGTTGTTTATTGTCTAAAAGCCAAGCATAGCCCTACCGAAGACCCACTGTGCTCACCATGCATGTGAACCAGTAAAAAAGCAGACTGCGGTTTTTTAAAAAAACATATATTTTAGATATATAGAATAGCAACTTTTTAAGAAGTACTTTTAAAAATGATCATGCCCTGGAAAGAAAAAATGCTAGTGTTTTGTTCTTCTAAGATCATTATTTCTCTTCCAAACGGAAGTATCTATCCGGAGTTCCAGAGTTAAAAAGTACTTTTTTTTCCCCAGTTTCATCAGGTTTTATTCAGATGGTAGAAGAAATTACAGTAATTACTTTGGTTTTTTTCAAATTGAATCATTTTCTGTAATCAATCTATTAGTAAAACTATCAAACCTTTATATAATTCAATTATTACCAAAACAATAGTATTGATAACAAATACATTGATGTGAGCGAAAATAATAGCTTTTAAAACAATACCTATTAGCATCGCTGGACGTCACAATTTAAAGATTTTTGTGATACATATTTATCCTCTGAGTGTATTTGTGTAGTGCATCATGCTTAAACTTGCTAATAAGAAGTTAATATTCTGAACCAGTGGCATATAAATATTAACAGCTGGAGGCTGGGCAAGTTTTCTGTTAAATGGAGCCAAAAAAAGCCCTAGACATTAATCACTGTGTGGCATCCTGATGTTTGCAATGCTGCCTTGATATCTGATTACAATATGTTCTTTATCATCTACCTGAGGTGCCTGTCACTATGATTGTAAGTGACATGCCTACCAGTTTTTCAGCATTTAGCAAGACTTCATTACACATAATAGTTCCAAAATAAGTAACATTATGCCACACTTATCTATGTAATTTCAGTGTTTAACAAGGATTTTATTTATACGTTTTGCTCTTAATTTTTCTTTGAAGTCACTAAGACCGTGTTACTGATTCACACAGAGCCCAGCCACAAGATCTGGCTAGACTGGGGAGGAGAGCATGCATTTCTTCTGCTCAAAGGATGTGGTCCATCTGGTTACTAATCATAGTTCTCGCTCAGCCTCTCTAGTCTGTTTTATAATCCTTAATTCCAAAACAAAATGAAAAAAGCAAAGATAGATATGAGAGAAAACATATGTAGGGACTGCATGTTCTGTTACAGTACTTGCCAGATGGCTTCAACCCTCTGAAAAAAAGTCATTAGAAATTTTGCCTTCATTCCTTCCTCTTAACAAAAAAAGCTGAAATACTTCTGAAAATGACAAGACTGTTATTTGTTAGCCCTCAGTTCCACTGCTTTTGTTGTGGATGTATGCAAGATTATTCACATGCCATGCATACACCCTAAAAAATACTCAATTCAGGATCTTGGGTCAGAAATGAACCTAATGGGACTCCTTAAGCTTTTCCAGTGTAGATGATGGGGTATACTTGAATCATCAAATAAGAGGCTTTTAATATGTTTGCAATGTGTAATGGTACAACTATAGTTGTTTGCAGTTGGAAAACTCTGCAGTAGGGGTTTGTCTTTGCAACAGCTTTTCCCAGCTGCATGTTTTGGGCTCTTCTTACACCCAGCAATTCCTGAGTCTCTCTCCCCCTTGACTTCGGTCCCTTTCTGTAAGTCTTTGCAAGCTCAAGGTGAAACTGCATCCTGATGCACATCAAACCAGGATGAAGCTGGAAAAAGGCAGATTTAGATTAGATACTAGTAAGAATTTCTTTTACATGAGGGTGGGGAGGCCCTGGCACAGATTGCCCAGGGAAACTGTGGATGTCCCATTCCTGGAGGTGTCAAGGCCAGGTTGGGTGAGGCTATGAGTAACTGATCCAGTGGAAGGTGTCCTTGCCCATGGCAGGTATTGGAACTAAATGATCTTTAAGGTCCTTTCCAACCCAAACCATTCCATGATTCTGTGATTCAATACAAATATTAATAAGTTGCAGACCTGTTTTCAAAGGCTTGTGGGGAGCATACCCTTGTGTACCTTGTTTTGTATTACTGTGGACCATCTTTTGCAGAAAGATGGGCAAAGAAAGATCCCTTCTTCCCTGCTAATTAGAAGATGGTGTCAGAAGTGTGAGCAGAGCAGGAGCAGTCTTGGCTCATGAATCATGATTAGGCTGTGGCAGCCCAGCTGGAAAACCCTGTGGAGACCTTGCAGCCAAAAGCAGAGAATGATAGTTTTAGTCCGGGCAGAGCTCTTGGCAGGGACTGTGTTGTGGTGTTCTACAAAGTGCTGCTCATAAACAGCCCTTCTTGTTGATAGTTCTCTTCTTTTTGATATTTTTGTTTTGTATTGTTTCCCCACCACCACACCCCCTTTCTCTTTTGACAGGAAACTCAGTGTGGCATCTTAATGCAATTATAGTTCCTTTGTTGATTAATGTAGATTTAATTGCAAGACTCGTTTACATGCTTATGTTTTAAGAGCCTTGTGTAAGAGATTAATGACAGGGTGAATTATGGTAAATACATTAAACAACATTATATAACCACATAAATATTAGTAATTGTTGCAACAGTGGACATTTTAATGACTCACATGTGTTGTAAATAGGTGGTTACGAATATTGTAACATTATCTCTGCTTTCCCATACTCATCTAAATGTTAAATAACCCCCTCAGCAAAACCTTTTCAGTAAAGGGATTTTTATGAGTTAGGGTTTATGGTTGCAGTGCACCACTGTGCAGAGAGATGGGAAAGTCTGACAGGTGGAAGGGTTTGCAGTCTTTGTGGTTTGGTGGTGGCTATTGGGTTTTGGGAACTGAATGAGATTTCTACATAGAAAATGCAGGGGACAGTACTCCAACCTGTCAGCTTGGGGTAGCTTTATGTGGCATTAGTCCAGATGAGGTAATCCCTTGACAGAGAAAATAGTTGAGGGGTAACTGTATCAAAAGTAGGGAAAGGGAAGGTGTCATGGTTTGATCTGAGCTGGAAACTAAGCCTGCTGCCTGCTCACTTTCCCCTGTTGGGATAGGTGAAAGAATTGGAGGGGTAAAAGTGAGAACACTTGAGAGCTGAGATAAAGACAGTTTAAGAGGAAAAGCAAAAGCCGTATGTGCAAGCCAAGTGGAAAAAGGAATTAATTCACTACTTTCCATCAGCCAGCAGGTGCTAAAACCATCTCCAGGAAAGCAAGGCTTTATCACATGTAATGATTACTTAGAAACACAATCACTCCAAACATCCTCCCCTACCTTCTTCCCCCAGATTTTATTGCTTAGTTTGATGTCATATGGTGTTGAACAATTCTTTGGTAGGTTGGGGCCAGCTGCCCTGGCTGTGTCTCCTCCCTGCTTCTCAAGCATCCCCAGGTTTCTCGCTCGTGGGGGAGTGTGAGGAACAGAGAAGGGCTTGGCTCTGTGTAGGCATTGCTCAGGAAAAGCTACACCATCCCTGTAGCATCAACATTGTTTCCAGTGCAAATTCAAAACATACTAGCCCTCTACTAGCTACAATGAAGAAAATTAACTGTACCCCATCCAAAACCAGCCCATAGGAGGAAAACTCTTGAATTTACGGGTTAGAAGTTGTTTTCTGTGATGGTGCAAGGCTGCTGTGAGCTGTACAGGGCTGTTCGTGTTTTTTTTTATGTCTTACAATCATCTGCTTATGTAAGTATCTTCAAACTACCTAACGATTTTCATGTGGGACTGGGGAATTTTGTTTATGGTTATGAGAGCCACCCGTCTTCCCCACCAGCTTGTTTTATGGCACGTAGGGACAGCCTGCTCTTGTACCTGTAAGACTTTCTTCTTGAATAAATTTCCAGCCTTCCTGGACTCTGTGCCCTTCACAGCTGCCTCTCAAAGGATTCTGTCAACAAGCTAAACAGGCTAAAATCCACCCTTCAGAAGTCTAAGGTGGTGGTTCTTACTGCACCTCCTCTCCACTTCTCCAAGTACGAAAAACTATCATTTCAGNCCCCACCAGCTTGTTTTATGGCACATGGGGACAGCCTGTTCTTGTGCCTGTAAGACTTTCTTCTTGAACAAATGTCCAGCCTTCCTGGACTCTCTGCCCTTCACGGCTGCCTCCCAGAGGATTCTGTCAATCAGCTTCCTAAACAGGCTAAAATCCACCCTTCAGAAGTCTAAGGTGGTGGTTCTTACTGAACCTCCTCCTCACTTCTCCAAGTACCAAAAAACTCTATCATTTCATAATCATTGTGCCAAAGGCATCCTCTGGCCATCACATCACCCACAAGTCCTTCACTGTTCACAAATAACAGGTCCTGTGGAGCATCTTTGCTAGTTGACTCCCTCACCAGCTGTGTCAAGAAATTATCCTCCACACACTCCAGAAACCTCCTAGATCAAGTCCTCTCTGTAGTATTGTATTTCCAGCAGGCATCTGGTAGACTGAAGTTCCCCATGAGGCCAAGGACTATCAATGAGGTTTCTCCCAGCTGCTTATAGAATAATTCATCTGTCTTTCCATCCTGGTTGGGTGGTTTGTAACAGATTCCCACTATGATATCTGTCTTGTTCTTCCTCTCAAATCTTACTCATAAATACTCAACCCTATTATCACTATCATTAAGNGCCATCACATCACCCACAAGTCCTTCACTGTTCACAAATAACAGGTCCTGTGGAGCATCTTTGCTAGTTGACTCCCTCACCAGCTGTGTCAAGAAATTATCCTCCACACAGTCCAGAAACCTTCTAGATCATGTCCTCTCTGTAGTACTGTATTTCCAGCAGACATCTGGTAGACTGAAGTTCCCCATGAGGCCAAGGACTATCAATGAGGTTTCTCCCAGCTGCTTATAGAATAATTCATCTGTCTTTCCATCCTGGTTGGGTGGTCTGTAACAGGTTCCCACTATGATATCTGTCTTGTTCTTCCTCTCAAATCTTACTCATAAATACTCAACCCTATTGTCACTATCATTAACCCCATTCAGGTTAGATCATGTTTTAAGGTACATTCATCTTCTGTCCTGGATAGGAAACCTGAGTGTCAACATTTATGACACATAGGATTGCAAAATTTTTTTATCTAGATGAAATGCTGAGGTAACACAAGAAATGCATTAAGAAATGTAATCTTGGAAACCTAACCTTTCCAGAATTATATTTATTGTGCTTTTTCCTACTTACAACCTGACTCTCTTCTCAGAGGTCCCCTGTTCTTACTGTTATGAGGCTTGCTTTTCTGCTAGGCTTCACTTGGAGTTGCCCTCTTACCTAAACTGCTCATGTTCCATCTTCTTTCAGTCACAGCAGCAGTAGTGGAAGGAAAACCCCATTGTTCCTTGAAGTCTGGTACCACCCAGGGAAACTGCAACATGCCAAATGTCTTCTAATTTCACAGCTAGTGTAATTCAGTCCTATCTGATTCCTCTCATTCATTGCCATGTGGTCAAGGCCTTTCAGATAAGTTGAGCTGAGTACCTATGAATGCTAATGAACTCCCATACATCAATGTTCAGTTATACCATTACATTAAAATTCTGAATCGGATGTAGGTATGGGATATATAGAGATGAATAATCTCCTAAGCGTTGCCACCAGGCTTTAAAGTAACATTCTTGAAATACTTTCTCCTGGATGAATTAGAAAAATTTGTAAAGCCTAAGTGTGTGTAAATTGAGCACTAAACAATAATTGGAGAAGGATATTAATAGGAGTGTGGAAGATGCAAGTTTCTGGTAAAAGCAGAAGTACAAGGAATTGAAACAGAAGGAGGGGTAGAACTAAAGGGAAAAACCCAACAACAAATAAATAAGTAAACTCCACAAAAGTAAAATTTCCTCTAATTGGTTCTAATGTGATATATTATTTCATTTAAAACTATCCAACCAAAACTATGAAAAAAGAGTACTATAAAGCATTTGTCAGATGTTTAAGAATACAGCTTCTGTTACAGCTCTGGGCTAGGCTATATCATGAGTAACTTCCATCTGTCTGCTCTATAGTATATTTTTGAAAACATATGATTAAGGCACTGATTTAAATGTTATAGTAGTTAAAATCCACAGAAACAGCAAAATCAACATTTTATAGTAGGTGAAAGAATAGAGCAAAGATGAAAGGAGTAGTCAGTACGTCAATAACTCAGAACCAGGCTTTAAGAAAACAGTAGGAATAAAAGAAAGCTGATAACTGGGGGTTCCTTTCTGAGCATGCAGAACCTAAACCCAGCCTAAAACTTCTATTAAACATGAGAGAGTTGAGAGAGCTGGGGTTGTTTAGCCTGGAGGAGACTGAGTGGAGATCCCATTGCTCTCTACAACTACCTGAAAGGACGTTGCAGAGAGAAGGGTAATGGCCTCTTCTCCCAAGTGACAGGGGACAAGACGAGAGGGAATGGCCTCAGACTCCACCAGGGGAGATTTAGGCTGGACGTTAGGAAAAAAAAAATCATAGAAAGGGTCATTGGGCACTGCAACAGGCTACCCAGGGAGGTGGTTGATTCACCTTCCCTGGAGGTGTTTAAGGCACGGGTGGAAGAGGTGCTGAGGGACATGGTTTAGTGTTTGATAGGAATGGTTGGACTCGATGATCTGGTGGATATCTTCCAACCTGGTTATTCTACAATTCTATGATCATAACAGTCAGTTATGTTAACAGCAAAACAAACATACAATGCAAAATGAGGAAAAAAATCAATGCAAAGTATTGACATTGAAAATGAAACTTAAGTATGTATTGTTCATTGGAGTTTTGCTTTCCATTTTAATCATCCATTTGGACAGGTGGATGAGAAGTCAGTTATGTGTATGTGGGTGGGTGGGTGTCTCTTGTGTTTATTCGATGCAGAATCACTTTTGCTTTCACTCTCAATGTCTCAAACAATTCTCATCTTTTCTTTCAATGCAAAACAATATTTAGCAAGACATACTTGGGATGTAGTTGAGAAAAGGAAGCTGGAAAGCTGAAGGGCAAGCCTGTTTAAATGCAGTGTGTTCATTTGGCTTTTACCCTTGTGGTCTATAAAGACAGCAAGACTAGCAGTCATTGCTTGTTCGTGGGATCATTGCATCATGAATCACTGTCAAGAAGAGAATTAAAACTCTTATCACATGAATTATTTCAAAGAAACCTAGAAATGCAATGCTTGATACAGTTGGAACTAATTATACAGTCAGTGGGGGTTTCCATTGGGTGAGGAATGCTGCAAGATCAGATATAGCCTCATTCCTTCATGTCTGAAAAAGTGAAATGGTATCAAATTCAGCAGTATAGGAAAAATGGACAACAGATTTGAGAACTAAGAAGGGAAGACAGTGTACAGGTGTTTTAAAAACATTTTTTTTTGCTCAGCATTATGCAACAGTGTGAAATTAATTTAGAGATTCCAGCGATTTGTCTAGTCTGAATGTTTTCTAGTTGCATACAACTGATGGTTGTCATAGGGCTTTTAAGTCTTAATTAGCTAGATAGAACTGACAAATATAAGGGACATAAGGAAATTGCCTTCCCTTTTTCCTTCTCTTCTGCCTTTCCTCTGCTGTTTTGAAAAGGGAATAACAGTGTCTATGGAGCACACAGCGTAGTACTGTGTTCAATTACCCCCAGTATTCTAACTAGCTAATACTGTGCAGTGATGCAGAGGAAAACTAGCCCTGCTTCTGAACCCAGGGACCATGCCTAATTAACCAGCTGTATTTCTCCCTGTTTGAGAGCTTATTTGCCTGGACCTTAAATTCTTAGAGATCAAACACAGCTAAATTATAGAGGCATAGTCATGAGAGGCAGCAATTAGGTCTGTCTTACTGGACGAAGGCTCAACAGCTCCTGGCAGTGCAAGAAGCTTTAAAACATTGGTTTCAAAGAAGACTAGGGAAAATGTAGGACCTCTCCAGAAGGAAATGGGAGACTTGGTTATGCAGGATATGGAGAATGCTGAGGTAATCAATGACTTTTTTGCCTCAGTCTTCACTAGCAACAGCTCAAACCAAAATGCCCAAGACGCAGAAGACACAGGGAGGGACTGGGAGAATGAAGAACCACTCACTGAAGATGCGCAAGTCCATGGAACCTGATACCTGATGAGATGCATCTGTGGGTCCTGAGGAGACTAGCAGATGAAGTTGCTAAGACATTATCTATTATACCTGAGAAGTTGCGTCAGGCTGGTGAAATTCCTGCTGACTGGAAAAGGGGAGACATAACTCCCATGTTTCAAAAAGGTGAAAAAGGAAGACCCAGGGAACTACAGAATGTTCAGTCTCACTTCTGTGCCCAGACAGATCATGGAGCAGATGCTCCTGGAAAGTCTACTGAGGCACAGGGAAGATAAAAATGTGACTGATGACAGCAAACACAATGTCACTATGAGCAAATTGTGCGTGACAAGTTTGACACCTTCTACAGCGGGGCTACAGTGTTGGTGGATAAGAGCAGAGCAACCGATGTCATCTGCCTGGATTTGTGCAAATCATTTAGCACTGCTCCACACAACATCCTTGTCTCTGAATTGGAGAGACGTGGATTTCACAGATGGACAGCTTAGTAGGAATTAGCTGGATGGTCACACTCAATGAGTTGTATTCAGTGGCTCAGTGTCCAACTGGAGACTGATGATGTATGGCTTGCTTCAGGGGTTGGTATCGCGGAGAGGAAAGCTCTACACAATCAATATGATTGATAAACAAGCTTCAGTTTATTAGCCAGAGAGTACAGGTTATATAGTTTTCTTAACAAGGCATAGGAGAGGCGTTTACTTAACAACAGACTTCTAACTGGCTACTTCTTAAAAATCATGACTACATGTTTTCTTCTACTTGCAGGCTACAGTTGTGTCTAAGTTCTTTGTTTCCCAGGCTCAGTATCTCTTGCTTAGTGTCCTGTTGTTGTACAGCAAGGGCATCTTGGCCTTGCAGTGTTGCAGGTGGTAAGATATACAAAGTTGCTACACAGAGGAGTTATCTAGTAGCTGTTGGAGCCAACCGTGGCCTTACTGGGAAAGCCACTCTCTCACATGTTGTCACTGGGACTAGTGCTGCTTAACACTTTTTGTTGGTGATGTGGACAGTGAAGTGGGATTGAGAGCACTCTCAGCAAGTCTGCTGATGACACTAAGTTGTGTGGTGTGGTCAACACACTGGAGGGAAGGGATGCCTGTCCAGAAGGCCATGGATAGACTTGAGAGGTGGACCCATATAGACCTCAAGAAGGCCAGGTGCAAGGTCCTGCAACCACAAATGGGCAGAGAATAGATTGAGAGCAGTCCTGAGGAGAAGGACTTGAGGGTATTGTTGGATGAAAAGCACAACGTGAACAGGCAATTTGTGTATCCTGTGCTACATCAAACAAAGTGTGACTAGTGGGTTGAGGGAGGTGATCTGCCCCTCTGGTCTATTCTGGTGAAACCCTATGTGCAACACTGTTCAGCTCTTGTCCCGATCCAATATCGGGGAGGGTTCTGAAACAATCCCAAGAGGCCAAGATTAAGACCCAAACAGGGTTAGATGCTGTACAATCTTGTGAGCTTTATTTTCTGGAATAACTAATAACAGANTATTCTGGTGAAACCCTATGTGCAATACTGTGTTCAGCTCTTGTCCCGATCCAATATCGGGGAGGGTTCTGAAACAATCCCAAGAGGCCAAGATTAAGACCCAAACAGGGTTAGATGCTGTACAATCTTGTGAGCTTTATTTTCTGGAACAACTAATAACAGCGATAGGACAGAGATGAAAAGAAAGCAAAGGTCAGAATTCCTAAGCAAGAAAACAGTAGAGATGCAGCTAAGTACCACCACTGCGAATCCAGCGATGTCCCGTTGGATTGGTCTCGGTGCAGGCGATGATGAAGACATGGCCACCGAGTGACGATGATGCTCCAAGCTCCAGGAAGACGAGGGGTGGCACATGCAGCAACACACACAAGGTCGAGTCCACCAAACAACAAAGCAACTGAGCACCCTGAGCCCACCAAGCAATGAAGAAGCAGGAGGCCCACTATTTATCACCCCAGTCCCCACGATTTCCCCGAACAGTCCACCCATTTCCAGGAAGACATTGTCCTTCATGCGTGCATGCCCAGGTGTTCAGCTTGATAGGCACTGCTTCAGGTGGGTGTCGTGGTTTTTCTGTTGGGGACAGTTCATCTCTGTGGTTGGCAGCTCTTACAAGATATTGTTGTGGTTGACAGCTGTGTTGAGCCAAAGCAGTTCAAGAACGGTCTCTTACAGCTCTGGAGGCAATTGACACAAAAAAGATGTGAACCTGTTGGAGCAGTTCCAGAGGAGGTCCACATAGTTGATCAGAGGGCAGGAGCACCTTTCCTGAAGACAAGCTAAGAGGTTTTGGGTTTATCAGTCTGGAGAAGAGAAAGCGCTGGGGAGACATTATAGCAGCCTTCCAGTACCTACAGGGGCCTCACAAGAAACCTGGAGAGGGACTTTTTGCAAGGGCATGTAGTGATAGGACAAAGGATAATGGCTTTAAACTGAAAGAGGTTAGATTTAGATTTCATATTAAGAAGAGATTCTTTACTCTGAAGTTGAATAGGTTGCCCAGAGAAGTCGTGGTTGCCCCATCCCTGGACGTGTTCAAGACTAGGCTGGATGAGGCTTTGAGCAACCTTACCAGTGGAAGGCATCCCTGCCTATGGCAGGGGAGTTGGAACTGTATAAATCTTTGAAGTCCCTTCCAGCCCAAACCATTCTGTGATTCTATGAAAAGTTGCAGATATACAGACATGATAGTGGAGCAAGCATCCTCCAGGTTTTTGATAACAAGACACCCAAAGTTTTTTAATTCACAATGTTTCCAATATGATGTTTTTCCAACAGTTTCTTTAATACTCAAAAGTTTGTTCTCCTGACGAAAGAACAAACCCTTGGGGTCAGAGTCTTTACAAACTTCTTTTTAATGAATAAATATATCTAATCCCTCTACTGAATGCCCAAACAGACAACCTTCCAAGGTTTTGAGTGGAATATATCTTACTCCTAAAGCAGGGACTGAAACTTTCTTTTAAGCCCATCACNTGCTTGGTACATTAGGCAGGAGGAACGAGTCAGGTGACTTAAATCTCTTTGAAATTTTATTAGAATTAAACATATATTTCCTTAAAGCTTAGCTATAAATTCAGCTTTTAAAAATGGGCTAATTATGTTTTTATGATAACTTAAAGAAGTCAGCATTATTATCAGCTTTGGCAATGAACACATGATTTCTGCTAGTCTACTTTTTATTTTCTTAAGTGAAGCATTTAAAAATGTAGAACAGCTTTACACTTCTATTAACAAGTATAATGCCATTATAACAACAAAAGAAACCTTTTTTGCCAAAACACCAGCAATCAAGAGATTGTAGCTTACTGGCCTTGTATGTACACCATGTGTCTGAGGCATTTCTGGAGGCAAACAGAATTTTGCAGATGAGTGCAAGCTGAATGAACAGGGTCATCTTCAGGAGGATTCAAATGATTTTTAATCTCAAATCCACATGATACTGTAGTTGGATATGGAACGTGTGAGTAGCTCTTGCTGATATTGCCTCAAACTGCCAATAGTCTGCAGCTGAGCTGCTCAAGTGTTTGCATTAAGTCCATAATTACCTTTGTGGTGGCATACTCAGTGACTGAATATTCTTACTAAATGCGTGAAATGGTAAGCCCCACATTCTCTGAGAATGAATTTGGAAAGCTGCCTGGATTATATATTGCTGAAAATGGAGGTGGTAGGTCAATAATTAATAAACTGCTAGAAAGCAAAGAAATTTCACATCTAAAAATGTTTTAAGAGATGTGCCAAGAAAAGGAAATGTTATTTATAGATTAACATAGTCTCTGCTTAAAGATAGTTAACTTGTAAAAGCTAGTTCAAGCACAGTAGAAATCTGTTCTGAATGCTCTGTAGATACAGAAGGATGCTTTTAGGTCTTTTTTTTATCTTCTTTTTTTCCACACTGTAGATTTACCTTCTTACTTTTGATACCGTCATGCTCTTGCATGAAACTAATACACAGTTTACTTTCAAAGCTATTTTTTTCCCTTTGATTTCTTTGGATAGCTTGATTCTAATTATATTACTGAGGATCTTGACTTTAATCAGTATATCGAAACGTAGCATCTTCTCAGTATGTTGGAAGGTTAGCTTTTGACTTTTCTTGTTAGGAATAACTCCTTAGCTACTCTGAATCCATTAGCTTCTGACTTCTGCTTTGGGTACCTTAAACCCCTGTTGAATTAATTAGTTTAGCAGTTGGATTAGGCTAAACAGAATAGGATGCTTAAGAAGTAAAATAAGGGAAGGCCTTCCTCTAAATAGTGGGTATCTTGTTCTGCGTAGGTATTCATTTATTTTCCTTCATCTCGTACCTTTATGGCTCTGGGGTTTTTTTATTCTATTTTTCCTGTTCTTATCTGCATTTTTCACTTCTTACTCCTTTTCCTTTCATTCTGCAAATAGATGTTTTGAGATTAATTTAAAATTGTTTCCTTCAGTGCCATTTAAAGCACTTTCTTATCTTCCTTGTACTTTATATGCATTAAATTCTTTCCAACCCCTTGATTAAATTACAGCCCTGAATTCAGTTGGATAGTCTTCAATAGATATAAAGCAACATTATTTTTATAATGCTGTCTTATCTTTCACTTTGCTCACCACTAAGCATTTTCTTTCTCACAAGAAAGAGTTTTTATTTAGGGCAAGTTGTCTTGCAAAATGTTTAGGCATGTGCCATTAGAAGAAATGCAATAAAGACATAGTGCACACTTATTCTTTTTTTTGTATGATGTCTTTAACCCTAGCATAGTGATGAATCTTCTTATGATCCCTTATGAAGTATGCACTGAGAAAAAGTGTCGTCCTTCATCTTTCGTGAGCAAACTGGTTTTAGTTGTTAGCCTTAAGCTTAGTGCTTGCAGTTGTGTTGAAAAATCTCATTGAAAGCCTAACTGATATTTAGTTTTGAAGCCAGGTTTATCTGTTGCCATTGTATCGATGCCAGGAAATTGGACTAAGAATTATATGAGTCCTCCATTTGTGACAATCATGTAGATTTTTCTAAACCACACCTGTCTTATAAATGGGAAGTTCTGGAATTAATTCTTAAGAAAATCTGGAAAAAAAATCCTTCTCATTGCAAACTCACTTTTATTGTTATGTCATTTTAGGTAACGTTCAAAGCATCAAGATACTCAGTTTCAGCAGACTTAAGATATGTTCTTCTTGCGTATGATGTTAAACAGGTAAGACAACTATTCACAATCAAAGAATCTGTAAATGAACTCTGAAACCCTTGTTCTTTTGTATATTTCATCTGCAATTCCACATAATATAATATGATTGATATGCTTAATTTCTCTTCTCAAAACCTTTGGATTAAATGATATTGAAGTATACATTTAAGGGTATATAGAAATACTGCAAGGTTCTCAGCAGAGGCATATAGCCATGACTCCTCTGAAATGTTGTGCTGATTTGTGTAGGTAGAGACTTCGTAGCCTTTAAACTTTTCTGTTACTAATTGATTATGTGAAAACCTATCTTTTAATGTCTCTTCATGTACATTTCTTTTATGAATGATACTAAAAAATTCTAGGTTGGTTCATATCATGGAAGTTTTATTCTTGGCTTAAGTAGTCTGAAATCTGTAGTCTGAAAGTCTCTTAAGCTATATAGTAGAGTGTTAAATACATCTGACCTTAAAATCAGAAGTCAGTATTCAGAAATGAGAAAAGATTGTTATTGCTTATGACATTATACTACAGCGCAACAGTTTATTTCTTGTTTTGTGTTTTTACCTGATAATACAATAACTGTGTGTTGTGGGCTGAATTCCTTTGAACAATTAAATATGCATTTCCAGGTCAATTTACAAACCTTTTTGGCCTTCTGGTAATATTGCTGTATTTATCTGTATATCTGTAGCTTTAATTATACCTGTAAACTGGAAAATGTACTGAAAACTGATCTGAAGTATTTTAAAGGTGTTGATGCAAAATGATTCATTTACTTGAGACTAGTAGGTTTTCTTCTACCAATTATGGCTTAAGATTTTTTTGGTCATGTGTTGACAAATAAACCAGGAAAGAGCTGCTGCTGTTCAGTTCAGTGATTTTTTTACAGAGGGTTCCAGTTTTATTCCTGTCTGAATAAATATTTGCTTCTTGCTGTTTCCCTTCATTATTGCTTCTTTTTGTATGAAAGAGTTTAATAATCCCTTTACTGACTTCATTTCCTCTTCTTATATATTGAAATTTTAATTTTGAATGGGTTGGTTTGTTTGGAATTTTCTTACAAGTTGCATATATAGCTGGTAGATATATAGAAATACAGGGAAACTTGAAAATATCCATCAGACTTTAATACATATACATTTAGCAACATCAGGGTGAATCCCTACTCCTCAGTGAAGGTGGTCAGTCTATTGAAATGCAAACTGCATTTTATATATTCAGTGCATGCTGAATATATCCCTTTGCAGGAGAACTGTGCTTTTGTATTTCATTCTTGGTTTTGTTATTAAAAAAAAAACCATTTTCCTTCCTTTTATAGTCCAGTTGCTGGTAGTTACTTAGAGGCATGAAGTTTGAAGCATTTATGTTTTGCATCCAGATGTTTTCTTTGCCCAGGTATTTTGACAAGAAGTAATTAAAATGAGAAATTAGCAGGGTCTGGCCAGCAGTTTGTGGTGGTAGTCCTAGATGGCTTTGGATGAGGCTCGCTATGCTTACTCTCAAGTGCTCCAGCTGGGCTCATGGCTTTCAAACCATACATATCCTGTTATTGTTGTGTTCTATAGAAGATGATGGTGCTAAAATTGGCTAACAGCTGGATGGTGTCAGCTAGACCCTCAGCTGATGTAAATAATAATAATTTCATTTAAGTCTGTTACTTCCTGAAAATAATCAGTTCCTTAGGATGGAAGAGGAAATCACCAAAAAAAGTATAAGCCATTTCTTTCAGAAGCTGTGAGGGGGAGTGAATTATGTAGTAAAAAGCCCATTTTCCTCCAAATTTTCTGTTCTTGGGATGCTTAGTAGGCTGTTGAGGCACTTCCATTTTTTTTAGAATCTGCTGGGGAAAAGGTTTGCAATGCTTTGGAAACCATCTTTATTTTTGCATAACTAGGGCTCCCTAATAACATGAAGGGTTAAATTAATGTCCTGCTTTCTCTTGCCTTCTCTTCTCATTAGTTTGTTGGGTTGTTTGTTTTTTTTTCCCCTCAGTCAGAACTTGACTTATTGGGACTGGATGAGAAGAAATCCACTTACCTACCTTACTCCTTCCCTAGCTCTTAATGATGAATTATAAAATTTATTGCCTATGAAATTAATATTAAACAGCATAAGTGAATTGGAGTTTTTCATATTAGTTTCAGTAGAATCAAGCCCAATTCCTTCTTAATATTTCATTTGAGTGTAACTTCTTACGAAACTGAGGATTTGGTTATTGTCATATGTTACAACACATGTAATAATACTCAGTACAAGGAATTGCTAATAACTTCTTGTAAGCGTTTAGTTGATCTTGCCATCTGCTGTAAATTGCCACAGATCCCTGGACTTTCCTACCCGTGTTTGCCTTTTAATTTTCTTTTTTTTTGCTAGAGATTTAGGTGTATAATTGCACTGTAATGCACTTGATGGTTTTGTGGACTGTTAAGGCTTTGGGGTTTTTTACGTTTCTCTGTGTTCTTTGTAACATACAGTTGTACAGCTGTAGCAGATTTATTAATCAACAATTTTATAAATAAGCTAGTGTGCTTCAGCTGAACAGATTGGAGAAAAATAGAGACAATATTTTCTTCAAGACAGTTTGTCATGAAATAGTAATTAGAAACAAAGTTATTTTGATGCTTGGATTAAAAATAAATGTTGAGTTAAATTAAATAGTTGAATATTTATTTTACTGTTCTCAGCATTTTATTTAATCCATTTTATGCTCTGAATGGCAGACTTTAATTAAATTTGCAGTTGTTTCAGCACAATTAAGAATGTCCTCTCTGCATAACAGGACGTAAATCTGCATGAAAATAAGTCATCTTTGAATACAAACGTAATAATTGAATGAATCATTTCAATCGTACTTAATAGAAGGAAGAAAACCACTTCATGTGGCATATTGGCTGTTGAAACTTCATATGGAAGAAAATTCCTTTTCTATGGAATTCCAAGTGTTGTAAATTGATTTATGGACATCAAATTTCCTCCATCTGTATCGCAGCAGGTTGCAGAACATAAACCAGTGTTACTGGCATAATCACTGTTGCTGTCTGGCTTTTTTTCTTTTTTTTTTGGAGCAGAAGGCTGAGGCAATTGTAGAGGCACTTTCTGTGTGTTCTTTGCTACCATAGTCCATAGTCCTCCACGCTTTTGAAATGCTTTTATGAATTCTGCAAGTTTTCACTTTGCCAAAACTATCATGGATTGACTGCGTGTTGCTAAGACTTTCTGTCACTCACTGTAACTTGGTCAGCACCACTGAAAAAGTCTCATTTTTGCCCGGCAGCAGTTCGGTAAGTAGGAACTAATTTGAGAAAAGAACACACACATTCTTTCCAAATGTCCTGCCATCCTGATTCTTCTGGAATTGTGTGAACACAGCAACAGGAAACCATTGTATATACTGTATGCAGGGAGGGGACAGTTTTGCACTGCCATTTCTTTTTTCTTTTGATTATCTTTTGAAGATTGTCAAGGTATGAGCAAATAATGTGATGCTCTGAGACACAGAGTGTCTAAGCCAGTTGATATTTCTAGAGGAAAGGTTATTTTACTATTGCTTTTAATAAAGACTGTGTTAAAACGACATTTAATTTCTTTCCTCACTCTGCTGGTGGTGTTACTCGAATCTACCAAAACCTGGTTTATAGTTTTGATTAGAAAATGAAAATCAGACCCTTTGTTCTTGCACTAATAACGATAAAGAATGGAAAAGTGAATCTGTAGTTTGCAAGGCTGTGAGCAGTGAGGTCCTAAGAAATTCTTTTAAGATTGGGGGTACTTTGGTGCTTCTTAGCAGAAGGTTATACCTTGTGACTGTACCTGAAGTCCATGTGAAATGCAAATAAGCTATATTCTGGATATTTGTGTGGTTTTTGCTTAGACATCATAGGCATGTTCTCGGCATACTCTTGCTAGAATATAATATGCCACAGAAGAGCAAGTAAATGAGATCAGTTCCTCTTTTTCTTTTAAGTCCCATTTATTTCTCAATTTAATAATCAATTCCTTGTGATTTTGTGTGTTTGTGTCTCGTTTGGGGTTTTTGGTTTTTTTTTCCCCCTACAAACTGTCATTTCCTTCTTGTTTTCAAATCCCTTTTGAGTATCAACTTTCAGGATTTTTTCCTACTTCATTCTCTTCACTATTACTATGGCATTATTTTCTGCTTTCAGTGCAAGATGAATTATGTGCAGGTTTCTCTAGCTCTTGGTACACAAATGTGCTTAAAAAATAGATTGAAGTTCAACTCTAGTTTGGAAGCGTAAGCATTTATGCACTCTCTAAGAAAGCTAATGCCTTCCTGAATTAGGGCTTCAAATTATAATCTTCTTTAGCCTTAGAATTTAAATAAAACAATGCGTTTAGCTTAAAGGACCAGGAAAATAGCTTATAATAATTCTTATGGTAAGATCAGGATGAAGAATAGTCCGATCCTTTTCAGTGAGGTAGGAGAAAAATAGTTTAGATCTAAACATCGCTCATTCAGTAGGAATGAAAAATATATCAAACGCACTTCTGAATTTCTGTAGTTGAAAGTGTTGAAGAAGACAGGCGTCCAACACAGTGTCTGATGCAAGGAAACTCCAAGAGAAAGATGGTATTTCTTTGCTCTGTGCTGATGCCTGCCAGCCCTTTGCTGGTTTAATATCTAGTTTTAGGGGATAATGATAGGGAATACTGACCACAGTCTAGAGTGACTGGAGGATGAATGGTAACAAGTTATATACTCATCAAGCTTTTAGAGATTGCTTCTGGTACTGGATTACTCGAGTGCACTGGAAAAGATCTTCAGGAGTTTGCAGATTAGATCAATCCACAGAGGGGAAAAATTCAATGAAGTCTTAAATTACGATCATTTGTCATGCATTAGGAGATCATCTTCCTGCCAATTAAGTGGAAACTAAATGTTCATTTGTCAGTAATCTTGGTCAGTGAAATTAATTATTGGAGGTTTTTTTCCCGCAAAAATTAAAGGACAAAGAAATTACATTGCCTTATGTCTTAATCAGACACTGGTGTTAAGTGCGCAGGTGTTTGAACGAGATAGATTTTCATAAGCTCTGTATAAACTGACTTTGAAGAGCATTAACTGGAATACCAGCTAATGGTTTGAAACATACACAACAAAGATGAAATGAAGTCTGTCTTCTAAAAGATGGAAACAATATTTTCTAAACAATTATACCATACAAAAGAATAAGGAAAGACTCCTTAAACCAGCAGTGATCTGGACAACCATATTTTATGTAGCACTGTCTATGAAGTAAAGATCTGATGTAAAATTCATACTATAAGCTTTTTCCTTAAAAAATGCGTGCCTCTTCTGATAAACCTGTTTTTCATGTGTGTTTCCTTAGGTCCTCAGGGTCGTCTGTCATTTGCTCATTTTGAGATGAGTCCAGATGCAAATCATGCGTGTGTGTACTCCTGAACTTATGAGATCATAAATAAAAGTCTGATCCAGATGTGACTTTCTCATTCATCTTTATTTCTTGTGAAGAACACAAAACAATTTTTTATCAGCTTTAGGGCAGCGAGAGAAGAAAGAAGAGAATTTTAAACAAGGTCCACCCCCAGAATTTGAAGTTATTTCTTGCAAATACTTTTGGGATCTATGCTTTGCTTTTCTTAGCTATGACGAGAATAGGAGTTTAAAAGGTCAGATATTGAGCAATTCATGGAATTGGGCTGTTCTCATGTTACCCTTTTGAAGGCTGCTGTTAGAGTTAAAGTTCAAGTGGACAGATCAGAATTTGTTAACATAATAGCTAGGCTGTATGTGATCTTGGCATGCTACTCACCTATTATGTATATTTGACTTTATTTTGTATAGCTCCAAAGATATGCAAGGAATTTTAAAGATTTTAAAAGACAAGGTCTTTGTCTGAGGAGCTGATGTGCCTTGTGTAACAAAGAAAATATACTGCCTCCTTCTTTTCATAGGAAATCACTTTGAGACCAAGATATTGCTGCTTTCTAATCACTTCCTAGGTCTCTCTGTTCTGTTCATGCTTACTGCATTGCTGTTCAACCCCAAGTTTTATAAGTAAACAAAGCCAATAAATAATTCTGTTTTAGGTAGAGGATGACTCGCTTTCTTATTCAGACTTGCCAGGGCTGAAGAATCAGAATGAGTTTTAAACTTCTTGTTCAAAGACAATATGGGAAAAACCCCAAAATATTGTGCTTTGCTATTGTTCGGTAAAAAAATGGATTTTAAGGCATTTAGCTTTTTGAACAAAATATTTATTGACAGAAAAACTATTTCTTTTCAATACCATTGTCATTCTCATCGAGTATGAATACTGTTCTATCAACAAGACCTAGTGTCCAGCTGAGTTTCTACAATCCAGTAGTTTAGAAACTCAGTCTTAGCATAACTGTGATTTTCAAATGGTCCTTTTCCTACGTTGTGTAATAATAATTCATGGGAACTAGAATCACTGTGTGCTAGTGCTATGTAAATAGGCAATATTACACTGCGTAAGTCAGCAGTTCCCTTAATCTGTGAACAATGTAGTTTTTACCGTGTAACTTCTAACTTATGCTGTGAAATGGTCAACCCTATCACAACCTTCTATTTCTCTTTTGTCCCTTGCTAATATGCAGAGGTGTCCCAGAAATGTCCATTGTAAGTGAAAGGTTTGTCTGTCATGGCCCACGGGCAAAAAATCTGTGTTTAAAAGTTGTTGGTTTGAGTTTTTTAAATTCCATTCTTCTCTTGCTATAATGTTATAGCCCTAATGATGTCATCAGAAATAACGTACAATTAAACACTAGTTTTAAGATTGTATGTTGATATACACGTTTTATTAGAAGATCAGGTCCTAGTGACATTTTTATCAAATATCTATGAAAATACATCTTCCCAAGCAATGCTGGATTGAAAAATAAGGGGTTTTTTAAAACTAAAATACCTCCAAGAGTAGCCCAAATAAATTACAGGGCAAGGACTGTTAAGAGTTCTAGTTGGAGACTGTATTAGGAGCTGCTAGAGGTTGGAAAAGATGAACAGACCTTCAATTTGGGTTAAGATCAGAGTTCACCACAACTATCTAGATTCAAATGACGCACTCATCTGTTTTTAAAGAGTGTTTGTTTTGTGATCTCAAGAAATAATAATTACCTTCCTTTCTACCAAAAGAGTGTGGGCTAAAGTATACTTTACACATCTCTTAGTTTTGTCAGGTTTTACCCTGAGCATGAATCATTGTTAGTTCAAGTGCTACACTTATTGATTTCTCAAATACAAGAGCTGGCTCACATCTTCAAATAAATGACTTTTGAGGAGCAAAATCACTTCATGGATCTGACTGACCTGTTATGTTAAAACATTTTACTCAAAATCGCATGTTTGGTTTTTGATTTTTTTTTTTTTTTATGATGTATGTATCAGCATTTTCTGTAATGACTGATTTTGGGTCTAACTTAAGACATACTTGCTCTAGATGCGCTGAACATAAACCAGATTGAATTACTTGAAGAACAGCCCTCTCAACAAATGCCTACAGTACAGTTTGTGTGTTCAGTACACTTACAAAATCCATTTTAAATAACAATTTTTTTTGCTTTTATTTCATTTTTTTCATAATATCCTCTATCTGAAATTCAATAATAATGTATCTTACTGAGAAATGTGATATGCACTATAGCTTTCTCATTAAACTCTTAAATAAGATACCATTAGTATTGATGAATATAATCCCAAATGGTCACTTAATCTTAAAATAGTCATTGATCACACATTCAGAGTTTTAGTCTTGCAGCCAAACTAGTAAGTGTTTCTAGTGGTCATGAATTTTATGCTAAAAGGAATTAACATCTTTCTCTGAATGTGGTGTTATGAATTAGATTTACAAACTAGGAATGACTTAGTGAGTTTCTGTTTTTTTCTAAATGCAACATTTGCCAAAAAAACCCTCTTTTTAGATACATTTGATATATATGAAATGCTTAAGCACAGTCTTAAAAACCCAGAGTTGTCATCTTTTGAAATTAAGGGGAAGAGTTATTCCACGGAGTTGATGTTCTAACATATGTTTGTAGTAACATTAATAGCAGAGGTACTAGGAGTCTTTAAATTTCTTTAGAATAGCTAAACCAAATTCCACATAGAGGAACTCAGCTGTTTTTTACAATTTAAATGTATGTAAAGATGTGTTTAACTATACAAATTTATATATAAAATATGCATATATGTACATAGAGTTGGAAATATTTATTTTAAAGTAATCTAGAATTTAAGTAACAATATGGACAAAGTAGGAGCATACGAAAAACAAAAAGAGTAGAAGCTTGTCTAATTTTGTTAGCATTTTTTTACATCTTTTGACTGAAACCTGTCAGTGACACAACCTTGAGATCAAAACACCCAAATATTATGTACATGTCTTATTTAATTTGTTAAATGCTGTCAAGCTTAATTAAACGTTGCCCAGAGAGGCTGTGCAGTTTCAGGATTCAGATGGACCAAGCTCTGGGCTACCTGCTCCGGTTTCAGTGTTGATCCTCTTTTGGTGGAGGAGATTGAAAGGATCTTGGGAAGTTGTTAGCCCAACCTGGGTGAGTCTGAGTCAGTATGATAACATCAGCAATGTTGTTCCTTGAGATAAAGATTCCCAAGATTTAAAAAAACCCAAAAAGCCTAATTATTTTTTGAACAGTTCTTGAGAAAGAAAACGGATGTCAGATGTCTACCCAAATGTCCTGATCCATGAGGTGCCAAATAATACATAAATATTCCTTAAACCATTCTCAATAATTTATCCATCCTTCTCTTTTATGTTCTCTTAGATTATTAATGTCCAAATGTTTCTGTAACTTCATGCATATGAGAAGGCTCATCCTCTGCCTCTCCACTTATATGAACAGTTATAGTGCTTAATGCAGCAAGCGGATTTGGTTGGAAATAGTTCTGAAATGTTTATGCACTGCAAAATGAGGAAAAACAGATGAAGGAAAAAGTTAAGTTCTGTCTGAAGGCTAATAATTACTTCTTATTACAATTAAACAGTCAAACAGGCTGGCCAGGTCTGGAAACTAATTATTTTTTAAGAGGGAGGAATGAATTTGCTTTTCCAGTTACTCTGCATAATTCTTTCTCTATCAGCAGTGCACATGGAATAATAATTAAATTTTACTTAATGTAGAAGTTGGAAAAAAATTGGTGACTTAAAAGGAAGAAAAAAAACCCACTCAAACTGGCTGGTAAGATTCACATTTTCTGTTTAATTCCAGATTGTAAGTTTGTAAGTGGTCAGAAGAACCTAATGCAAAATCTACAAATGTGACTGTAACATTCCTAATCAATACCAACCTAAATGATTCTGTGGGAAATTTTATATTGTGCATTCGCTGAAATTGCTTGTAGGCTGGAGGTGGTCTGTGCTGGCTTTTTTTACTTGTTTCATAAGGAGAAAAAACCCGAAGTAGATAGATATCTTAAAATCCAGCATCTTTTTGGAAAAAATGAGTCAATCCAAAGATAAGTTCAGGTGTGAATACTGTGCTAAGGACAAACTGTAGCAATGACAACTGGTCTAAAACATAAGCTTTCCCCTGGAATGTGTTTGCACTTTCCAAATACCTGTACAAAAACAATCTTGAAACTGGAGGGTGTTCTGTGCCATGGGAGCTCCAAAGCTGCTCATCACATTTAATAGAACCAGTGCAAACACAGAAGAATTTAATTTTCCTCCACAATCTTTCACTTTCAGTGTGCAGGCAATATCATTATATTTAAGTAGCAGCTTTTATCTAGTAGACACCTAAAGTGCTTATCTCTTCTGAACTTGATAAAAATGCTGTTAAAGTGAGTGGAACTTTTTCTTTTGTCTTTAAAATGGATTTTTGGACCAGCTTTTGTCTACCTATCACACAAATGTAATGAAGTAATCTCCGGTGTTTGACAGCAGCAGCCAGATGGACAATGAATAAGCTGGTGTGACGCTGGGATTTTCGGCAGGATCTTTTGAAGGATAGATTTATCAATGTTTTCAGAGGCTCATCAGTGCTGTAAGTTGGCCTTTAGGTTTGTCAGTTGTTTGCAGTTTTGTGAAGATTAGTCATCTCTTTTCTCATGATGTTCCCTCTCTTTAGGGACAACCATGATGGAGAGTTCTGACAGCTCACTATCATCAGTGTTATTTTCTATAGCATTTTGGGTGCTATTCACTTTGTCCTGATGCATTGTCAGTTTGTATTGCTTCTAATTGCTGTCTTCAGTGTCATTATCTCAAAGACATTTTAAACTGTTATCCTCCAGTGGAAAGCTTCCTAAATGTGACTTCCAGCTGCTTCTTATGGATTCTGAGACCAGAATTGATTCAAGTTCTTGTTGCTATCAACTTCATCTGTCCAGAGCCTTAAAAGAAGCCATTCCTTCATTGTTTGTGCTGACATGTGTATGAACATGCTGTGTTTAAGACTAATTAATGTGTTTAAGACTAAGAGGCAGCATAGGGGAGCAAATTTATTCTTCCGCTTTTCCTTCCCCATGGTGAGTTGGATTGGTACCACTCCTACTCACACCAGCTGTTCTGTCTTTGGGATTTATGCTCAAGGACCTGAACAGGGTTTTTGCGTCCCACACTAGTCTTCACTGGCTGTGCAGTGTGTTTTCCCTAATTTATGGAGCAGAGAAAACAAGTAACTGATACTCTGTGCTAAACACATCTGAATCTCAGCGTTTCCTCTGTTAATTCCTTGTCTCTATACTGGCCTCTGAGGACAACTGTGTCTGAATCTGTGATCTAACAGATTCTGATCAACAACTTAAACTCGCTTCCCAGTTCTGATGGAGAATTCACTAATGCGCCTGTTTTCAAAATTAACTTGGAGGAGGGTTAGTAGGAAAAAGCTATACCTATTAGATATATTGATATTTGCACATAGAAAAACTTTTTTTGTTTTTATGCTGTATCAATTAGTAACATAAACTGTTATACACCTTGATTTTTTTTATGCATTTAGATAATTTGTAGCTGTAATTGACCTACTAGTTCTAGTCCTTACTTATATCGTGTGATCCTCACGTGCTAAAGATGCAGCTGGCTTTATAAGTTTCCTTTAATCCTTTGATTTTCAGTCCTCAGTAAGATATGGAAGATCAAGATGGCAGAAGTAACCTTGTGTCTCTCTGATGCCAGTGCTACATTACTTTTCTTTCAGATGTCTTCTTGTCAACAACGTGAATAGTAATAGAAGTTTTACTACAGCAGTATTATCAAAATCTTAAAGGATATAATGTTATCCATACTTTTAACTCATTAAAGTGTCCTTGAGGTTAAGGGCAGATCATTGGTACTAATACTACCTTCTTTTGAGGCTTCTTTCAGATACTGGATTGCATAAATAGTTATAATTACTGTATAGGACTTTATACTCCGCTGTGAAGTTTATATTTGTCATGTAATCATGTCTGTGACTGTTGGTTAAACTCAAGAGTCTTTTCTTGGAAAATATTGTGCTGCATTCAACTGCTGTTGTTTCAGAAAGGCTCAAGTTATTGTCATGGTTAAAGAAATTACTTGAAGTAGTGTTAATGTACTCGGCTTAGAATTGAACTAGCAAATTGAAGTGATGTTTATCATCACAGTAGGGAGTGTAGGACTGTTTCTTTGTTCACTTCTCATCATGTGTCTTTTAAGTTACATAAGGCTTCTGTATGAATGTTGGTGAACTTACATAATTCTTATTTTTGAGGTGATGCTTCTTTTTTTTCATGTGCCTGAGTCTCAACCCACGTGTGACCCCATTATGCTGTTCTTGAGGTGCTGGAGTCCCGGTGATGTGAATAAAAAAGAAGTTATTCTGATCATAGAAATACTCTGTATGGCATCTTTTGTTCAGAGATCCCCAAGTGAGATTGAAGTGTTCATGAGTCATATCTCTCAGGAGTACTTGTTTATAAATTTTAATACATTATAATATAAATGTACTTTTTATATTTAATAAGGAAACTTATTCTCTATTAGGAATGTATTCTTTTTTTTTAAATATTAAACAAACTCAGTTGAATGCTTTAACGAACAACTTCTGGACTATTTTGTGATGTATTGTTAGGCCTAATTATTTAGTTTGTTAAAAGATCAAGAGTGTTTGGAGGGGATGCTTGGTGTCATCGCATCCTCAAATTTATCATATAAATTTTTATAATACAATGCTTTGCTGGATAGCTTTCTGCATGCATAAGAACAACACAATCGTCTTGCGTAACACTTCCCTTGCATTGTTTTTGAGCAGCATATTAAGGGGCAACATTGTATTAGAGGGGGGTTTCTCTAATAAGTTATGGATAAAGGACTAATCACTTTTTATCCATACTTACTAGAGAATTACGTTCAAGTATCTTAAGGGAGGTGCAAAAAGATGTATTACCTTAAACCCTTTGTGCACATCTGTACTAAATCAACATGGAGATCTTAAATTCAGCTGATGTGGCCTTGCACTGTATAGTGCAGAAGTAGTAGTCAAGATCCTGAAATAAAGGGGTAGTTGAATTAATGTGTCCTGCTCCTGACAGTCTCCATTGGATATTTTACACTTTTCATGGCTTCTTTTAAATTCTATGAGCAGTTTTCCTCACCTTTGCTCAAGGTGTAAAGGAAGACACTGAAAATATCCAGGGAAACTGATGTATTGTCTCATAAGAAGAGCTAAAAATGCTTGGTTTGTTTTATAGAAGGATGAGGCAAGAATGTGCTTTATATGCTGGAGGTTATTGCTGTGAGAACAAAGGAATGTAAGCTACAAAGTAGAAATACAGAATGGTCTAGGTTGGAGGAGACCTTAAAGTTCATCGAATGGATTCCTGGGACAGTCTTCCAGTAGTTGAGGGAAGATAATATTCTCTGTTTAAGGGGAAAGCTTGACTAGTTTGTGCATTTAATTGTGGGAGTGTTGCATGTGATAGCAGTGAGATACATTTGATAGAGGAGAGCCCTTTATAATTTTACTACTCTGTAGTTATGATGCAGTTTACATCCAAGTGGATCCAGTGATAAAACCCCAATAATTTATAGAATTTTCTAAAAAAAGGAGAAACTGATTGCTAAATACTTTCTGAACCAAAATGAACATAATTAAATGAAAAAAAATGTTAATTAACGTGGAACAATTCTATACGATGAAGTAGGCGGACTTGGTGATGTATGAGGCAATTTCTGTGTCTAATTGCACTTGATCACTTTGATCTTCAGACTCTGATATATTTCTCTCTGATGATTTCCTGCTTTCAACTGGCTGCATTCATTTAATACTAGTCCTACACAAAACATCCTTGCCCACATCTGCACTGTTCATCTATAATCTATTCACTTTCCTTTTTTTTAAATCCTTAAAACATTTACTGTAAAATATTTATCACCCAGAATCATTGACCGTAAAAGTGAGTTAGAAAGAAGTGTTTATGAGCAAACTTTTCTGACAGTAGAATAAAACTTTCTGAGCTCTGGCCTAGTGAATTCCTTCCCTACCCCACTGTGTTATCACTAACATGGAAGAGAAACTCTTGCTTAAAGGGAATTTCAGACAGAAGAGTTGCCCCAGTTCTTCTCAACTTGACTGTGTTATTTGAGGGAAAGAATTTAGTATTTTAAATGAGACAAAAGTAAAAAATAGGAGTGTGAAGCCTGTGCTAAGGATTTTTTTCCCTCTATCTCAGGTTTTCACAGTGAATGAAAGAGACTATTTAAGGGTGAATTGTATCCAGTCAATAGATTAAAAATGCACAAAGATAACTAAGCAGATTAAATGAGTCTGAAATCAAAGCTGACTTGGTAACAAACCAGTGTAGACAGTGAAATGCCATGTTCATAAGAAGACACTGAAAACTGCCATCTAGATCTTGTCTTGGATAAGAACAGACATTCATCTATGAATATGAATAGAATTAGGAGCAGTTGCCTTACATTCTAAATAATTACTTATAAAGATTGCATTTAATACACTGTTTCCCAATCATGTATTTCAAAGTATTTTAAGAACAAGTGTGTTTATGTTGTGGTTTTGGTGTCCTGTTATTGTTTTCCTGGAGAACTGATCTGTTTCTCTGATATCTGACTTTCTCATGCTAGTTGATGCCCAGTCTCTGCTTTGGAATAAAAAAAAAAAATCAGTTTCTGGGAAAGTGTAGGTAAGTCATGAGTGCAGGATTATGCATGACATGATCCTTGTATTTAGCATGGATGTGACTAGTGAAAACTTACTTGACAGGCAGTGAATGTTGTCATAACCCCTTTGCATTGCCACTAGACTTTTCAAATTAAAACTAACTAGCTGAATTTCTGCTTCTCTAGCAGTTACCATTGTTTTGTTGAGGCATGTGAGGAGGTGCATTTCTGCAATATGGGTCATAACTTGCTGTGTAAAGGTGTGCTGGGCAGAGACACTTGAAAAATCACTGAAAGCAGTAGGGAGGTTCAGTATCATGGCCAAACTATTTCAAGCTAAGAAGAGATTAACTACTTGGGTCAGTGTGCGTCTTGCAGAGGTGGACTGTCTCAGAGGCTGTCTCCACAAAGGTCTGCACAGCATTGTGCTCCTGCTGAATACCCCTGCACCTCTATCACATGTTCATAGAATCATAGAATGGTTTGAGTTGGAAGAGACCTTAAAGACCACCCACTTCTTCCCCCCACCAAAACCCTCCACCATGGGCAGGGACACCTCCCACTGGATCAAGTTGCTCAAAGCCTCATCAAGCCTGGCCTCAAACAGCTTCAGGGAGGGGGCATTCATGACTTCTCTGGGCAACCTGGGCCAGTGTTTCAGTAACCTCAAAGTAAAAAATTCCTTTGTAATATCTAAATCTCCCCTCTTTCAGCTTGAAACCATTACCCCTTATCAAATCACCTCACTCCCTGATAGAGAGCCCCTCCTTCAGCTTTCCTGTAGGCCCTTTTCAAGTACTGGAAGACTACTCTAAGGTCTTCCTGGAGCCTTCTCATCTCTGGGCTGAGTAATCCCAACTCTCTCAACCTGGCCATGGATGAGAGGTGCTCCAACCCCTTGATCATAGTTGTGGCCTCCTCTGGATCCCCTCTAACAGGTCCATGTCCTTCTTGTGCTGAGGACACCAGAACTGAGCACAGGACTCCAGGTGAGGTCTCATGAAAGCACAGTAGAGGGGCAGAATCACCAACCTCGCCCTGCTGGTCATGCTTCTTTTGATGTATGCTTCTTGTGATGATACCTTATTAGGTATTACTGCAGGCTCCATTAGGCATTATTGCAAAGTGCTTTAGGATTGATCAGGGTATTTTTTTTCTTCCTCTTTTCATTTCCTGCTTATTGCTTGAATGTGGTATCTCTAGTTCCATATATAGCAACTAAAACTCTTAGTGGCACAGTAATTTTAACAATATTGGAGCTTTTTAATGCACTAATGCACAATATTGGTTTTGCCTTTTGTTCACTTGCTTTGGAGTAGCAAATATAATATTCTAGAGAACAATGTTTTGAATTGATTCTACTTAAAAATCAATAAATAAAAATAACTTGGTACAAGAGGGAATTCTTTTACAATCTTTGTGGAAACCATTGGAAGATATAATAAAACCTTAAAATGAAGTAGTATATAGAAGGAATCTAACAGTGTTGACTACATCATTATGAATGACAAAATTATGATATAAAGTACTTTCTTGGTACTGAATGTCTTTTTATATTTGTGACTCTCTTCCAGTTCTCGTGGGCATAGTACATAAAAAAGATCTATATTGTTTAGAGAAGTGTCAGAAAGGCAGAATCTTTCAGTGAAGTCCTAAAATATGCTCTTCATTTCTCTTCTGCTTGTCTTCAGCTTAGCCATCCACTCGTTACACTTTCCAGCTCTTACTGATTCAGTAGATGCAATAAAAATGTTCGTACTGAACTAATTGGCAGCGAGTTTTACCAGAGCTGCTCTACTGTATTTAGTTTGAGTAAGCTACTACTAAATGAGTTAAAATAGCTACTAGGCATAGTACTCTGGCAAAAATTAAGGTGACCAAGTTCTAGAATAGCATAAATGAAGGCAGTATTCAATAAAGGCAGCTACAGCTGGAACAACTCACTCACTCCGAAGCCATTTTATGACTCTTCTGGCCAATATGGTAGACTAGAAATCAACAAGTCATCTGCAGAATTTTTGTCCATTTTTACATCTTTTCTTTTTTTTCCCCTTCACAACCAAATTATTACTATTTGCATGTTTATTGTAACTTCTTGCATGAAAAATTTCTTCAGTTCCATACCACTGATGAAGCAAAAAGATCTTTTTACTTCTGAATGTTCTTTGGCCTCTGAAAGCATGGAGCATTTGTAAATACATGTAAAAGCTAGAAAGATTTAAGGAGAATAAAATATAAAGAGTTAGGATCTCCTTTGCATATATTTGAAACATGCTCCCTAAATTGTTTCTGTAATATTAACATTACATGTCTTGTTTATCATTCTTTGAAAAAGTTAAGTCGGTTAATATATCACATAAATTGGAAATTTTCATTTGATACAAGATTATATGGTACACTGAAGTTGGCAGCTTAAAATCTTTGACTTTGTAATCAGGCTTCTCGAGAACTACTTTATACAAAGAAGCATTAATATGTTGTTACAACTAAAGCAGTTCATGTAAGTAGCACTAATTTATCATTGACCTGATTTCCTTGAAGCTCGACGTCACTCATGGTGCACAGAGATAAACGGAAATGCTTTCAGTATTCAAAACTAAGTTTTAAATGAGATTTGAGGGCGGGAGGCTTTGCTTGCTTTTTGAACAGCTCTCCATGCTGCTCCAAAGGGTCACTACAGACTGACTCGTGGAGTGAATAAATGAAAAACATATAAGCACATCTCTTGGGCTTATTGCCATTGTTTTACAACAAAGCTGGAAAAATCTACCAAGTCAAAATTTGGTGACTTTCATGTTTCCTTTGACTTCTAAACCGAAACTGGTTGATTAGGGAGGGCCCCACTCCACTAAGTGTGTTGACCATGTAAGGATGCTGTTGGTTCATATGAACACAACAGTTGTCTCAAGTCTTTTGCTTGTCTTCTTCATCTCCAACCCCAGAGAAACACATGCTGCAGAGGAAGGAGGTTGTAATAAACAAGTAGTGCTAAAAAGTGTTTGATAAGTACTAACATTAGAAGAAAAAGGGTATGCAATGAAATGTATTGATGTGTTCTTAAAGCAGTGTAAACCAGCATAGGCTAATTACACCCTTATGTCTGTGGTACTTACTCAGATATTTGTTGAACAGAATACATGTGTTGCTATGGCAATCATTTTGTTTATCAAATGTTAAGTAAATGTCAAAAAAAAAAAGCCTTGAATGTTTGAGGTTGGTTTTTTTCTGTTGTGACTGGTGTCTCCAACCCACACACAGCTGCTGTAAAATAGCTAATAGTCTCTGTCTATACAGGATTCATATTCTAAACTGGCAGCAGCATCACTGCTTTCAGAGGTGATCTCTGCATTGCTTGGTATCTGTGCGTTTGTCTGCAAGCACGAAGCAGACAACACACCTTCCTCCACCCACACTGTTTTGCCATGTGCTAGGAACCACTTGCTCTGACTGCATCATGCTTGCCCGCCTGGTTGCCAGGGACAGATCCTTTAAGATCCCTGTGGGATAATTCAATTTTCCTTATGGCCCCAAAGAAAAGGATGTTCTAGCCTGTCATCATGCACAGCTACAGAAAAAGAACAGTTTTGTGAATTTATGGTTCATGAATGGAAATGTCATTTCTTTGGAGAAGCTCCTATTGCCTGGCTTAGCTGTTTACACGGTAGGGCAGGTGCTCAGGTTGATGCATTGCCCGTGTTCCCCTCCAGGAGTAGTGAAACCCTGATAAGATCCACAAGTGCTGTTCACCTGTGACTATTAACTGATGTCATCTTTTCTCAGAGAGCTACCGCAGTGGAAAAGATGAAAGGATGAAAACTCATGCTGTGCACTTTGCTTGATATTTTCTCAGGACTTGTGAATGCTAGTGGCATGGCTATTTCTCCCCCTGCTATCCAGGACAATGGTTTACAAGGACATACCTGACAAATACTGTCCATAGAAGTGACCAAGAAAACGTTACAACTGCATTCTCATGAGTGCTCTCCTAAATTTTCAACTGGGAACAACATGTTTTATAACCTCTGGCAAAGCATTGAAAGACAGACAGACTTTGGCTATTTATAATGATTTCTGGTGAACATGTAACAATGACTGCACAGTTAACTATTTACCACTTTAAAATTCATACATTTGGACACAATTCTTAGTTGCATCTGCATCACAGCCATTTTGAGATGCGTGAGTGTGATGGTATTTTAAGAAAGAAGCAGCATGAGGCTGGAACGTAAATCCCTTGTATCGATTATGCTCTCAATGCATCATGTCCAGAACCCTTAATTTGAAGACTACCCTGAAAAAAATTTAGCATTTTTCAGAATTATTTGGGAGGTGAAAGCTTTGTCTTGCACAGAGGAAAGATTCTGCCAAGAAGTGGATCAGTGCCAAAACGAGGAGTTGTCATGCCTTTCTTAGGCATAACTTGGATATCTGCTGCTCTCTTCTGCTGAAGTTTGCAGTCCTTGCTCCAAACTGGCAGAACTGTGAAGGCTGGTCTAATGCTTAGAATTTGTGTGGGAAAAAGACCAAACCACCCTGGATACTGGGCCCTGACTGACTCATTTTGTGAAGGATATCATGCTGAATGGAATTTCAGTTTATATTGTTGCCTGGCTTTCATAGTCACATATAAGTTCAGCCTATTTCTGCACTGAGCCTGGCTCTGAAATGTTTCTATTTGAGAGGGAAGCAGTTGTTGGTTGGTGCTGCTGAGGACAGTAGAGGAGCACTTTTTGTGGCTGATTTTTCAGGATGCTGATTCAGTCTTCAAAAAGATTACCAACAAGATTCCTTCAGCACCAACTCAAAGACAATTCTGGGATTAGATGACATTAGGCAGGGCATTCAAAACACCTTCATGCTTTTACTGGAGTGGAATTTTTAAATTTATATGCATATAATAGCAGTTTTCTCTACAGTGTTTTCCAGAGGTATGGATGTTTTTCCACCCTGACTGGAGTGGTTTTGTTGCTGGTCAGACAGCTGTGGTTCAGAGATACACTAGGTGGTCATATCACACCCTCACATCCAATAGAAAGCAAAAGTAATAGCAGATCACCTGCAGCTTCTGGGCTTTGCGGAGATGAAATTAGTATGGAGGAACTTCCCTGTTACTCAAATTGGCAGTGTTGCCCAGGGGAACCGCAGACATCTTCATCTTGCAGGTCAAATCTCTGTCTCTGCTGCAGTTTGAAGACTGTTGCACTTCATTTCTCTCCTATACACCTTGTTCCAAGAAATTCTGCTTGGAATACTATACAATATGTTGGCAGTAAAGATTTGAATTAAATGTGATGGTTTTCTGATCCATTGGCCATTCAACATATTTTATTTTGTGAGCCTTAAGCTTTTGTAAAAAACACCTGAAATCCCCACTTGTAAGTGTGGGAATAGGAACAAAATAAAGTTTGCGTGGGTTTAACGTTACTTAATGTTAGCATGATAGCGAGTGTTTTTCCTTTACTCATCTTTTTTCTTTTTAATTGGTAACTGGGTTTGGTGCATTTTTAATGAAACACATTGTTCGTAGGTTTTATTTTAAAAAATAATTAAATAAACATGAGTGGACTGTAATTATAAGAATTGTCTCTTTCTCCCTTCAAAGCACTGCCTCTAAGCTTTCAGTGAACACAGTGGCTGATCTTCAAAGAAAAATACTGTCTCCCTCCATCCATGCCAACTAATGCTTTCAGCCACTCCAGAAAATATTTGAGTGGCTTTCAAGTTTAATTGCTTAAAATGCTGAACTGGAATTGCTTCTGATTAACTCTTAATTTAAATGTAACTTTTTTTTTGTTAATTTTTTCCTTTTTTGAGCTAAAACTTCAGAATAATTTCTACACTGCAGTTATATGCAAGTGAGGCAGATCTGTAGGGAAAAAGGCTCCTTGTGAAATCTGACTTTACAATGTACTTCTTGCAGAAACCTGAAGTATTTATGGTAAATGTAGTTTTGGTACTGGCAAATGAATTTTTTTTTAGTGGTTTTTTTTTCACCCACCCTATTTATGTCTGTCTGTGACATGATATATAAGACAAATTGACTGATGACACAAGATCTGCATATTTAATCTGAATGTCAAACAACAATATGACTGCAGCAGCATGTGTTTACTCTAAATCATACTGCAGACAGCAGATATAACAGAATGACAGACCACATATGGGGTGTTCTCTTCCCTATTAGATTTAAACTAAGAGCATTGTTGCTTTCACTTGAGGTGGTGTTATTCTCTGATCTTGTTTTGACTTTTTATTGGGCTTGCTTGGTACTTGAAATAACTGCTGAATTTAAGATGTCATATAGGGGGCTTTAACTGACAAGCTACTACCTGTGAAGCTGAAGTCTTTGAATGCACATATGTGCACAAATAAATGGAAGCAGAAAGAACAAAGATGTGTGCATGAAAGGATGAGTCAGTGTGTTTCAGATGTTTGTGTGTGAATGCAGTTTGTGCTTGGTGAAGATTTCAGGTTGGCAAAGCTTTTACTGCTTTCACCAATTACCATTAAAAACCTCAGTACAGCAATGCAGGAAAGCTTTTTATGTTTATCTGCTGAACTAACTCATGGACACTTACAGCCTGTTTACATGTAGTATCTGTTGTTATGCATAGAATCTGCAGGTGTACTGAGGGCTTTATAACATGGAACGCTATTCCCTATTACTCGACTTTCCCTTCTGGAGTACCTTTGAGGAGGATGGACTGAGTGGTAGACTATAGGCCCATGGAAGATTAATGCCCAAAATGTTATATATTTTACCACATAATTAGTCTACTAATCATTTGAAGTTTATAATTTGTTTCTATACTCACAGTTAGAGGCAACCAGTGTGTAATTAAAAATAAACTTGAATACAACACAAAGAGAATCAGTTCCATGTTTCAGTGAAGTAGCTGTCAGTTTTCTGTATTTCTTCTAATGGTCCTGTAGTCAGATTTTGTTCTGGGTTTTTTTTTGTCATAAGATATTGCTATTCATCTGATATTTCTTTTTTTTTAAATTAGTGCCTGCATAATCTGCTGTGGATCCTGGACTCTGGCTTTCAGGCTAAAACATGATATAAATATCCTTGACTTGAATAGAGATAATTCTTAGTATTCTTCTCGGAATGTTTCCAGTTCCACATTGTGATGACGTCCCTGAAATCTGAGATTATCTCAATACTTGACTTTTTAAGTTCTAAGCTCATAAGAAATAATGTGATTAAGAGCTGGCTTCTGATTCCATTGCCTTTATTGACTTGATTTGACAGTGATGTATTAAGCTTTTCATGTGCAACAAGCAAGAGTGAAATAAAGACTTTAAACCCATTATTTCTACTTAGTTAACGGGAATCATTCAGAGACTGAATTTTTATGAACTTAATTGACAAGTGAAAATTTGAAGGAGGTCAAATATAGAGATAACAAACTTGCTAATAAAGCAGGTTTGAATATGTTTGTAATACTCCAGTTGGCTAGAAAACATTTTGGAGGCAGCTTGCAGGCTATAAATTTTTGTATGAGGTTAAAGTAATTTAGCTTAAATGGCGTTGTTTATAATCTATTTTCTCCTAGTCTGGTCGGAAATTTTGGACACCTGTTGTAATCCTAAATTCTAGCAATCCAACATGGTCTTCTGGTGCATAGAGTCCCTGTTTATAGCAGAAGCTGCAGTTGTTGCCTTCTTAAGTATTTGGGAGACCATGTTTCTCAAACATTGTTGATTTGTGTCATACAGAAGTGAGGGGCTGAAAACAGAAAAGCGTCTGTGCTGAAACATCATGGATAGTTGTAGGAGAAAATTTCTAGTAAATGTTTTTCGTCAGAAGTTTGTTTCCACAGCAGCTGTTGCTTTCATTTCCAGGGTACTGGAATTTTATTACAGAACAGAGAATCTTAAATTAAATCTTAAAACCCTCAGCTTATCAACCAGTAATAAGTGCAGGTCACCAGAGTTTACATTTTAGAGATATTTTGCTAGAGCTGGAAGCTAAAAAATGGTACTAAATACAGTTCTTTTGCAACAGAATGTAACACAAATCGCATATAGTGCTCAATACAGAAGAACTTTAAAACATGATAAGAACTTTAAAACATTTTTCAAGTTTTCCTCTACTTGTCTTCTTATTTTTATCAGGCAGTGAAAATTAATGTGTGATGAAAAATCTTTCCAAAAAGGCATTAAGAAAAAGAAATTATTTGAGAATTTATATGAAAATTTAAAAACCGTCAATCTCTCTTAATTCTGTGGGATCCCAAACTGACCCCTTTTCTATATTTGACTTTCATTGCATTCCTAATTATCAAATGTTCATAGGACTTGTGTATTTCCTTTTGTCTGTGATTGAACATCCTCTCCAGCCTCTCACCTTCTCCCACTGTTTTCAGGTTGCACATTTGTTTTCATAGGGCATTAGCAAGCTACCATTGCTAAGTGTGATTGGTTCCTGAATGATATTGTCAGACGCAACGAGACACCATTAGATAGTTATAGGCTATACATCCAGTGCACTTAAACAATTCAACCTTTCACATAGGGTCTCTTTTAAAGCGCTGTTTTATATTGATTATTCTCACCTTTCTCACCAGCTGTCACTAAATCAATTTATGTTTCTTTGTATGTAGTATCTATTATTTCTTTTACTTTGGCATCTTACCTATGATTTGTTCACCTGCCATCTTGATCAGCATATTTGAATTGTCTTGTGTAAATTGTAGGAACCCATCTGCACTGAAGGCAGATGTTATTTAGTGATGGAGACTCAATTCAGCATAAGACAATGGAGGTGGGGCTTATTTAAGAAGTCTGTTATATGTCTGATAACACGTTGCAGCATTGCCAAATTCAGAACATCATCTTATCTCATAGTGTGCACAAGGGGTTAATTTGTCCATTGCTGCTTTAGGTGGCTAAATTTTATCTAACTTAGCATGAGTTGGTCTTAGATACCTGTGCACCTGCCTTGCCTTTGCACTCCAGAATGTAAAAAATACCAAATCTCCCTGTTTGGATCACTGTTAAGAAAAGTCATTTATTCTCATTAACAATTTTAGCTGTATCCTGTTAAGACAGAGAAATATTTATCTTTTTTTCATAGGCTATGGGAGGTTGTAACTGGCTGTTTCCCTGGGAGGGGTTCTTTTTAATTACTTTTAATATACTTTTTATAGTAGAATGAATTAGTCCTATAAGTTCCTTATCTCTGATGCTACTATAGTATTCTCAGAATATTCTCGTGTATGTTAAGCAATATTGGCATTGATGTGAGTTAGAAATTATGTCCTGTAGTAAAGACTGTGACCTGTTAGATTGATGTGAATAGTTCATGTTATTAACAACAAATGCATCAACAAATTAATGGTAAAGTTGCATTAATTTGTAAGGTTCAATTGGTATACACAATACTTCACAAGGTAAGTCCCAAAAGCAAGGACCTTTGGGTTCAAATTGGTATCACAAAACAAATTATGTTCTGCTAAAGTACTAATTATACCGTGGTTGCACATATAATTTGCTATAATAAAACCATGTACCTTGGTTTTCCTGAATGCAGCTTAGAATGCACCTGGATGAATCGACTTCCAGAGATATTCAAAGTGAATTAAAGATAAAACTCTGTGTGAATTTTAATAGCAATTTTGTACAAGTTCTGTTCTCATTATTCTTTATGAGCTGTATATACTTAGGCATTTCTACCTGACTTTCAGTTTTTCTGTATGTTTATGTATTTTTAATACCCTCTAGTTTAAATGTTTCAAATGATCTGTTTCATCATCACCTGTTATGGGGAAAGAATATGTGCTTGATTGAATTTGAAATAGAGTTCAGCCAGATTGAAATTATTTTAAGAGTCTACAACCCATAACCATCATATAGAAAGACAGAATTTCTAATCTGTAGGAGATACTAACTTTGAAGCTGACATTTCTTTTCTCTAGCAGTAATTGTAAATGCAGATTCTGCATAAATGGCATATTACACAAGTGAAAGTTTAATTATAAAGGGAAACTTAATTGAATATTTCTGTTTGATTAATAATAAAGAAGCAGGAACATCACGTTGATTTTAGACAAGCTATGTAAAATATGTTGAAATACTGCTGTCAGGAGTAGAAAGCTAAGATGTGCTTTTTTTCCCTGCTGTGTTTCTCATGACTGAGCATGGGCTGTGACCCCACTGCTTTGATTTCTGCTGGTGTGGTGTAAGAGCATAGTCCAAAGCAGACAAGATATAGGTCACAAAGCTTTAACTGAAAATTCTCTAGGTTGATTGTTAATATAAAATCTTTGGTTTAGTGAATACAGCACTATTGCCTAAAGGAACAATACAACAACTTTATTTAACTAAGTGAAAATATATTGAAATGGTGTAAATGCTGTATACAATCTTTTCCTCAAACTACCTGAGGAGTAAAGGACCTAGCAATTCCAGAATCAGTGAACCCACTTCACTTACATAAAAATAATGTGAATCCAAAGTAACCACAGAGAGCTCAATAACATCACCCAATGGGAAAGCACCAGCAGAAACAAGCTGATTCTTTAATATGTATTTCTTAATTCATTTTCATTTGACAACACTTAAAACTTTTTTTTCCATTGGTCATTACAAACTGCTGAAAACTACNAAAAAAAAAAAATCTACCTTCTTGGGACTAGCATCTCACACAGTTAAAGATGTAGATATGGTGGAATCATACCCAACCNTTTTTCCATTGGTCATTACAAACTGCTGAAAACTACCTGTGTTCTGTCAGCCACAGTGACATCTCCAGTGCCTTCTTGAGCTTTCTAACCAATAAATAATCAGCTTCCTAGAAGTTTCATCCTCTGCCAGATGGCATGTACTTGTCTCTGGGCAAACCAGTTATGGCATGCAGTGTCCAGATAATTATCATATTGCTCAACAAACAGTTGTTCCTGAACATACATGTTTAATGTATGTACAGGATTTTTTTTTTACTTTACGCAGGATTTTGAGGTATGAGGATTAAAATACAAATTGCTACTGAAAATTTAAGTGGGTATTAATTGACAAAATAGGCCTGGTAGTTTCTTGACTGAGCAAGGAAATTCAAATAAACCTCCTACTTCCAACAAAACAACTTTACTGTCTGAGTTGTGACAGGAGGTGCTCAGTGTCAGGCTTTATGTGTATTATAATATGTAGATCACCCCAAAGTGGTGCGGTTTGCCACAATGTTGTGTGATCTTATTTTGACAGTTAAGATAAAATCCTCCTGAGTAACCAAAACCGTTTTTAAATGCTTTAGTTTTCTGTCAAAAAAAAAAAATCTACCTTCTTGGGACTAGCATCTCACACAGTTAAAGATGTAGATATGGTGGAATCATACCCAACTCCTACGTGGGGTCCAATTTCTAACACTAAAAGATATAAGAGGCACAGAAAAAAAGATTAGTTTGATATTGAAAATATTCAGCGTCACAGGCTGGTGCTGGTATGCTAGTTTTCCTAAAATGTTCTAAGTATTTCTGGAAATAACCACATTCAGCTAAACATTAGCACTGCTTGATATCTTGATAAGTGAAACTGCCTTCACGATGATGCTTTTGAATCTACGTCTTAGAAATCATGTACTTGGTAGCATATCTGCACTATATCTAACCCATACCTTTTTGCTGTAAAAAAAATGAAATAGAGGTCCCATAATTCAACTGAAATACATGCCAGGACTCCTGGTGCATAAGAATAGCCTGACAGTACTGGCTGCGAAGGAGAAGAAGCTTCTGAACTTTTCAGTAGGGGATTGAATGTATATTATGGCAAATAGATCATTTTAAATTAGTGTTCTGTACATTTAAGATACAGTGTCTTTTTACTTATGCATAAAGTGCCTCTGAACACAATTCAAAAACCCAATCTTAGGTTTAGCTATGAATATTTCAGAAAAGTAAATTAATATCTTCACAGGGAAGAAATCTAGTTTATTATAGAATCACCTGCTGTTGCCACTATAATTATGGCTTTGTCGGTATTTCTGTGAAAACTCTATTTTTGGGGGGGGGGGTTTTAGAAAAATCTCTTCATAAAGAAATGTAGCACAGACTGCAGCTTGGCAGGCAACATCTGAACCTGAGGTCTGCCCTGCACTTAGTGCTCCAAATAGACAAGTTTGACTTTTCTCCTGTGAAAGGTCACACGAGTTGTTAGGAGACTCCCAGAGATGCTGGCTTTTCTTTGTAAGCAGCCTTTTCTTTTTATTATCTTAAGCAAGGAACCATCGTGCCTAGGATGCCTTTAACACAGATCTCTTCTTGCTGACAGTGGATTGCAGGAATCCAGGTCGTGCCCTTTGCTGCAGGGCTGGCAGTGGCAGAGCGGAGGGAGAAACAGGCTCTCCTCACCTCCTCGAGCTGCATCACTGCTGGCTCTGTTGGGCTCTGCAAGCTGCTCACATGAAAATGACACTAAACCAGGACCTGTTGTCTACAGAGGATGGCTGCTGCTCCTCAGGCTTTATTACACATTCCCATTTCCAGCAGGCACCTGGTGTTCTGTTAGGAACTTCTCATCTTTAAATCCCATCATCTTCCAACAGGAGCTCCTCATCTGTATGGAGCTTTCTAGTTGGACTTCGCATGCAATACGTGTAGAGGCACATTCTCAGATGTTCCCATGTACAAGAACCCTAATTTTGAGAGTGGCATTGGCATCTGTGGGGAAAAATACAGAAAAAAAAACACCTTAGAAAACACTGGCTGTGTTCTATAAGTCTACTTCATAAATGAGGAAAAATTTCTAGAAAGAGTTTTACAATAGAACAATTTTATTTCATTGCTGGGATATCTGTAAGTAAGTACTTACTGCTGATTCAACCTAACAAAATGTTGCGGTACCCCCCAGCACTGGAAAGAGAAGTAATTTATTCTGCTATTGGTTTTGTGTTTTTTTTTCTTTTGTGGGTTTTGTTTTTTTAATACATTTTTGTGGGATTATTTACCTCAACGATAATGCATATATACTGAAAAACCAGTGGTCTATACAATAGATTACAAAAATTTAATTCCAATTTCAAACTTAGTTATTAGAAGAAGAGACCAGTATTAGTTTGGGTGAGTATTTGAATATATTTGACTATACTAACTTTCTGCTTTAAAATGGTGACTTTAATTTTTATCTCTTCTTCAGCTGATGATCTTGGCTTTGTAGTCTGTAAACAGCCTTATGGTTCCTAAGAAACTCTTCTGAAATTAAGAGAATGAGAACTGGAGTGAAAAAAATGAGGTTAGATAAATAAGATGGAAACTCAGACCTCCTTAAATTAAGATTACTGGAAGTATCGACTCATAGTTAGTGTGAGAGCCCTGATGTCTCCGCGTGTTTTTGTAGTGTGAGCAAAATTAAAAGCAAGGAAATAATAATTAGAAATTTAAGAAAAAATATTGATCCTAACTTCTTTAATCTGCGATCAGGCAAGAAAATTTTAATGATCTAAGAGTGCTTGTCAGTATAGAAACAGAGACAAATTAGAAATGTTATTGATTGTGAAATTTGTAGAAGGATAAAATTAGTCAGGGAATTCTGAATAATCAACTAACTCAAATGTTATTTTGCTTCATTTTGTGATCGCTAAACCTCCTCCCATTGCTGGGATTTCGTCTTATTGAAAAGCCTAATCTTAATTGGAACATTGTATAGAGCTATACTTCATCTTTAATAGAGATTTTTTATTTGTATGGCCTTATAAGCAAGGAGATTCATGTCTGCCAGGAAATCCCATTTGGAACAAAAGTCCAGGAAATTCTAATACAGAATAGAAATATTTCATCCTTGCCCACATTATTTTATCCTGAAGTTAATTTTTTCACAATGTCTACATTGGCCAAAATTTTCCAAGTATGGGATTATTTTGGTGATAAATTGACAAATAAAAGATGTAAGGATTATTTCCTTTGTTTTCCTGTGAAACCCTGCCCTGGGAGCAGAACAGAGGACCCAAGTCTGAAACGTCACCAATAAGCTTGTTCAGAAGGGAGGCTGAATAACCTCAGAAATGTCTTGAGATAATTTTTCACTCTCAGCAGGTCAGTGTTTCAGAGCAGAAGCAACCTTTCATCTCTAGAAACTGCTAACAAAGGGAGAATGGAAGGAAAGGGTTAGGAAGATGGGAGGGAAAAAAGGGAAAAAATAAAGGGAAGAATAGCAACAAGTATCATCATTCTGAGGGCAGTGTGGTACGTTTCTAAGAGAAAAGAGGAAGACAAAACTGAAAGACAAGAAAAAAAGATCCTAAACATGAGAAACCAAGATAAGTACAAAAAACCAAAAAAAAAGAAATGATGAGAAGGTAGGGCATAGAAGTTAAAAGGATATGTTGTAGAATAAATGAGACTCCCAAAAGTGTAATCAATGAATGTAATTTCTATGTCATGTAATCTAGTAGAAATTATAATAAGGCAATCAGGCTTCAGCACCTTGGAGTTTTCATCATGACACATTGAATAAAAAAAATATGGGGTTGGCTCAAGTTGGTCTGTTTTTTGTTCTAATCACAATACTAATGCGAGTGAATAAGGTGATAGAAAAGACTATCTTCAGTGTCCCTTCTCACAGTTTTCTAAAGACTTTGTGGCAGTGATTTCAAGAAAACAGAACAACCCTGACTACATTATTGTTTGATAAGTCTAATCACCAGTCAGGTAGGCAATTCAGTAAGGCGCATGTCCCAGTCAGCCCCATCACACTGTGTGATGCTGCAGGGATGCAGAGGTGGGCTGTGGGTCCTGTCCAAAAGGCTTCATCCACAAAGCTCATTTTAAAGTCTGGGGCAAGCAGTTGACAGGGGCATGCAGAAAAGCAACACTGCAGTGTCTGGAAGAGTCTCACAGGAGAAGAAAGCTTAAAAAATAAGATTTTTGTTTATTTGTTAATTTAGGTTTTTTGTTAGTAGTAGAATTGTTTTGATTACATCCAGGATAGGCTTCACCTGATAATACAGTGAAGTGATAGGGAGGCAAAAGAACTTGCAGAATTGCTTGGGGAGCAAGCATGCTCCATCCTGTCCTGGGGGTCAGAGGGGTAGGGCAGAGAGAAGTGCCTCTTCTGCTTTTGTGAGCTTTGGTTCAAGGAGCAGAGAAAGAAAAGTTAAAATTCTTCCAACCCTCCATCAGAGATCATTATGTGTCAGGCACCGCAACAAAACAGTTCTTTGTAGAGAGGTAATGTGAAGTAATAAAAGCGTTCACAACTGATAGTGGGATTTGAGATTTACTAAAAAGACACTTAATAAGTGATTAAAAATAGGCAAAATTTAATTTTTCAAAAGTCCTACTTCCTCTTCACAATTCACAGTGTGTGTTTAGATATTAGTAAGGCTTTATCATGATGAAAAGTTTTTAACTGAAGGGCTTTTAGGAAAGGCACAATCCTAGGAAAGATTTTTCAGAAAGGAGATGTGAATGCATTTGCTTTATTTTAGTGATTCCCTAAACAAGAAAGAATTTGTTGATGCTGTAACTGGCTATAGAAAAAAAGATGGGCTGACTGTAGACTGTGACTTGATGGTTTCCTTAAAGGGATGTTCAAAAATCGCAGATTACCTATGGGTGTGATGTGTCATTCATGGAGTGATGTCTACCATTAGCACGAGAGTGGAAGGAGCTCAGTAAATAAGATAATGGTTACTTTGGGCCTTAAAATACATATAAGTGTAATCTCTGTACTCAATCTGCCATGGAAACTCAAATTTCTGATGTCTATTCAGTCCTCTAAAACACCAGAAACTTTCTTAGGGCCTTTCTCTTAAGAAGCCTATTTTCTAAACCTTTAGTGGTATGTCTTGTGATCACAGATAATCAGTTTGTACAGCTTATTCTTATTTCTAATCCTTAAATTATACTCACTGTCTAACTAAAGTCATTGAAAGTGGCTTTCATAAATAGAAGAGTGCACAGGTCTCTAAAATGACATTGCAATTTATGAAGAAAGGATTTGGGAGAGAAAATATATCCTGTAGTTGGCCAATGCAACTTCCCCATGTTGAGGAGTATGCTCGTTCTCTGGTAATGCCAGCTAAGTCAGCAGAAATAGTAATTAATTAGGATATTATTAAATATGACTAAGGCTTCCAGAACCTGGACTTGTAAGAGAATAAAAGACAGAAAACGTTGTTAGAAAGCAGAACATTAAAATTCCTAGGGCGAATAATCAATTGTTTAACAGCCTCTGCTCTCTTTTGTCATAGATTAAATGAAGACTGACACCACACTGGAATAGTAGTGTTTTATAAATATTTTCTATGAAGTGAAGTGCTCATTGAAATCCAGTTCTAACTTAACAGGGTAATCAGAATGTTTTAGGATGTTTAATGGATTGAGAGTAGCTCTGAGGTGAAGAACTTGGGGGTGCTGGTGGATAGGAAGCTCAACATGAACTGGTAATGTGCATTTGCAGCCCAAAAAACTGAAGGTGTCCTGGGCTCCATCAGAAGTGTGACCAGCAGGGCAAGGGAGGTAATCCTTCCTCTCTGTTCTGCCCTCATGAGACCTCACCTGGAGACCTCAGATAACTGAAATAATTATCGTGAACATAATCATTTGGGCAGTTACATATAGACTATTGTTAAATACTTGAACAAATAAAAGGCTGTTTGGGCAGCTGACAGAAGGCATAGGAGGCAGACTTTTTTTAAAAAAAGACCTTAACCCATGTTCCATTTTATATCCCAAGTGTGTAGTTGAAATCACTTGCACAGGAGGTTACGTGCAGTTGGGGGCATTTGTAAAGCAGTAAAACATAGGATGTATCAGGTGTTAGTACTTTTCCCCTTTCTTGTTGCAGAGGAGAGTCAGGCTATACCTGATCCTAGCAAAATGGTATAATTCTCTTCTTTTGGGAATCCATTATTGCTTTTCATATATTTCAGTTCACAGCAAAGGCAAACAAGCATTTTAGGCATGGTTATCCCAGTAATACTTTAAAACACAGAGTGTTATTTCCATTTTTTTGTGTGTTCCTTTCATCTTCTGCAAAATGAGGTATATCCGATATTACTGCGAGTACCTCTGGCAATCCCACATCTTTCTCTTTGATTTCCTAAGATCATAAGAATATGCAGAGACTGTTTTATATAATGATTGGTTTAATGAGTATGGTGTCATCAAAGATGAAGCTTCAGTTTTAATTTTTCTGCAACTACTAATATTTTACTCTTAGAAGATGGAACATTAAATATATATATACACACAAATTCGGTTTTCCCATATTTGTTTCTTTTTTATAACTGTTTATATCAATATTTTCAGATGTGCTGAAAATAAAATGGAAGCTTTTAGAAATAAATCATTTCAGTAAAGGGAGTCAGATCAATTTGTAGCAGATTGTGTCTAGTAAGGGGCTGCAGAATGTATAAAGATGTGAACATATGCATGTATGTATGTAGGGAGCCCTCCTCTCTCAACTGTCCTTTCTCTAAGAAGGTGGTTCATAAATACAGTTTCCTCCTTACTCTGTGGAAAAAAAAAAAGGATGAGTTTCTTATTTCAGGCCAAACATATCTGGAATCTCATTTTGTTAAGCTCAGAGTCACAAGCTTACAAATATGTGCAGGATTTAGGAGAATTTCATCTAACCCCAAGGAGCCACCTTTGAGAGAAATCATTTGCTCCTGTGTCACACATTGTCAGCTGTCCTACTCCTTTGCTTCAGTCAGTTTCCTAGATTTGTTCTTAGGAATAACAGAACTGTTTTTATTGAAACCTTCAATAATAAGAAAAAGCAAATCCAGTGCATTTTGCTTGGAAGGTCCCTGTACTGAAATAAAAGGTCAATGAAAGTAATGTTCAAGTTCTAATGGTGTAAAGTGATGTTTCAAGAGGTACCAGAAAACTGTAGCTAACAGGCAGATATTCTATAAAGCCACGTCTACATCTTTGTGAAATATTTAAGTTTGAAGTGCAATTTTTCCTTGTAATGAAGAATTAGTCAACACACAACACACCTGCTTTACTTTACTTCTTTAGGTCTGAAGGGTCATTTATTTTGAAAACAGATGTAGATTGTTTCTTGTCTTGGTGTAAAATAAAAAAAGAACAAACAAACAAATATGGGCAAACATATAGACCTCTGTTCCTAGCCCATTTTTTCTGCTTTCCTTACAGCTCTTTGTACAAAACTTCCCTCTGAGTGGATTTAATTTTGGAAAGTTATCAACTTTATTGCATAACTATGGGAGATGTTTCTCTAAATGTCAGGTGTTATCAGAGTACAGCACATTTAAAGGAATTCAGACTGTATAACCTCAAGGTTATGTATTTAATTCTGACATCATTACATTTTATACAAGATGGAATATCTCTGTCAAAAAAGACCTGTGAGTTTTTACTGTCCTACTAGTTGCCATATCAAAATTAGTAGAAAGAAACCCCAAAAGTAGAGCCGTGAGGGCCAGAGCTGCACAAAGCATTGACATATTGAGGTTGTAGGTGTTTACTTAACTGTGAGATATGATACTCTGTTATTCATTATGCCAAAAAAGTAGCTCTCCAAGAACAGACTAATTTCTTCTGTGCTGTGGACTGACAAAACTAGATTTAGTTATTCATTAATATAGAAACTTCCCATTTAGTATTATAAGTTGACTGGCTTGAAAGTAAATTCGCACAGAAGGATGTCCCTGTGAGTGCAGTTTAGAATTACTTGCATCTTTGAAACGTCCCTGAAGTGACTCAGGAAGCTCTCTTGAGGTTGGCTTTGAAAGCAAGGAGAGCTAAACTCAAAACCAGCTGGAGGAGGCATATCTGAGCCACATCCCTGGTGCCCCGAGTAGTCACTGCATGAGTGGCTTTGCCCTGCGGTTTCTATCTAAGGATGCGGCTCTATGTTATGTCTTGCTAGTGTGAACCACAGCAGGAGCCCTCGAGGACCTTGTCTCCTTGAAAGCGTGAGCAGTGCTGTCTGGGATGAGCAGGTCTTTGGTGCAGTGCATCTTCGGATCTCAGCAGGTAGGGAGAATGTGTCTGCAGAAGCAGTGAAAAAACATCCTCTTTTGGACACCCTGGTACTTGTAGCCAGCGGTGAGCACAGCACCAGGGTTGCCACAGCCTTGAGCAGCATTTGAAAGGGCAGCAGCAATTGCTGGGGCACAAAATGTGAAGGTGCAGTAAGTAGTGGTCTGAGGATGTTCAACAGAGAGCAAAGGGTTCGGCTCCTGGAGATATCGGCTGTGTTTTGTGTGATAGCAGAGCAATTTTGGACCTGTTTCAAAACTGTGTTGGTTTTTTTTTTTTTTTTTTTTTTTTTGTTTTTTGTTTTTTTTTGTTAAAAATGTCTTTTTTTTGTAGTGAAAATTAATTTTTTTTTTTTTTC